>OX465094.1:71864882-72464882 GCA_949987625.1 Chalcis sispes
CTCCTGTTTTTTTTTTTTAACTATGCATAACTTTTTTAAAAATTAATATTTTCAGCTGATACTTTGCATGAAACCTTATTTTGATACATACTAAGAGTTTACAAATTTAAAAAGAAAAATAAAACTTGACTTCGAAATTTACTTAGAATTCATTGGAACGTCCTTATATATACTATATAGTATATAGAGTCATAACGTATAATTATATACTTGCACAAGCACGCAAGGCTTAATACACAAATATAACACATCTGTGCCTTCGAGTATCAAATTTATAAATCGTATATGGATATCATGCGATCTCGATGTAAATACGTTCGCATCTCGCTCGCTCTCAAAGGTCTCTCGGATTCCTGTCCGCAAAGTTTCAATTGTAAAGATCGTATCGGAGGTAAAAATCTTGAACGAATATGTCGATTTAATAAATAATATTTAGCGCGAAAAATTTTTATTATGATTTTTATGCATAAATTAATAAAATTATGAACGATGTAGTTTTACGTTTGAGCGACAATTATGGAAATGTGTAAAGTGATAAATAGTTTTTTTTTAATTTATACAAAAGTTCATTTTTAATTAATCAAAAGTGATACAATTTCTCCGATTCACATTTCATCGAGAATCGTGAATTGTTAAAACAAACAAAAAAAAATATAATAAAATGTAGGATGAGAGACGTGTATAACTTGCAACTGGAGTAACAACAATAATCATCACCATTGCGAGGGAAAACTTTCACTCCTCTATCAATAAGAATCGAAAAACCAGAAGAATTTTACAGCCGGCGACATTTTCTTTCGCGTTTGTATTTCGCTCACACACGAACGCACAAAGCCCGATATCTCATCGAGAGTTAACACAGACACCGAACACTTATGCGCATCTACCAGATCTATACGTAGGTGCGCATGCACGTCGCTTCGTTTTCATCTCTCCTTCGCGGTGTATCTACATCTTAACGCACGCCTCTGTGCACGAACGAACTCGACCGACGCTTGTGCGTACGTGCACGTAGATACAGGCATACACACACACACACACATACACACACACACACACACGCGCGCACACACACACATACGATCGGAAGAAAAAAAGAGAGGCGCGCGAGCGAGCGAGCTGCGAGCCTCAAGAAACTCGCGCCGCGTTGCAGTGACGGCGCGACTACCGAGCGGTCGAGATCTTTGTGCGCGCGCGCGCGTGTGCGTTTAATCGGTGCGATTGTATTATACACCTCGGCTCGATTTATCCGTCTCTCTCTGTGTCAATTTGCAAGGAAAAATTTTTGTAAATCGTGATCCGAAGGTGTGCTCGTATTGTGTATTTTTTATTGATCTACACAACAATCGACGACATGTGACTCGCTCGTGTTTTTTTTTTTTTTTTTTTTTTTTTTTTTTATATATATAAATATACGTATGTACATTGAAGGAGAAATATATATGAAAAGAAAAGAAGAAAACAGAAAACGCGTTTGTCGAGTCCGCGCGTCGAGGGAGAGAAAAAAATATACGTATAATCCGCATCGATCGATAATCGTGATCGATTAACGGTGCGCGAAGTATATATCCGGCGATGGAGGAGGTGTCACCGTCGACGTCGCAGCTGACTAGGCGCATTCCGCGCCGCGAGAAATCGATCGACCGCCGATCGTTTTCACTCGCCGTGTAAGGTTAGTTACTCGCACCTATGGCTCGACGAAGATGGAACAACTCGATGTTACATTGTTTATATATACACCTATCGCGAAATATATAATTGCCTTTCTATTTTTTTTTTTTTTTTTTTTTTTTTATTTTGCCTCCCATCCTGTTTCTCTCTCCGTTTCTCTCTCTCTCTCTCTCTCTCTCTTGCTCGCCCGCTCGCTACCTCGTTGTTTTTCTTGTTTACGCTCTCGCGAGCGAGCGACGGATAAGGAAATGGAATGAAGAGTTGCTCCCGCTGACATCGTCGTCGTTCTTGTTTGTTCCCTGCTTTGATCGAGAATTGAAAATTGAAAGTGATCCTTAATGGAAAACCCGTACATCGTGATTCCTTTTATTCTTTCCTTTTTTTATTTTCTTGCTTTTTTTTTTTTTTTTTACATTATACTCGTTTTCGCGTAAAAGTGACTCCGGTTCTCTCGAGATCGAACGAAATAAAAAAAATATTATTCGCACGCACAGGTGAGATTCGAATACACGGGCGCGCGCGCGCGGTTATAATTGTCAAGAGGAGAGAATGTTACACGAGATGCGCCAAGCCGTCGGTTCAAAATGGAGCGAGGCCTGGCACGCGAGAAGAATACGAATGCACGCATCGCTCATGAATGCATAATGCACGCTGACTCGTGTGCGTGTATCAACGATCGTGTGAGCTTTATATATATATAGATAGTCTACGTTGCCGTTGAGTCGACGTTTCTGCCGTCGATCATTTTTTTTTCCCGTCATCGTCTACATACTTCTGTAATGTTTTCTCCGTGCACACGCGTATGTTTAAGCATGACGTCACGATGGCCGCCCACGTGGTTTCGTGCTCGCGGGATATTTGATTTGATTTGCGCTTGAATTCCTAATATAGTGGGAGAACGAGTGAGATGAAATTATGCGATAGGATGTGAACACGACTAAGATGACGCGTTAACTTTTTTTTTTTTTTTTTTTTTCAGGAATTACTGATTTTTTTTTTCTCTCTAACGCTTTGTTTATTTTGAATATGTATGTCAACTTTTATTTTCTTTGTATTCGTACATATATGATATTATAGCGAATGTAGTCAGCTCTTTGTTATTGTTTTATCGGAGCTTTAAATATTGACATTTTTGTACTGCAGTTTTTTTGCAAACAATCATTTGAGTGGTATATATGATGAAATAAAATTTAAAAATATTGATTATAATTTAAAGCACAAATATTCTAAAAATTTATGAATCATATTAGGGTATTCCATAATTAATATCTCCAGTGTTAGTATCAGTGCTATCAGAAATATATGATTTTTAAGGATATTTTATTAAGATGATCGTAATTCATTATCGGTATTTTTTATAATTGTTTGTAGATAAACATATATCATTTATTTTAAAAACATCTAAATCTTTAATAGAAAAATATTTACAACTAACTTTTTTTAATTGTCTAAAATTTTTCTTTTGGAATTAAAAAGAAAACTTTTTAGTTTAAAGAGCAAGTATTCATTTTAAATGAAAATATTAACATTGTTAAATAATTTATTATATTGTTAAATATAATGCATCATAATATTGATAAAAAATTTTGATTGGAATGTTAAAAATCAAATTATATTTCATAAGTACTGTTCATATGATTTTAGGGGCCTGCAAAACAACATCAATGATGGAAGATCCACAAACACCAGGCTCGGATTGCAATTCTAATCCAGCTAGTGAACCTCAAGACCTTGTTGGTTCAGAATTTATACAAGACAATATGGAATACCAATGGTTTATCGACTACAGGTGGTTAATCATTTTTTTCTTTTTTTTTTTTTTTGCTTCCTTAAAATATACTTTACCAGATTCCTAATAAGTAGTGAGGTCATTGTGTCCCATTGGTTATTTTTAGTATTCATTCTCAAGAAGCCTATTGCACAAGTTACAGAGATGGAGGCTTACACGTGCATCCCAGTGTGCTGTCCTCTCTCTCCGCCTCCTATACTAAAGATGACCTGGGTTACTATGATGATATAGCTCGCAATCTTGATGCCAATGTGGCAGAGGTTGATATGGAGAGTTTTAGGACTGCAGATATACACACATTACTTACAGCATTGCCTGTCATGTGCACCGATCCAGTCCAACATTCTGAAGTAAGAAAGCATCAAAATTTTTATCTTCAAATTATTCTTTATAAATAAAGTGTTCATCGATTAAAATAATTTAAGAGATATAGTTTATTGAACAGTTAATGCACATTAAAAAATTTAGGTGTAAAAAGATTACGAGTTGGAAATAATGAATTAAAATTAATTTTATATTAAAGATTTTTTCCTCTTCAAATATTTCAATTTAAACATTTTGGAAGAATTACGTATGTTTGTGAATTTCTTCATCGAATACAAATTGTTCCTCTTGTAATAAAAAGTTTTGTTTTTCTTCAAAGTATTCTTTAAAATTCATTGATAAACTTTTTGCATATTATATTTGCATTTGTAAAATTTTGGCTCTTAATACAATATTTATATAATGGTTAAATTACTCTTATGGCAGTTTAACTATCAACGTGAAAGGTATGCCAGTATATCTGGCTCGGTGATGGAAAAACTCGACATCAGTTCATCCATTAGTCCTCGAGGTAGCAGTCAGGTACGACGATGGTCCTATTTCAAGCAAGAGATGTTTTGTTCACATGCTTTATATTTGTCTCACTATATTGCCCTAATGGATTTTAGGATTAATTAATATAACAGTACTAAAAAAAAAAAAAAAAGAAAAAGGAAAATAAAGTATTGTCCTTTTGCCAACAAGAGCTAATTGGTTCTTTTGTCATTTTTTTTTTTGGATTCTTCCATTTGATTTTATTGGTAGAATCACTGCATGCCTTTTCCAGGAAGCTTCTTTACACTTGATCTAAAAGTACTTTATATTTTTATTTTAATTTGATTGATTTTCTTTTAAGTACATGGGATATATAAATTGCTTTGATAATATTAAGAAATGACATTAGTAAAAATAAGATGATGCTTAAATTTTTTATATTAAACTGTATTAATAATATTAATAATATTAAATATAGATTATATAACCTAATTACAATGTAGATTAACATATTAATATTTTATTTTTAATTTTAAAAACAAATATAAAAAGTAAAAAAAAACTGTTACTAAAATTTTGCTACAAATAATTATCCCATATCCTTAAAAAATAAACAATAATACAATCTTTTTACAGACTAGTAAAACACAACCTTAAACTTACTATAAGAAGCTATAATTATAATTCTCTAAGCGCATGGCTGCAATTGAAACATATGTGCATAAAATTTAAAAATTTTTCTCCATTTAAAGCAAAGTTTCACATTAAAAATTTCCTCGGAAAATTCCGCAACTTAAACTTCATATTATAAAGATAAATGTCGTTGAACACATTTATTTATTTTATTAAATAAATAATGAATTAGTTGGTGAATTGTCGAATGTAACATTGCTTTAAAAAAGTGTAAATTGATGTTATACTTCCCAAAGCATGGCTGAAAATGAAATTAATAAAAAAAAAAAAAAAAAAAAAAAAAAATTAAGAATAAGGAACGATATAGTGTAAGAACATATAGCCGTTCTTATAGTATAAAATAAATTTTAAAAAGAAATAACAAAAAAGAAAAAAATTTACAAAAGAGAAAACAATGCGTCCGCGTGGGCCTTTTCACGCGAACACGTCGTCATCTTTTGTTACATTTTTGTGTTGTCACATCAAGGGCGAGGATTCGGCTTGCTCGACCGCGGACACCATATCGATCTGCAAGTCGTCGCTGCTGTTTTCACCGGTGAAGGAGATGCCGGTACTGCCTCCGGGCGGTAGCTACAGCGTCGACTCCCTCGACTGCGAGGACATGCTCATCACGTGCCAGACCAACAACAAGAATAACTACACCATCGCCTTCGAGGGTAGCATCGCTATGTACTCCGATGGCTCGCAAGATTTTGATAATCAAGGTAAGAGAGAAAATTTTTTTTTTTTTTTTTAGTAGCTTCGCTATTTAATTAATAGGTGACACAAATGTAAATAGTATGCATTAAATGTATGTAAAATTTATATAAATTATAGATTAGCTTGTCAATCGTCAAAAAAATAATCGATCTCTTTTAAAGCAGAATCAATGAAGAATTATTATTTCCTATTTGTAAAATGATTATAATAATGTTATTATCTCATATAAAATTCATTGAAATTTATTAATTAAAAATGATCGGTAGAAATTTTAATATTTTCTTATTGTGAGACAAATATAGACTATGAGATAAATATAGATATAATTCTAATAGGGTCAACAATAATTAATTGGCACATTGAAATTTCATTATCATAACAAGAATCTTTCACCGGTTCAACGAAACTTTTATAGCACGAAAGAGAGATTGTTTGACATAACACAACTGTTTTCTAAATGCAGATAAGGAATCATTATTTATTACGTAGATAAGATTTCATATAGTCTTATTCATTTGCGATTATTTAACGCGTTTTAAGCATTTTTTTAAATTTCAATTTTTAAAAAATAATTTTATTAAATTCTAAATTGGAATAATATAATTATAATTTTTCTAAATACTTATATAAATGTAAATATAAATAATTTGTTTGTAATGTAATGATTATTTTATTATTAGATATGTAAGCAACATAAATTCTTATCATTTTTATCAAAGTGATGAAAATTCTCTCAAAATAGTTTTATAAAAAATTCTCTTTCTTTATTGTTCAAAGATTAATAAAATTATTTGAACTTTAAATATTACGTATAATTCAAAACATTAGCCAACGTTATTTTATTTTTTCCATTTGAAAACGTAAATGATAACAACAACAACAACAACAACAACAATAACAATGAAAAAATGACGCAATTTAAAAAATAAAAAATTGATTTGACGACAGCTGAAAAACAAAAAATATACGAGGTGCCGGACTCGTATTACGACAAAGCCCTGAACTTGAAAAACATGCTCGACCTATCGATGGCCTGCTCCGACTCCAAGATCTACACAACCTGGAGCAATCTCAAGCACTCGTCTATCAGCAAAACGATGACGCGCCATCCGTCCGGCAACAACAACACAACGCCGAATTTCTTGCAGTCTAACGGGAGCAACAGCGGAAACGCGAACAACGGCTTGCCTATGGCAGCCACCAAAACGAGAAGCCACAGTCTGCCGGATCTCAGCAGAGCGAGGGAAATCGAGCGGGTCGAGATGCCGCTTAACTTTTCCGTGAGTATTGCGTTGCGTTGGGCTCTGCTTTTTTCTCTCTCTCTCTCTCTCTCTTTCTATTCACGCGTTCCAGCGTAGTTGGCGAGTCGTAACAGTCTCAACGCCGATTTAGATAAGCGAGATTAGGCTTGATGAATTTACGTGTGCGTTCGACTAGTAAATTAATTTCTTGCTTTTAATTTTGTTTCACGTCCGCGCGCTCTTGTTACCGAGAGTAGAGAATTTTGTATTGATCGTTGTAAAACTTTATAAAATTTTTTTTTTTTTTTTTTTTTTTTTTTTTTTTTTTTTTTTTTTAAATAAATTTTAGTTAAACTTTAAAAGTAAACAAAAATTTTAAAACGCAAATACGTTTTATAATTAGCATTTCATTTTAAATTGTTAATCGTAAAAATGAATGAGCATAATGAATTTTTTTGTGTTTTAAAATTATTTATGTCGATAAACGTTTTTATTGAATTTTAATAAAATATGTATGTATTATTATAAATCTTGAAAATTACATTTCATAAATATTTTATAATTATGTGATTTAGAAAAAATTGTATAATTTGCTAAAAAGTTTGATTAATACAAGCTAGAAAGTCTTAATTTTTGATAATAGTTTTGCATTAACTTTCACTTGACTTATTTATTATTTATTTTCAGTAATTTTACGATAGTTCAATAAGTATATATTAAAGTTTGATCAAAAATTTAATTCTTTCGTAACATTCATTAATTATTTACAAGTTTGATTAAGCGTAACAAATTTTTATGTTAAATAATACAATGAAATTTTTAATGTATGATTCATTTATTATAGACATTACGTTAAATACTGTACTTTTTTATATAGAAAATGATAAATTTAAGTGAAAGTTATAAAAAGACCTTGACTTTGTGAAACCGGAAGACTTTCTAATGTGATTTATTAAAGTCATGATCAATAGTGAAAAACGCAATTTATAACTTATCTGTGAACATTTTTAATCATTAATTCATTAAAAAATAAAATAAATAATCTTAATAGAGGTTTGACAATTTTTCATTTTTAATAATAATTGTTAATAATTTTTTTTTTTTTTTTTTTTTTTTTTTGTTAAAAAATACTTCTATGATTGATTTCGCATTAAAATAAATTATAAAAAATTTATTTGAATTGATCATTTATATTTATATATTTTTTTTAATTTTGCAATCCTTTACAATCGTAAATAACATTTTTATTATTTTAAAAGCCTCGTTTATTTAAAAAATAAATTAGTTTTCTTATCGTCTTTAAATAAACAGCGTGACTCATATCCTTCCATCAAAACGATAATAAACAAATCGTTTTCCAGGTTGACTCGGGTGAAACAAGCAGTCGCAGTGGTCGACTGCAAAGTTCGGGTTCTTTAAGTCGCTCGATGAACGAAGAGAGCTCCGACAGCGTGGGCAACACCTTATCGTCAAATAAAAAGTTGCAAAACATGAGTTTGGTACGATTATTCATGAAACAAAAGAGCATGAGTACGGAGGGTATGAGTCTTACCCTCGATCAGACGGATTCGGGTAGCGAAACGGGATGGCCGACTAGCAGTAACAGCGAGAGCGGTACTCATAATACTCAGATACACCGACAGCAAATACAACAACAACAACAACAACAACAACAACAACAGCAGCAGCAGCAATTACATAATCAACAGCAACATAATTTAAACGTACCGGATAATGATTTGGCCATCAAGTGGGTAAAGACGGATAGTTATAATAACAGTGACATTCCTAAAAAATCATCAAACTCAACAACATCGGCAGAGGATCTACTCAGTACTTCAAGATCAGCATCGTCGATCGGCAAAGATTCTAATTTGAAAACAAAAAAACAAAAGGACATGTGCGCTAAAACGACGACGGGAACGCAGGTAAAAATATAACATAATTAAATTTTGTACAATTTTCATTTTTTTTTTTTTTTTTTTTTTTTTTTTTTTTTTTCTTTCACTTTTTGTTTGGTTTTAAAATTGAAGCTATGAAATTTAATTATTAATTTAATATCAAATTGAAACTTTTAATACAAAAATTTAATTAATAGGTAATGACAGAAGTTGAGGACAACAGTGTACAAACCTCGCTTGCTTACCTATCACTAAACAGTGGCAAAGAACGATCTACAGATTTCCCATTCCGTGATACAGTTGTAAATGAAAAGCCCGTCTATGTAGTCTACCCAAATTATACTCTACCTGATCTATCCTTCTTTAATTCAACGGAAACGCGCTTCGATAAAGTAGCGTTGAAGCCTCATGTATTCGGCAAACGATCGAGCAAGCCTGGCAGACCTTTTTCGTGCAATGATATAGATGCGCTCAAACAGCGCGGTTTTTCGCATGTCAAAGATTGGGAATCGCTCACGTTTTTACTCCCGAATGAATACAAAAAAATTCTTCACGATGTGCCTGAAGTATCTAAGCACATGAAAATGATGGGTGAAGAAGCGAGGAAACCGCTATTTTGTTTATCGCCACCGATGAAGCACAAAAACAGAACGCTTAGCGACATGATTCCAAACACCGTTGTGTCCTCGAGCAGTAGCACAGCGACCCAACCTTCATCGGGATATAGAGGATCGTCTACAATTTTAAGTGACTCGTCGTCGAATCAACAAAATTCTGGAAATGCTGGTTTGGTAAGTTTAAATTTTCTTTACGTTAACGTATTACCATGCCAATACAATTTTTGTTAATTTAAAATTATAAACGATGTAGATTTAGAAATAAAAATTAAAAAATCCAAATGATAAAAATGAAAACGATCTTTTTTTGTTTAAAAATGTTTACTTTTATTATTATAACAATGAATTTTAATTCTTTTAGGGAAACAATCCGCTTTACCTGTACCGTTACGATAGCGTTTCATCTGAAGCCTCGCTGCTCGGCCAAGAAAAAACTCACACTGCTCGACAGCCATCGGCAGGTCATCACCGTACTTCAGGCCCACCTATACCGCCTAAACGTTCAGTTTCGCTACCACAGGGTACGGATAATCCAAATGCACCTCCGCGACCATTATTACTCTACAATATGTTGCGGAGGAATCGAGCTGCCGCAGCTACAACAGCCACGAGTGCTGGTAAACGTTGCAGTATGTTCGAAATGGGCCGAGTAAATGAGGTAGAGGCTGCCGGCAGGTACGGGAATAATCAGGAGAATAAACGAATGTCACTGCAGGAGCCCTACTACATGAACAACGATCTACAGTTACTCAGGCACGCCGGTATTGACTCAGAGAAGGACATCGACGAGGCTGAAGAAGGACAGCGTTTTGGTATGTGTAATATTTTGTGTACATATATATATATATATATATATATAAGATCGATGCTATTTTTAGAGAATGCATTAGCTGGAATTTGCTTTGAAGTGAGAGCTTAACCTTGAAAATAAAGGAATTATGTATACATAATTCCTTTACAATTTATTTTTAAATCAGAAGCTTATCAATTGTTCAAGTTATACCCCAATTGTAAAAATTGTTTGATGCTTTTTTTTATTCTTCGAGTTTTAAAAATTTTTATCAAGATATTTTTAATTTATTATTATATATATATTTATTTTTAATTTATTTATTATATATATATAATTTATCATATTATTTTTTTCAAATATTAACAAAATATCGACGTAGCTAGATTAGTAAATAAAAATAGTTTATAATTCATTTAATATGAATTCGATTATTTAAAACAATTATCAGACTTTGTTAAAAAATTTATTCGAAATTATGATTTGTTTCATTTCCTATTTTTTTCTAATATTATAGAAAGATTAAGAAGAATGGACAATGAAGATTTGGAAAGTAGCGGTGAAGATGTTAAACAATTAGAAGAATTCTTGAAGCGCAGTGGTTTTTCATCTGAGAGTAGCGACGGAGATATGGGTAGTGAGCACGACGCGGATATGAAATTGCGATCGTGCGTGAGGAGGTTCCTTGCACTTAAAATGAACCAAGATATGGCCAAGATAATGGATATGGCTGATTCGCAGAAGAAGACTGTTAGTTTTGCCGTTAATGGAAAACAAAGATATCTAGATGAAAAAGTAATAAATTTTACAATTGATTGTTTTATTTTATCGATATAATTGTCATTTTTACAATTTTTCATAATGATATTATTTTTTTTTTTTAGACAAATATAATGGAAGATAAAGAGCGCTTGAATGTTAGCGAATCTACAGAAACAAATATTGAATCTTTGAGGCCTCTAGATATAGAAGAGAAAAAGAGTAATTAGATCTTTTTTTTAATAAAAACTTTCTTAAATATCAATAATAGATAGAGATAGATTCATTGACTTTCTTAATTTAAAAAAACAACAATTATTATAAAAATATTTTAATTAATTTAAATTAGCAAAGTGAAGTAATTTTTTCATTTTTTACAATTTTCAGAATTAATTTGGTCAGTGAATAAAGCAGTGGATGGATTGCGGAAATTTTGGCATAGCGAGCCGGTGCGCAGTAAGCAGGGTTACAATGATAAAAATGAGTGCGCACAACTCTGTTTGAGTCAGCTTTGTCCAGCGCTCTACGCTGTAATGTCTGATGGATTAAAGCCACAACTTAATTCAACATTTGGCCCGATTGCCAATAGCGTTTGGCAAGTCGTTGAAGCATCATCTCAACAAGGGCCTTTAACCAAAACATTGAATGATATGGTGCAAAAAATCAACGGTGAAGATTTTATTACCGAAGGGATGCTTAAATTTCATGCTTTTGTCTTTGGTTTACTTAAGTAAGTAAAAATAAAATCTTGTGATAATTTTTAAGTGTATAATATATTTATTTTTTTGACAAACAAATTTTCGTATACTTTTATAATTGATCTAAATTTTATTAAAATATATTATATAGTATAGTAAAAAATGAACATGCTAAATATAATTTTTCATGAAATATATAAAGTAAATAAACTTTTATAATAAGATCATTTTATAACAGTAAAAGTTAATTTTTTGAATTACGTGAAAATATTTATTTATTGATAAACTTTAGCTTTCATCCAAAAGAGAACTATCTTTCGTTATTGTAATATTGTCTTTAGACTTTTAATCGATCGCCTTTGTGAATCGTTTTATAAATTATTCACAAATCTATATGTTTCTCTTTTCATATCATCAGTCTACGAGCTCTTGATGCCTGGTTTGCCTATCTATGTACTCGCGAATCGATTCTCCGCAAACACTATACCAATAACAGCCTCTTCGTCGGTGCTTTAGGCTGCCCCAATAGTCGAGAAATCGTTGATGCCTTTCTCGATATTCTTCAGCCTCTTGCCTTGTGCCCCTTCCAATTAGATCTGCTTTATCAATATAGACAACTTCATAATAGCTTTGGACAAGGTAACGCTATTAATTTAGAAACGAAGAAGCAATCAACGACGAGACCAAGATCGTGCGTGCTATATGATACAAGACAATATGAAAATGGAGAAAAGTGGACGGAGGAAGAAGTAAAGAAGAGATGGAGTCACACACCCTTGAGCGCAAAATTCCATGTCTACGATAGACTAGATGATTCTGAAGATTATACGGATAGTTTAGAACATTCGCCGTTAAATAGAGCTAGTCCTAAAAGAGTTATTTCTAATAAACAATCCAAATTATCGGAATCAAGAGGTAAGCTATTTACATACTTTAATCAACTTAAGTCCGTATATTTATATAAGACTAGAGAGACTCTCAAGCTAAAGATATGTTAATATTAATATGCAAATGGCTATTTTGTCATACCCTATTTCTTTTAAGATATGCGCGAGAGACGCTTATTTTACCTAAACAAGATTCCCTTTTAAGCTTTTTTTATGTGTTTATAAATTATTCAAACTGTCAAATAGAAGATTTGTTTGCTGTGATTTTGATTGTTTTACTTGAATAAAGGCTATAATTAGGTCTCGTTTCTATGCTAATAAACTTCGAAAAAAAGCTTTGGTAAAAATTAAATAATTGCATCGAGCTTTTTCTCAAATAGATACAAAATCACGAAAAGACGACGACCATAACGTGGAAACAACATCGCCTGGCGAGAACAAATTCCGCAAACTCCAGGAAAAATGGGAAAATCTCGGCTCTCGAGACGATATCAGTAAAGATTCCCACCCACCTCCAACGGCCGTGACTACTCCATCTTCATCCTCTCCTACCCGTACTCCAACAAACATTGGTAAATCCAAAATTCCTCGACTCCTCACCTCTCCCATCAAGTCCGCTCCTTCCAATCTACCCGTCCCCGTAAAATCCGTCAAATCTCCTTCCGGTATCCCATCCTTAAAGAAGCCATCGATCACGACAAAAGGTGTCCAACCTACAAAAAAGTCTTCAGAGCTGAAAAACTGCAAGGATTCGCCAAGACGAACCAGCAGACTGGACCAAGAAAATACGGGCACTCCCAGGCCACATCTAACGAGACCTAGTTCGCTACCTTATAAGACTTATGGAACTGGAGCAAAGGAAAAGAACACCGTGTCGCCTCATAGAAGGGCAGCATCGACTTCTTTGCCCAGGCCACATTCTATCGCCGGGCCGCCAAGAAATTTACCACCAAAGCAGACACCGAAGTAGGATTATTTTTTAACTTCATATTCTGACATAAAATCATTCTTTCATTTACAGCTATAATGTTAAATTATAAGTAATTTTACCTTATAATTAAATTGTATTAACTACATTATTTTTATTTTGTAAATTTTAATTAATATCATGTGCTTAAGAGATTTTAGTTGGTTGTTTTAAAAGATTTTTCTTAGCAAACTATATTGCCTTAAATTATAAAATATAAATTAATTTATTATAATCATCACGATTTACGTTCATGTGTAGAAAAATATTAAAAGAAAAAAAATTTCTTTCTTTTCTAATGCTTATTTTCTCCATAGAGTCGTGCGTACCCTCACAAGTAAGCCACAATCTCAGGACGGACATTTATCTTTCAACGAAGGTGAAAAGCTCAAGGTGATTCTCGAGGTTGACAATAAGTGGCTATTGTGCGCAAGAGGCGAGCGTAAAGGTCTTGTGCCGCGCAGCTGCGTAAAACCTATCCAAACTTAGCAGCAAACCATCATCCCAAGAGCCAGTAGACTAGTCGTCGTCGAGTCGTCGAAGAGAGCCAACAACGCGTCGGCGTGTATATATTAAAATTTAAAAGGACTATAATCGTTACAGAGGAATAATATTGTATTTTAAGGACCGGACACGCGAGCGATTAAGGCCCGGAAATGCTAAAGATTATTATTATTATTATTAATGCTGAGCGCGAGAGAGATAGAGAGAGAGAGAGAAAGAAAGATTGATTGATTGACATGTTGATAAATAATGATGCTTCGTTTATATGTTGAATTATAAGAGAGAATCGAATCAGCAGTTATAATAATTATACGATTTCGATGTTATTATTATTGATAAGAGTATATTATAAGATATTAAGACACAGATGCAGAGAAGATGATAAAGGTGAGGAAGAGAATAAGAGAAGAGTATAGTCGCTAGTCACATATAGGCTTTCGAACCAGAATGTATTTAATAATATGAGCATACAGCTATTTATAACCATGATGTACATATATACAGCAAAAAAACGATAGATTAATGATTATTGATTAATAAGACGAATGATAATGTCAAATAATAACTTATATAATATATTATATATTATGTATAAATGTAACTGTGATGATAGCTTGTAGACGAGTAAGTTTCCGGCGGAAATCTTGAGAGAAAGATCTACCCCGATTCCTCTTTTCAAATCTCCCATTCGTTACGTACGAAGTAGGTCTCATATTTTCGACAGTGTATTTTATCTTCGGTGGATAATTTACACGAATTTTTTTGTAATTTTTTTCTTTCTTCTTTTGTTACGCTCCTTTTTTTTTTTTTTTTTTTTTATCCGGCGCACAATTTATTAACGCTATATACCATTTTTATTTGTAAATTTTTTTTCGGATAAAAATTTTTATTCCAATGATAAAAGGTAACAATAATATTAAAACAAAATAAAAAAAGAAAACAGCTGTGGCGCCAAAGGATACCAACTCGATCAGTAGGCGCCTCGTGTTTTTTACTCGCTTTGTGTATTCCTCGGCATGTGACAAAAGTAAGGAGTATTATGCTAATAAAATTTATCTCAAACATTAATCATCGAGATTTCTTTATTGATTATTACCCATAATACCGTTATTTTATCCTTTTTTCATATTTTATGAAATTATATTAATTCGAATATCAAAGTAAGCAGTAATAATGAATTAAAAAAACTCAAAATTTATAGATATTAATATTGATTTTAAAATTTTAAATAAATATGTTTAATTATTTTTTCTAAAGGATGGAAAAAAAAAAAAAAAAATTCAAATAAATTGTGATCAATAAAGAAAGTACTGTTTGGTGCAGATTCCCGAGGACTATTGACGTTCCTGCTGATATGTAAAACAAAATGAAAAAAACAAAGGAGCGTCAGTTTTAAAAAAAATCTTTAATGCAAAAAATATTACAATATACATAATAATAATACATTAAATTGTGCTTACACGATATATCTTTGCACACACAAACTTCTCATATTCTTTAAATCGCTCATTCAATACTAATTTTAACATTGTTTTTCTTTCTCTTTTATTTATTTCTTATATTATTCAATCTACATTTAAATACCCTGGAATATCAAGAGTCCACGGTCGCCTTAAAATCAACTATTAAATCGACCTTCTGCACCACAAGCTGTTAGTTGTACACTTAAAAAAGTTTCTTATCGAATACAATGTACGTATATAATTTATCTTTTTTTTTTTTTTTTTTTTTTTTTTTTTCATTTATAAAATCGACTGTTAAATTAAAAAACATCGTCGTTTCAAACGAAGATTATTTCCATTACACCGACAAACATCAAATAATTAGTTTAATTGAATAACCCTTCGTTTGAAAGAACGAAATTGCTTTTTTTATGGTCAACGACACAAAGAATTTTACAAGGTTATTTTTTCCTTTTCTTTTGGAACGGTGAACCGGAGAGAACTTTTTATTTAATTTAATTTAATTTTTTCAAGAAAAAACAAATCTCTATAAAAACGTATAAAAAGAAAACAAATAAAATAGCTTGTCTATACATATATATGTATATTTACGATAACCTATGTGTATTACGTAGAAAAATGGGCATCTTTTCATTTTACTTAGATTTTTCAACCAGGAAAAAGACTCGAACAATCTGACTATTTTCAATTAGTTCTTTGCACTTAAGGAGCATTAAGGACAAACATCAATCCGTTGAAATTCTTATTGGAATCTTTTCGGAATTTCAATTAAATAAAAATTATTAAATTGTTATATATTTTTAGGTGATTAAATAATATAAAATGTAACAAAAATGAAACTTCACTAAAAAAAAAAAAAAAAAAAAAGAGAAAGTAAATCGGTGATAATAATAACAATTATTACACAAAAACTCTATATATTGTAAAACTTAATAATTAACACATTGTACGCCGGTGGCATCTGAGACATTTAAAGACTGTGAAGAAAATATTTAAAATTTTGTACATTTTCTTAAAACACTATATTTTGTTTCCATATTCGTCATATACAATTTAACGATAAGGAAAAATAGAAACAAAATAAAAAATTTTTATTTATTCGAATCCCGCGTTTTCGCGGGGCCAGCGTACAATGTGTTGATATGTTTTTGTTTATATGAATTGTACGTATAAACTTCAAGATTCAAACTCGCAAATTATATTTAATATAAAAATTCTATAAAACTTTTAAATCTGAAGCAATGATCGATAAATTTAAAGTACAATATAATAGACAATGAAAAAAAAAAAAAAACCCAATTTTATATTCCAATCAATATTTCCGAGCAAATGTTTAGTCCCGTGTAAATTAATATGAACGATCGAAAATTAAGATGACATTTTTTTGTTCACATTGTCTTTCCTTACTTATTGTTTTTCTCTCATTCTGGATGAAACGCGATGTATAGTCTTACGTCTCCAACACGTTAGATGTAACTTAGTTTGTATCTTAAATTTTTATTTACAGTCAACCTACACTCGACTAGCAAGCAGAATATCATACTTTTGGATTGTAATTTTTTTTTTTTTTTTTTTTTTCACGATGAATTGTCGTCGTATTGATTAAATGAAAACTGTAATATTGATAACATTGATAATTGGCATAATGGGTTGACTATTGTGACTGTAAATTATTTTTACAATTATTTTAAAAACCTTTCTGTTTTTTTTTTCTTTTTTTTCTTTTTTTTTTTTTTTTTTTTTTTTTTTTTTTTTTTTTTTTTTTTTTTTTAAATATACGCGATTTCTTTCTATCGTCCATTTTTTTTTTTTTTTTTTTGCAACAATTAGAGATTTTTTAAAACTTAACTTTTAGTATTGAAAAATACACCGTTTAAAATATTTTCATAAAAATTTACAATTCAAAAGTATAATACTTTCCTTGTACGTACGCGGATAAAGATAAATCATCCGATCGTCAAAGTCTTTGTATCATTATACCACAATCGTAGGATATACTAAATTTTTGTTTTTTCTTTTTATCTTCTTATTTCGATATACGATATATAGCCGATAATTTGTATTTGTATTTTTTTTTTCTTCCATAAAAAATAACTATTAAACAAATTGCTTAATAATAGTCGTTTAGTTTATCTAGATTAACAACAAGTTTCTCGACGCGCGACATTTTTTTTACTCTCTAACCGTGTCTTACGATATATATGAAACATATGTGTGGATAAAATCGATCTTAACGACGAGAGCGCTGTTTTTTTTTTTTTTTTTTTTTTTTTTTACGACATCCCATCGTCTTGATTTATATAAAAAGGAAAAAAAGAAGAAAAAAAAGGTAAAAATTTCAGTTCGTCGACGACGATTCGATGACTCGATGAACGAGAAAAATAAAAACGAACGAAAAAAAAAAAAAAAAAAGTTATAACGTACAACGACGAGCCTTGTTACACATATACACGCACGCTTACTCGCACACATGCACACATACTCATACACATAAAAATCAACTCCACACACCAGAGATGGATCTGACTAATTCATTGGCGAAATCATCGCTGTTTTCTTTTTTTTTTTTTTTTTTTTTACTTATTTTTCGTCATATTCTTCGTTCGCTTAAATTGGTTCGTTTATTTTTAGTCAATTCATCGCAATCGATGAGTAGAACCTTGCATACTGTCCCGTAATTGTTACGTTTTATTGTTGCCTGTTGAAAAAGCATCGTTTTTTTTATTTATTTTTATTTTTTTTTTTTTAATTTTTTATTTTAATTTAACCTTTTAAATAATTATCATTTTTAAAAATTAAACGTTTGGGTTTTTAAATATATAAAAATTTGTTTAAACTTTGTTGTACTTTGGGTTAAAATTTTCATCACAGTCAGGTTCCATTATTATTACTTATTCTTCTTTTTATTTATTACTTTTTTTTTTTTTGCACTCTAATTAAAAAACATATTTACGATCGTAATATGAATCATCGATAAGAATGAATAAAATTTGGTTAACCGTTGTGTATAAAAAAAATTATTATTCAACGGAAGAGTATTTGAGGTTCTACCATATGTAGTATAAACGTTGTTGATCTTTCGAGGTCGATTGATTTGAATAAAATTTTTCTTTATAAAAGCGTACATAAACATTATTTGTTTTATTTTGCATAAATCATTAAAGCGATTACTAAATTAATTATTGAAACGTATATATTTAAAAGCTATTTACAACTTATTAAAATTAACAGTAAATATACCCTTTATAACCGAACTTATTTTTCTTATATTTACAAAAACTTCATCGTATGCAAACTTGCTAATAATTTTTTTTTTTCTTCATTTTTCTTTTTAACATTATTCATTCTATAAGTCTAAGTTTGAGTAAGTCTGATCGATCTCTGGCTAAAATTGATAAACTGCAGATAAATTATTAGACAGATTCTAGAATCGGTACATGTATTATTATTTTAGCTCTGATAAATCAACGTCGGATGGTCGCCGCTATTTTTGATTAGAAAAATTACAAATTTTTAATATTTTATTTATGCAAACGTTTCATAAATAAAAATAATCAAAATCGTCTATAACTTTAAACACTTTGTAAAAATTTTAAACAAAACATTTAATATATTATCTCAATAAATTGTTGTAAAATAATTATTAATTAAAAACGTAAAAAAAAAACATATTTATCAAAGTGAACAATTATCTTAAATAGCAGGTTATAAACGCAAGGTTGACGTCGAAGTTAAAACGACTCTTTAATCGAATAAAATAAAATATCGTTTATCTCGTAACGAGCGGCGACAGTCCGAAGTTTATTTTTTTTTTTTTTTTTTTTTTTACAATTTTTCATTTTTCTTCTACCCTATATATTCGCGAGCCGATAAAAATATGTTTGCCGTACTTGTCGTCCGCAGTCCGATATGTCTGGGCCCTATATAAGAAAAAAGAGTAGCACACGCGGCCGCTCCAATATTTTCCACCTTTTCTTTACTTTTTTTTTTTTTTTTTTCTTTTCTTTTTTTTTTCTCCTTTGTTTTGTTTACAATCAATGCATAATCCTTACGCACTCTGTATTTTATAACGTTGTTTAGACAATTGTTAGTAATATTACAATATATTGATTACCATTGTACAATAATTATTTATATTAGGTACACCTGGTTTTGCGTTTTGCATCTGATATATTATTCTTAATAATTTTCTTTTTTTCTTTTTTTTTTTTTTTTTTTTTTTTTGCTCACAATGACGTACTTTTTTCAAAAGGGGAAAGGGGAAAGACTAAAAATCGAATGATAAGCGTACGGCGTTAATAATTGAATTCATTGCGTCGACTAAACTTTTATTCTGTGATTCTGGTTTTTATTTTTTTTCTTTTCTTTTACTTTGGCACCGTCGAAAGCCAGCATTCAATAAGAATACAGAAATCGAAAGTTGACGCTCGAATTTTCATCAATTATACACGCAACTTAACGTCCAAACGTAATTTAAATCGTTAAAACCATTAACACATTGTTCTTTTTTTTTTTCTTCTAAACATTAGACTTTCTAACATTAAAGATATTTTTTTTTAACATTTGCACGTTCGTTTTATGTTTATAAAAGTGTGCAAACGTTAAAAAATGAAACAAGGATTCATTGGCTATTGTTGACTTTGAAATTATTATTATTTATTTATTATTGTTATTATTATTATTATTTTTTTTTTTTATTTATTTATTTTTTTTTTTTTTGAAAAATGGATAAAAGCACTGACTAAATAGAAATAAAATTATTCCAAAAATTCAAGAACGAGTTTGTAGACACGATTATAGCGCACCTTGGAAGACGAACGAAGGATCGTCGATAATTAATTTACTTTTATTTTCTGAAGTATATGATAATGGGGCGGACATTGCTCTTTGCGTTCGCATTTGTACAATTTCGTCTGTCAAGGAGTCAAACTTTTACTTTTTCATTTATTATTTGTTTGATAATTATAAATGTCTATACTTTATTAGAGGCCAGAACATCCTGTAAAGACGAGGCTTGAGTCAAAAATTTTTACGTCTACCGTTCATTTTTCTCTCTTTCTATTAATATTACAATATTTCAATATTTTTATTACAAGAGAAAAACTAATTACGTATTTAAATCATCGGCTAAATGTTCCTTTTATCGGTTTACTGTACATAAAAGAGTGTTAACGAGGGTGACGCTTTTATCTGCGAGAGAAAATGAACATTTAAGACGTGTATGTAGATTGAACACTGCGCGAGTACATTATAATTCCTCGTGGCATTGTCAATCGACCACGCGATTGTGTCTACCAGGTACATCGTAACAAGATTCATAATCGTAAATACCTCTTTTTATCTTTCATTCCTTTTTCCTTTCCTTCGCCTTTATCTCGTGTCTCGCGGCTTTTTTTTTTTTTTTTTTTTTTTAAGGATTTTGTAACAATATGTACGCACATTAAAATAGAATTTAATAATAATGTACAGCAGTTATTAATCAATGTGAATCGTTAACTTTTTAATATTTTTTTATAATATAGTTTTTATTTTATATAACAAAAATCATAATTATGTAGAATCCAATGAGTTTATATATCTTTGGTTTTTTAAATACATTATGATACATACATAAAATTACAATCTCCTTAAATACGGTGGCTTCGATAGCTTAAAAACGGGCCCGTTTGGCAAGTTTTTTATTCAATGGGAAACGAGGCGCTCTTGCGATTTAAATGAGCTGAGAGAGAGAAAAAAAAAAAAAAAAAAAAAAAAAAGAGAGAAAGAAAGAAAAAAAGAAAAAATTAACACAACATACACATGCTTATTAGGCTCTTTTAAAATCGATTCGCTATCAATGTACAGGCGCGCTTTCGCGTATATTGTAATTATTATTATTTACAGAGTATTGAGATATATTAGCTATAAATCTATAATTTTACATAACGACACACCGTTAACATTTGTGTAACTCAAGGGTGGGACTTTCGTTTTGACAAAGTATTTCTCTGCCCAAGTGCTGACAGAAATAATGTTATATTTTTCATTGTATAGTATTGAAAATTATTAGTTATTTTAATACTTTCTATTAACTTTTAGTTGTATTTTTAAATAATTATTGTTTAGTTTAAAAACAAAAATTATTATACATTCATAATTGAAAACAACTTTATAAAAAAAAATTGTACTATGTAAATATTAAAAAATACAACAGTTTTTTTT
Source organism: Chalcis sispes (assembly GCA_949987625.1). NCBI lineage: Eukaryota > Metazoa > Arthropoda > Insecta > Hymenoptera > Chalcididae > Chalcis > Chalcis sispes. The sequence continues at coordinate 71,886,561 of OX465094.1, forward strand.
TTTTTTTTTTAATATTTGTTGACTTCAATATTATACAATGAATGTTTTTTGGTCAAAGTAATTTTTAATTTCTAACAGTGATACTTCGGCAGCGAAATATTTCGTGAAAGGTCAAATATCTTGTATTAAATTTATTTATTAACAAAATTATGTTGCATGACAACAATACGCATTAGAATCGTCGAAGGTAAACACGCACTTGATTCCAACGTGAGAAAACATTCCTTTTGATAAATTACGTAAAAAAGAACTTTAAATTCATTGAACACACAAAACAAAGCGTTTATCTATACCAAAACCAATGCGCATGCGTGTGCTCCCAAATTCTTAAGAAGTTAATCTATATATATATGTAACAGCAGCATCGATAGATTCATTTATATATAGGCTAGGTGGGAATAAAAAAGAAAACAGAAACCATTCATTCGTTATGGCTTAATTATGATATTATACGTTTATGAACCGTCGTTCCCCATTGATGGTTTGTTTTCTTAAGGTATGACTATGATGTTTTAACTTTTTTTTTTCTAGATTCTAGAATGAAATTTATAAATTTCTACAGTTTTTGAATAATTCTATAATAAAACTTTATTTAATAAAATAAAGATGCAAAAACCAGTATTCAAACGACAATTTTATATTACTTTGAATTTTAATTAAAAGGTAACTGAATATATGTATATGAGAAAATTTCCAAAACTTTTGAAATTCTAGTTGTTATTCCATGAAAACTCTAAAATAAATTTTTCCGCCAATTTACTTTTAATTTTAGCCTTAAAATTCTCAAACAAATTCGGAAAAGAGCTTATAACTTTTAAGCAGCTTTGGTATATTTTTATCAAATATATATAGCTAAAAACCATTCTGATTAAACTAGCTTTTGATTAAAAAAAATCGCATTAAAATCGGTCTATCTGCAGTTACGATGCCACAAACATATACTCGCGTTAAACTTATAACAATCCTCAATTTACTTCGAGAGTTAATAAATATATTACATTAGTAAAAATGATCGTTTACCTACAATAAAACAATTTGCTCTAAAAATTAAAATTTTAAAAAATTGTAAAAATTTAAAATAAGTTTGTTAAAAAATCATGAGAAAATATGTCCACCATGGCTGTGCCTTAAAAAAAATTTAATTTTCTTTCGGATCGTAAAATTCAAAAGCTTTGGGGATTTGCTCGCATATCAGTTTTGTAAATAAAAATTAGCAATTTCACGGAATAATCTATCAAGCAAGATTTAAAAATATATATTCTAAAAAATATATATACACTAAAAAATATATATTTTAAATCATAATTCCATAATTTTCAGAAAGATACTGTTAAGAAAAATCACCAGTCATAACTCATTTCTTTTTTATCCGTATATTACTTACGAAAGAGCTTAGCGCTTGTATGAAAACAATGATCGGTTGTGCAATATCGAAACCTATGGGCTACGAAGTCGTTATTATAATACACGCTGGTTAACTACATACTAGACTCCTTCGTGGTAAGAGACTCGCTTGTGTTATCGACGCGTATCAACGTCGACGAGTTCAGTACCATGCTTCGGCTCAAAGATGCAACTCGTTCCATAACACACGAAGCCGAGAGTCGAGCCTCGGCGTCGTGATCCCAACACTCTTCCATTGTGTCGCAAATCGCTAAAAGTCCCTGAAAATAGTTTAAACATTTATGTTATTAAACGTAGTGCTTATTTTGTTTTTTTTTTTTTTTTTTTTTATTTTAAAATATAAAAATTAAATAATTAACTTTAGTTTTTAGAATTCCTAAAAATGTTTATGCAATTCTTTTAATAAAATAATATACAATGAACTCGTTAAATTTTAGTATGAATGCGTCTTTGAATAAATTTAAAGAATTGAATTTAATCTTACTGGATGTTTGCGCCAAGTGTCCAATATCAATGGTCTTTCTTTTTTGTGAACGACACTTTCCTGCATATCTTCAAGTGTAGGATGAAGGCCAACCTCTTCCTCAAAGGGTAGTCTGTATTCACCAATTGGTCCCTGATAAAATATAAAATTATAACTATTTTTGCGAAAATATTTTATAATTAAAAATTGAATGGAAGAGGCTAAGAGATACTTGGTGAAAATCCATTATTAAATAATAAACGAAACACTTAGTTTTCAATTTTCACTTCACTTTCAGATAAGTGAAAATTGAAAACTATAAGTGTTTCGTTTATTATTTTATAATTAAAAAATATCGTTATTTTTACAAATAATAAAAATTTTATTAAACTGTAAAAAATTTAGACGTTTCTTGTAATAAACGTTTAAAACGTTTAGTTTTAATTTTTAAAACTAAAAACAGTCGTTTATTTATTGTATCTTAACAGAATAAATAATTTAATATGTACGATGTAAAAAATATACTTATTTGTAGGTAGAAAATTTATAATAATAATAGCTATTAAAGTGTAGCATTGAAAAGGATGCTTTAATTGAGAACAATATTGAATAATAGCTGATGATGTCAAAGTAACCTAAGACTAAGTCCTAACTTTCTGTGTTGTAAATACAAATGTATTTGATGATTGCCAATTTAATAAATTGGAAAGATGATTATTCTATTATAGTTTTTATTTTATAGAAAAAGAAACACATTAATTTACATTTGTCGTTAAAAAGAGAAAAAATTCCGTATTATCTTCAATAAATAATCAAATTTTTATTCAATATAATTTTATTGCTGTGAATTTTTAATATTGATTGCATTTTTAATTAATTATTTAATAAATTTAATTTTAAAAATGTTATTAAATTATTATTAGATTTGAAAAATTCGTTGCGAAAACATATCTACTTACATCTTGAACCGTACATCGCGAGGCTAGCTCCCAAAGAACTAAACCGCAAGCGTACATGTCAATTCGAAGAAACGAATCTCTAGTGAAGTTGATGGCTCCTTCGAGGACTTCTGGCGCCATGTAACGCCGTGTGCCCACCTGACCATGGGTATCTCCGCAAGGTTTGCCTGGATGAAAGATTAGCGCCAATCCGAAATCCGCTATGCAGGCGCTCATGTCATTCTTTAGCAGAACATTTTTTGACTTGAAATCACGATGCGCAACAGCTGGCTTGTAGCCGTCAGCTTTGTTGGCGGGTATCTCTTCGTGCAAATGCATCAAACCTCTGAAAGTTTTAAGAATGATAAAATATATGTGAGTATTTAGTAAGTCGTTATCTAATTAATACGAAACTATTTTTATGAAACAAGTCTTTCATATATGAATGCATTAAAAATAAAAAGTAACAAATTCATTTAAAAATAATTTTAAGTAACATTTCAGCTAATTATCAAAAATAGTTAGTATCTAAAAAATTAATCTTATTTTAAATTACTGAATATTGTTTCATTTTATATTATTTCATTTAAAAAAAGAAGGAGTTATTTGTTTAAGTAATAGCATCTTTTAAAATTAACATAAACATAACCTATTGAATTTTCGAAAATAATATTTGTTTTGATTAAAATTGTATTGAAATTGAGAGTTAATAATTTACCTTGCCATTGATTCAGCAATTCTGCACATTTCAGGCCACGACACGACATTTGCCTTAAGATAATCACACAGTGAACCTTTTTCATGATAAGCAGTTATGAGCCAAAATTCTGCTTGTAAATTATCACCGCGTTTTTCAACACCTATGAAACGCAATATATCTTCGTGATCCATATGTGCGAGTTTAAAGATTTCCTGTTCCGACTGCCAAGATTGTTTATCCTGTATAGGAAAGACCTTCACTGCGACGACTTCGGACCTCAGCTGGGCCTTCCATACGGCACCAAAACGTCCACGCGCTTTGATTTCCAGTAATTGAATTGGACGATTACCCAAGTTTGGCGATGGCTGCGGCAACGGACCTGGTTCAATCGTTGGTATCTAGTAAGCACAAATTAATAAACATTATTTAATATTGAAAAAATATATAAATAATCGACTAAATTATCTATAAAATATCAATCTGTTATTGATACAATAAAATTAATTCAATACCTCATTAAAGTATCCCAATTTTTTACGTCGATAATAATAAAAGATTCCTGTAAGTATAGCAAATAGAAGAAGCATAGGAATTGATATCGATAAAACAAACGTTATCACTTGTTGCTCCGTATTTGGAACAGGTTCAAATTCTGAAATTCAAATATGAAAAAAGTTGTAAATACATTTATTTAAAAATTAATTTACAATATAAATATTATTCGCATACCATGGATAACACGAGGTGGTTGCGTTGGTTGTGGATCCCAAGAGAAATTTTTGTTACACATGTTTCCATCACAACAACAGAAGAAATGCTGTTTTTTTCGGTCAGCATTTTTTTCAACACAATGTTGCTTATCGTAACATTCCTTGCTGTCTAGGAAGCAGCCCTAAAATTGTGCATTGATTAATGAAGCAAGTAAAAATAAAATATTTATTTTTAGATTAAAAAATTTTAAAAATAAAAACATAAACAAAAGAATGTTAAAAAAATTTTATTATTTATTTTTTTACTTTTAATTTTATGGTGGATTTTTGAGTAACACTGTCATATTGCCAAAGTACGTAGCAGTGATTGCGTTTGTCAGGATCATGAGCTCCACATTGTTCCTTTTCTACACAGTCTTCTTTGAATTCTCCTCCACACATCGTTTCATTATAAAATTCACAATATGTTGATCCCTTGACATCATGGGCACTTACTGGGCCTAAAAACATTATGTTTATTAAAACAACTGATATTCCAAACTAATGTATAATGAACAATTATTTTAGTTAATTTAGTTATTATTAAAGCCAATTAAACTATATCATATTAAAAAGTACAATAACATTTTTTTTTATTGAATCTAAATAATAGTATTCATAAATAACATTATTTTTTAATTTTAGTCATAATATAAAATTACACAGTATTAAATACTAATTGAATTTAAATAATCAATAATTAATCTTGGTATTGTGAAATAATATCTTTTATTTATTATCAAAATAAAGTTTTAAATGTTAAGTATTATCAGAGTATAGTTAAAAATACACAAAATAAATTTATTACACAATTTTTGTTTTATCTTAAGTACTAGCATTGAATATAGTATCGTAAAATTATTAATAAAAATTTAATTTATTTGAAATCTTGTTTGAACTTTTTTGTAATACATTTATTTCTTAATTTTATAGAATGAAAAATATTGTAATCAACAATCGCTTAATATTAGAGCTCATATAAGACCAAAATTTTTTTTATGTCAAATAGTGAGTCCTATATGTATTTAATAAACTGGTATACCACATGGTTAAAAAAATAATCAGAAATAATCTCATTTAATTATTTTTTTTAATGTACATATTTTTAACATTATTTGTTGCATAAATAAATGATTGTTGCTTTTCATCGAAAACACTCACCCAAGAGCCCAAGAAGTATACAGGGCAGTATCGCAACATAGGCGGTCATCGTGAGTAGACCGTTGCGAGATACAGAGAATCACGGTAGCAATCTCCGAGTCTTATTAGCCATTAAGCAAATTGCAGCGAGCAATTCATGTGGCAACCACGACAGCGACGCGGACCACCAGCATCATTTTCCGCTCCTCTTCCGCCTCCGAGATTCCTTCTCTCTTGCGGAGTCATATATGTCACATATCGCCTCCTGGCTGCTGCTCCTGTATACAATGAGATCGACTCTCTTTCCTCTTGTAGCGCGAAACCCCATACACGCATCCAAAAAAAAATATAATGTCTTCTTCCTCCGCTGTTATATTATCACTATCTTTCTTTACATCCGCCCGTCGTTAGATCGGCTGTTTTGATTTTAAGACTGTGCCTGACTCCTCTTTTTTCTTTCTTTCTCTCTCGCTTTTCTTTCTCTTCCACTCGCGCACTAAATTTTTAATGCGTTTCTCTGGGCCATGGGGGCACACAGAGAGAGAAAAGACAGACAGATATAGCAGATAAAACAGAAACACACAGTGAACGCGTACCACAAGTGTGACGAGGATAGAAAGCACGAGGGAAGTGTTGTGTGTATATATACATGTATACACACACTCTTAGAAAGAGGAGAGAAAACGGTTTCGGAGTCGTCGCCGTCGTTGTCAACGCTACATGTCCACGGTTCGCTGTCTCCGTTGCTTCCTCGTCGATCTCATTACGCCTCGATACGTGTATTATTTCGAGAGCAGACACAAAAAGAGATGAGTGAGCGTTCACGCACGAAACTATTTGCCGAGAGAAACACGCGCGCGGCGCTCACATGCACCCACGCACGTACTTTCTAACACACTGACATAAGCGTATATATATATGTATATATAGGCACGCGCGAGAACCGAGAAAACACGTACGGGGGTGAAGAGTGAGAATGAGAGATGGAATGGATCTATCTACGATTACGAGTATACGCCCGAGATCGCATACGAGATGCATCCGCACATACGCACAAGAATAACGTTGACAACGATCCACGAAAGCGATCGTCCAACGAGTAGACAACGGAGCCGATAATAGACAAACACTGCAAATCTTCGTTGCTACTGCTTCACTCTCAGAAACTTGTGCACTGGGTGCGCGATACGCGGGAGGGGGAAGAGAAGCAGGTTTTTCCGGGACGTTCCAATTATTCACGTTCCGCGCGCATGTTCCATGCGTTCCGTATCTTAATTTTGAGTGTATTTAAATTCTTTTAAATTTTTGTTTTGAATTATTGTATCTGTTACTTTAATGTACAAAATTCTCACAATAAATTGAAAAATTTCTATTAAAGAAAAATTCTAATTTATAAAATACTAAGAGATATTTATGCTTGTTTTTATGTATTATATGACGATTATAAATCGAACTAATATATTATTTATGTCTGTATACTTTTATTAAACTGTGATTAATGCATTAAAACGTCAATGTATAAATGGAATGTTCCAATGAATTCTTAGTACATTTCGGAGTCGAGTTTTATTTTATTTTGAAAATTTGTCAACTTTTAGTTTATATCAAAATATGATATCATGCCAAGTATCAACTCAAAATATTAATTTTTAAAAAAGTTATGGATATTTGAAAAAAATAGGAGTAAAATTTTTAAAGTGTTCTACCTCAAATACTAATTATCGGAATGACGTAAACTTTTTTTTTTCAATTACGCCAATAATATTGAACTTATAAAATGTATATAATTTAATACAACATTTTTTTATAAAAAAAAGTTACAACAATTTTTTATAAACAAATTAAGTTTTTTAACCCAGGAGCACATACGATTTTTAATTTTTTTATGTCAAATTAAAGCCTAATCTTTCTTCTTTAATTTGGTGAAAAAAATTTCCGACATTTTAATAGAAAAAAAATTAGAGCCATTTGAAACCGACGTTCAGTGCTTCTTGTCTTATTTAGCTGTATACTTACGCGCCGCACTAATAAGTAAACAAAGTATTTTAATCGATGCACACATTTGATTTTCAATTTTTTTATGCCAAATTAAAGCCTAATCTTTCTTCTTTAATTTGGTAAAAAAAAATTTCCGACAGTTTAATAGAAAAAAATTAGTTATTTGAACCGGACGCTCGATGCTTCCCACCGTGCCGCGCCGCAAAAAATTTAAAATCGTATATGCCCCTCGATTAAAAAACTTAATTTGTTTATAAAAAATTGTTGTAACTTTTTTTACAAAAAAATGTTGTATTAAATTATATACATTTTATAAGTTCAATATTATTGGCGTAATTGAAAAAAAAAGTTTACGTCATTCCGACAATTAGTATTTGAGATAGAATAAAAGATAGAATAAGAACAGTTTAAAAATTTTACTCCTTTTTTTTTAAATATGCATAACTTTTTTAAAAATTAATATTTTGAGCTGATACTTGGCATGATATCTTATTTTTATATAAACTAAAAGTTGACAAATTTTTAAAATAAAATAAAACTCGACTCCGAAATGATCTAAGAATTCATTGGAACGTGCCAAATACATGTCAGTATGAAATTAATCAATTTTTATAAAATATTATTTCTAAAAATATTTTAGAATAAAAAATTCGAATACCGAATACATTAGTTTTCATTTAAAATTTTCTGTAAGAAATTTTAATTATCCTATTCTTAGTTCTTAATTCTTCATCATGAATGTCAGTAAATCTAACCCTACCTGAAGTAATTGTAATGGTTACGTGATTTTTACTAAACAAAAATAAAAATTCTGCACGTGTGCGGCTTTTTAAATACATAAAATATATATTTTTCATCTATAATTGATATTTTGAATGATAACAAATTCTAATTATGTTACATTAAATAATTTACTTAAGTTAACATATTACATTGTTTTTCAAAAAATTTTGTATTTAAATCAGGTTATGAAAATGAATTTTAAATAGTATTATGTAAATATATTATTTAACAAATATTTAGACAAATTTATTAAATTAATTGACGGTTTATATTAATTGAATTTATTCAAAAGTGCAAAAATCAAAAACATTTGGTTGAAAATGGAACCAGAAATAGACACTACACAAGGTGGCTTAAGAGCTGATGGACGGAGGCCACTTGAATTACGTAGAATTAGGTTGCGCTTAGGAGTTTTTACTCAAGCAGATGGAAGCGCTTATATAGAACAAGGAAAAACAAAAGTGTTAGCTACTGTTTATGGACCACATCAGGTAAATATTTGTATTTACTTGATGAAGTACTGTATTTTTTAAAATAAAAAGTATAAATAAATATTTTAAAATTGTTTGTTTATAAATTATTGTTTTAAAATTAATCTATTATTAAAATAATCGAATATGAAGACTCATTTTTTTATCAATATATTTTTATTATAACAATAATATTAATCATATAATTAAATTGTTGTAGCCACGAGGGAAAGCTGGTAGTAGTAGTACAAAAGCTGTAAAAGGTATTGTCAATTGTCAGTACAGTACAGCAGTGTTTAGTTTTGGTGCTACAGAAAGAAAAAAAAAACCACGTGGAGACAGAAAATCGCAAGAAAGGTCACAGCAGTTAAGGCATGTTATGGAAGCAATAATTAATCTTGAACTCTTTGCAAGATCTCAGATAGATATATTTGTAGAAATACTTCAGATTGATGGTAGTGAATTTTGTGTAGCAGTTAATGCTGCAACCCTTGCTTTGATTGATGCCGGCATACCAATTAAAGTTTGTATATTTTATAATATATATTGAATTTTTTTCTCATTAAAACAATAATTTGTCTCTAAGGATTATGCTATTGGATGCTCAGTAACAGTAGCTGATAAACTCTTAGGAGTCGATGATGAAAAAGGACAAGGTACAGGAATTCTTGATGCCAATTGGGTAGAAGAAGTTTCTCCAGGTGTTACCCTATCAATTGTTGCACTTCCAAAAGTAGTTGATGAATGTGAGACAAAATCTTCCGTTATTTTGTCTTCTGGAGCAGGTCAAAGATTACATTTATCTCGTCTTGAAGCTTTGAGATTACAAGCTTTACAAGGATGTAAAGATATTCGAACTATAATTGATGAAGCTGTTAAAAATCATTTGCAAATATTTGCAGTTACTGCGGCATTAGATAAGTAAACTCAATGAATTATAAAATAAATATTTTTTAATAAAACAAATTTAAAAGTGTTTTTAAATTTATTATTGTAATATTTTTTTTATAAAATTCTAATTAAAATATTTTTACAAAAATATAGTCATTGAAAAATTGAAAAACTATTGCAAGAATCATCTTGCAAATTGTATTCTCTCAAAATTTTACAAACTTATATACGATATCAATAATTAATAAAATTTTTTCTTTCTTTGATAATTTAATATTAAATTTTGGCATCTGGATGTCTTTCCATTATCATTCCAACACCCTAAAAGATAATTGTATTTATTATTATTTTTTTTTAATTTTTTTTTTTTTTTTTTTTTTTTTTTTTAGTAATATATAAAATATGATAAAAATATATTACTTGTCCACCAGCAGCGCAAGCTGCAATCAAACCAAATTGTTGGTCTTCTTTGATGAGCCTATTAGCTGTATGAGTTGCTAATCTAATACCAGTAGCAGCAAATGGATGACCAATAGAGAGAGAGCCACCCCATGCGTTCCATTTATTTAAGTCGGGAATACCAACTTTTTCTGAACGTTTTAAATATGTTTTCGCGAAATAATCAGAATCTAAAGCTTTCAAATTAGCTAAAATTTGAGCTGCAAAAGCTTCATGTACTTCCCAAACTCCAATATCTTTTAGAGTAAGACCAGCTTTTTGTAAAACCTTTGAAAATATAGTTAGAATATATTAATAAAAATGTATTTTCGTTAATAAAAAAATTTTTGTACAATAAAACTGAGTTTTATTTACTTTAGGAATGGCATAAGCAGGTCCTAATAAAAGTTGATCTTTAGGATCTTGAGAAACGTAAGTGAACTCTCTTAAATATGCTTTAGGTTTTAGTCCAAGCTGCTTAGCTTTTTCTTCTGTCATGATTAAACCAGCTGAAGCACCATCGGTAAGAAATGAAGCATTGGCAGCAGTGACTGTTCCGTAGGGTTTTACAAAAGCTGGCTTTAATTTTGACAATTGCTCTTTTGTTGAAACACGTATACCATTATCTTTGTTGACAACAGCTTTACCACCTGGAACTATAAATTGCAAATAATAAAATTTCTAAATTTTATTAATATTCTATTAATTTCTAAATACTAAATAATTTAATTGTATTGAAACTTCATACTTGAAAAAATAATATTTATATTTTTACAAAAGTTTATTCTAAAAACCATTAAATGAATTTGATTTAATTAAAAATAATATGAAAATTAAACTTACCTACAAATGATATCATGTCACTAAGATTTCCATTTTGGTGTGCTTGAGCAGCAAGTGTATGTGAACGTAGAGCATAATCGTCTTGTTCTTCTCGTGAAACGTCAAATGCAGCAGCCAATCTATCCCCACTGTGTCCCATAGTTTCATTTGTTGAAAATTCAGCTACAGCTGGGAGCTGCAATTTTTCAAAGATAATATTAATATATTTATACTATATAATTCCAACATTAACACATTATGATGTTTAAGAGATACCATTATATTTTTATGTAAGCTTAAGCAAAAAATGTTATAATTAAGAAACAGTTTTAGAAATCAAAAAAATTATTTCTGATGTACTTACATCAGGAACAAAATGGCTTGGTCTGATTGAAGCCAATAAAGAGAGTTTTTGCAACGGTGTCTTGGCTTTATTTGCTTTCAACATCAATGACCTCATGGCTCTACTATGTCTAATTGGGATATCAGACATAAATTCCACACCTCCAGCAACTACAACATCATATATTCCAGAATTTATTAAGCCGATACCTGTGGTCATCGCCACATTACTACTGATGCAAGCCATGGTAACTGTGTGTGCTGGAGTATGTTCACTATATCCAGCAGCAAGAGCAGCTTCTCGAGCAATGTTTGAAGTTCTTACTTCTTGCATAACAGTACCATAAATTACATAATCTATGGATTCTTTTGGAACTCCAGTTTTCTTTTGAAGATTTCTGTTCCAATATAAAATAATAAAAACCATATATTTTTAAATAAAAAAATAATTTAGATAAATTTTATTAGTATATCAAATTTTTATACACTAATATATTAATCATTTTTAAATATTCCTATCTTTACAATAATGTTAAAACAAGAAATCTTATGTTATATTTTAGATATTTAATTATAATTAATACTACAACTAATTATACAAAAAATAATTATCTTTTATTATATTATATTAAGATGTTAACAAAAAAGTTTTACAACTTAAAAACTTATAATATTATTGAACTATATTTTTTTAAAAAGTTTGTCTATTAAAAATCTAGCTTAAAGATTGGAATCCAATATAATTATACTTTTTTAAAAAAATTAAAAAAAAAAATTATATAGATTAACAAAAAATGAAAGTACGAATATTTGTTCTAAATATTTTAAATTTTTATTAAAATTTTTTTACTTACACAAGAGTTTCTCTCGCAAGATCATGAGCAATAAGTTTGCTATAATCTGTATTTGATAATAAAAATGGAGTTCGAACTCCATCAATATATACTATATTTTTCTTTCCAGATACAGAAGATTTTGGTGCTGCAGTCGCATAATTTTTATGACTAAATCGAGATGGTTCCCAAAGAATTGATACTGGTTATTAAAAAATTAGATTGAAATTTTAATAATTTATTTGTTACAATTTTTTTATTATACACAAATATTTATATAAATGCTAATTATACAATAAAACATTTACCAAAGATAATTTATAATAAAGTAATAAATAATTATATTATTTACAAACATAAATAATGTATGTAAAAATTATAAATATATAATTAGTATAGATTTAAATTGTTTTGATATATATGTTATATTGTCTGCTATTTCATGATGATTAATCATTTTATAGAGAATAGCATTTTAATTTTTTTTTATTTATGCAGCATCAAAAGCAATAGAATAATTAAAAATCCTATAATTTAAATACCTTGAGGTACCACATGATGAAAACGAGGAAGATTTTTTGCTATAAGCCCAGACATTTTTCAGTCTTTTAATAATTATAACTTCTAAGGTTAAACTTATTTACAGGATCTGAAAGCCTAGAAGATATTTTCAGACTTTCTAAGTATAAAAAAAAATAATTCAGAAGAGTTAATTTTAAACTAAAAACTTTTTCTAATGATTAAATCAGTATATGTTTTAACTTCATTACATAATGTTCAATTACCTTTATTGATATAAAATTGTCTGAAATCGCAAAAGTATTTCGTCGAACTTATTGCAAAAACTATTGGGTTAAACGTGGACTTTGTACGACGTGTGTCGTCATACGAGTGCACTTATTCCTACTTATACATATATATATATATATATATATATATATATATACGTATATATCCACAATATCTCTATTAATATAGGACAAAGTGATTGTTTCAAATTTTTTATTTAAAAGTTTCTCTTTCAAAGCTAAAAGATTTTAATATATCAGATGACAAGAACAGTATTTAAATATCCTTATGAAAATAAATATATAAAAATATAGTAAAATGTAAATTAGAGTAAAAACTCGTGTAAAGAGAATATAGAAAAATGTACATTTTTGTGGAAATTGAGACCTATATGATTTACATTTCTACACTTGTATGTATATTTCTACATTTTTCTGTATATTTTAGCACATTTTATTAGTTATTTAGAAAATTAAATGAAAATTTAATGTATGTAAAAGCTGAATTTTTTTATGTTTTATTTTTACATTCATCTATATTTTTCTACATTTTTTTACTTTTTCGCACAATTGAATTAATTTCATAGAACTAAAATTATAAAATCATGCATAACATTAAACCTTGTATGCTAAGTAAGTTATATAATTTACACCTTAAGTATAAGCTATATATTTTACGTTGATAAGTTGAAAAATCTAGATTTTTGCATTTCAAAAAATATTTACAGAACATTTTGAGAAAAACTTTATAAGTTCAAATACAACAATAAACTGTAAAATATAATTTTATATTTTTTTTAATATTTTTTTCGAAGTTTTATATATTCATTATTTTCATATAAATAATATTCAAAATTATTTTTTATATTTTCAATTATGTTTTTTTTAATACTATCAATACTTTCTTAAACTAATTTTTGCATTATTTTAAATAGTGCGCGCATCAAAATTATGCGTATAACGTAGACAGGCAATTAATGTTAAGATAGTATACTAATTTGTAGCGCTGTAAGTGGCGGATTTAGAAACTAATATTTAAATCGCAACATTTCTCACCAGAAGAGCTGACTTATGAAATATTCTTTTACAATAATAAAATAAAATAATTAAATTAAAAAGAAATAAAAAAATCCATATTAATAAATTAATAATAAATAGATTTAATTTTTTAATATTAAAACAGTTTTCAAATTTACTTATTATTTTTATAAATTAATTTTGAATTACTTTTTTTTTTCAATGAATAATTGTAAAATTATGGACTAAATTTTTAAAAAACTAAAGGTAATCATAGTAATATTTTATATTTATTGAAAATTATTAATAATCAAAATTTATTTTTGCGAAATTTTTTGTTGTACTAATTTTTTATGGTGTATTCAATCTAAACTATTGTAAGTTTATGATGAAAATAACGTGTTCGAACTTCGAAAATAAAATTACCAACAACCACATGGAGGCCTGACAAGTTGTATTTTTTTATAAAATATATTTAAAAATGTCTGTACCGGATAAAGTTTTAATGCGAAAAATTAGAAAAAGAGAAAAAAATAAATTGAAGATTTTAAAAGAACGAGAAGCTCAAAAACAAAATGGTATGTCTTTGCTATTAACTTTAATTAGAGGTTATAAAAGTGCAAACAAATATAATGTTATATTTATAATTATTAATTAAAATTTTAGTAAAAAGTTTGATTTATTATCAATAAATAATTTATTTATTTTATTAGGTACTGTCGATGAAGAACCAGAAAAAATCAAAGAAAATAAATTAAAACAAGGGATTAAACGACAAAATGAAGTAGATTCACCTGTTAAAAGTCAGTTTATGATTTTTATAAAAAATTTGACAAAAATAATCCTTTTGTAAAATTAATTTATAATTCTTTTATATTTTAGAGAAAAAGAAAAAGAAAAATAAATTGAAAGTTGAAGATGATAAAGATCATGAAAACGAAGAAGTTATTGATAATGAATGTGAAGAAACGAATATAACCGGAGATAAAAATAAAGAAGACAATGATGAAAATGAAAATTCTGAAGAGGAAGAAGAAACTGAAAAAGAACCTATCGAAAGACGTACATAATTTTTATATTAAACATTTTTTTAGAACAATAGAACTTTATATACATGTATATTTTTTAATTTATATATAGTTCCTGGTACATCTGTTGGTTTGGAACTTGTAAATGACAAATCATTTTCGACATTAAAAGATAAAGTATGTGAAAATACTTTAAAAGGTATTACTGACATGGGTTTTACTCATATGACAGAAATTCAAGCCAGAGCAATACCTTCACTTCTCGAAGGAAGAGATCTTGTTGGTGCAGCAAAAACTGGTTCCGGAAAAACTTTAGCTTTCCTAATTCCAGCTGTTGAACTTATTTATAAACTTAAGTTTATGCCCCGAAATGGTAAAGAATTTGATTAAATTTTGTTAATTTTTGTTTGAGTTATCGTTAGCTTTTTTATAATTGATGTTGTCTATTTAATAGATACTTTTAAAATTATGTTCAATTTGTTTATATTTCTTTTACATGTGTCAAAGTTAAAGCATTTAATTCTAAAGAATCCTTTTATTTTATTTTATCTGTAAATTAAAAAAACTGCATTTTTTAAGGAACTGGTTGTATAATAATTTCACCAACTCGTGAGTTATCAATGCAAACTTTTGGTGTACTCAAAGAATTGATGAAATACCATTATCATACTTATGGTTTATTAATGGGTGGTGCAAGCAGACAAACCGAAGCTCAAAAATTATCAAAGGGAGTTAATATTATTGTAGCTACACCTGGTCGATTACTCGACCATTTACAAAACACTCCAGATTTTTTATATAAAAATCTTCAATGCTTAATAATTGATGAAGCCGATAGAATTCTTGACATTGGTTTTGAAGAAGAACTTAAACAAATTATTAATATTTTACCAAGTTAGTATACTTTTATTATTATTTATTTTTACAAAATATTTTTATTTATATATATATATTTTTAGAAAGAAGACAAACTATGCTTTTCAGTGCAACACAAACGAAAAAAACTGAAGCATTAACTACTTTAGCCTTAAAAAAAGAACCTATATATGTCGGCGTTGATGATGAAAAAGAAAAAGCTACCGTAGAAGGTTTAGAACAAGGATATGTTGCTTGTCCTAGTGAAAAGAGATTTCTTTTGTTATTCACATTTTTAAAGAAAAATCGACAAAAAAAAGTAATGGTTTTCTTTAGTTCCTGTATGTCTGTTAAGTATCATCACGAACTCTTAAATTATATCGATTTACCAGTTATGAGTATTCATGTAAGTTTATTTCTTTTTTATCCTATGTTTTTACAATAAATTAGACGATCTTATAGAATTTATGTTCATTATAGGGAAAACAAAAACAAACTAAAAGAACCACAACCTTTTTCCAATTCTGTAATGCTCAAAGTGGAATTCTTTTATGTACTGATGTAGCTGCTAGAGGTCTCGATATTCCTGATGTCGATTGGATTGTTCAGTATGATCCTCCTGATGATCCAAAGGTATAATAATATTAATTTTTTAATTTTTTCAGTTTGGAACTATTTAAAAAAAAAAAATTATTTTATTAAAATTACAAACAAAAGTAAAAATACTTTTTTGATGATTTAAACATTTTAGATTTAATTAAACAATGTTTTAATGAATTTGAACAATATAAATCTATAAATTTATTTTAGTACAATTAGCCTATTAATCGGATATGATGACATATAGTATTAGGGTAGACAACTCCAATACGTATGAATAACAACCTTCTTTTTACGAAAGTTTAAAAAAATAATATTCAAAACGCATTACAATTTATGTCGTTCTTATCCATGGCAATCTTTTTTTTTTTTTTTTCACTTTAATCTTGATAGTATAACTTTTTATTATAAAATCCCTATTGTGAAAAAGGTTGAACAAATATTAATTTCCCGGTAAACAGGTTATATTAAAAAAATATAAATCAAAATGTCAACATTTATTATTAACTTAAAATCAAATAATCAAAATTTTTATTATTCATAGGAATATATTCATAGAGTGGGAAGAACAGCTCGAGGTGAAGGAAGCAGTGGTCATGCTTTACTAATTCTTCGTCCTGAGGAACTTGGTTTTCTTCGTTATTTAAAACAAGCTCGAGTTCCTGTAAATGAATTTGAATTTTCGTGGAATAAAATCGCTGATATTCAACTTCAGGTAAGTTTTATTAAATTTTTAAAAAAAACAGGGAAATATTTTTAATATATTATTGTTAAGCTTTAGCGTTCATTCATGTCAAATAATCGTATAATATATACATTTTTAAACGACAACTAGTTTAACTATTTTTTCTAATTATAAGCTTTTAATACAAAATTACACTGATTGAAATAATAAAAAAAAAAAAAAAAAAAAAAAAAAAAAATTTTTGTTGATACTCTGTACTACTTTGTACCGACAAAAACTAAAATAATTTGAAATCTTAATACTAAGCGAACTAGTACTTCTACAAGAAATAATTCCAAATCCGGATTTAACAACGTTTGCCGCTCACGCACGATCTAACTCGTCAAAGTCATCGCTCTAAATCTAATCTTTGATTGCGTCATTCATCCCTACTTTGTTGCCTTAGCGACTCCATAAAAATTAATTGCCGCAATGCGCTACGACGCAACGATGAAAACTAGTATCGATACGCCATTACCGATCACTCATAAAAGATAGTTGAAAATGCAATTGCTAATTAATTTCTAATGTTTTAAAATTATATTGAAGAAAAAAAAAAAAAAAAAAAACAATAATTAAATGTTTTCTCACTCCAATTATATACAGAAAAACAATTATTCGTTATAAATTTACAATATTTTTCTTATATATAAACATTTAAAAAAAAAACTATATCCGTTAGTAACAAAAATTGAAAAAGAAAAGACACGCGGAAAAAAATTTTTTATCTTCGGCTTTTTATCATCAACGAGTTAAAGAAATCGAAGATTGAAAAAAATGTAACATACTTGGTGCGCGTGCGCGTGCGCGAAGTGAAAGAGAGAAGAGTAGGACCTCGGAAGGGCCCATATTTGGTGCGCCGGTGACGCAACAGCCTCCGTCTATATACCCTTGACACTGAGATACGATAACTGTACTCTTTCTCTTTTTCCCTCCCTCTTTTATATACACACACACACACACACAGTATATATACACACTAAATGGATGAGAAGTATTAAGCGTATGCGCGTGTATGTATACCGCTAAATAAATTGTTGTTTATGTACGCCGAATTGCACTTTTTCTTCCTACTCATTTTTTTTTTTTTTTTTTTTTTTTTTTTTTGCCTTTTTTTTTTTGAGTAGACAACGATCAACATTTTTGAACGAAAAATATGATAAGATTTAAAAAAAGATTAATATTTTTTAACGCAAACAAATTATTAAATAATATTCGTACAATCGGTTTTACTTTTATCGCGAAATATAAAAAAAAAAAATAAAAAAAAACTTCAATTCAATAATGAAAAATCTTCTCGACTTCTTGGGTGCACTGAGAAAGACACGCGCACATACACATAAAATTTACGAGCTTTCACATGGGCGAAGAGAGAAAGAACGAGAATCGCAAGTTGAGTCGTCGCGGTTGATTGACCTCTCATGCAGGTTCCCCCCTTTAATTGATGCGGTGCTAATGCAGAGAAGAGCGCAACGAGCGCGATTCTCCTTTTCTTTCGACGATTCGCAAAGTTGATTTTACTTTTCAAAGGAACACGATGGACAGATGTATCTTATTTATTTATTTATTTTTTTTTTTTTTTTTTTTTTTTTTTTTTTAATGAAGATTCGGATAGTTGTGAAAATTTTAATTTTTAATCGTTTTATAAAAGTCGAGGTTATTTATCGTTATCAAAGTTTATGGGAGTGTTTTAAAACGCAAGATTTTTAAATTACGTAATATTAAAATTATCTCCTATTTTTAAATTTAGAGCGGATTATCTATTAAGTTTAAAATGTTTTAGTTTTCATACAACTCCGAAATTATTTTAGTTCGTTACAAGAATCCGGTTTTATTTAAAGAATTCGGAGGGAGAGAAGAAAAGATCGTTAACTACGTATGCGCGATCCAGTTGAAACTGATTTCTTGCAAAGACGGCAAAGCAAAAGATATTTTCTTTCGTAATTTCTTTTCTTTCAAACCGATCTTTTATGTCTTTATCAACGTTTCTACCTTTTACTTTTTCAATAATTCAATTTTTTTTTTTTTTTTTTTTTTTTTTTTTTTTTTTTTTTTAATCAATTTTATATAATGGATTTTAAATTCCAAATTATTTATTTATTTACTTTTTTTTAAAATAATACATTGTTCATAATGTTTTTAGTGCCTTTAGATTATTATTAATGACACTTTAAATAAGATCAATGAGGAATTAAACACCGTATAATACGTAGAATATAAAAATTAAATTTAAAAAAATTAAATAATTAAATGAAACCTTGAAACGTGCAATAAGCTAATAAGTTATAAAAACTTCATGGAATCGTTCATCGTTTAATCAACGTTTTACCATAAAAATTGCGAAACCTAACAATTGATTCGAAAGAATAATTGATTAAATCCTACGTAGATTCTTTCAAGATGGTCTTTACGCAAATTTGCCGTCCTAGATTGCGAAAAATTAATCGCGTATGAGCGCACATATTTGTAAAATTATTAAGTAAGTGAAATAGTAGGTGAAATTTTCACGAAAAAAAAAAAAAAAGTTTTTACTTTTACGTATATTTTTCTTGGGGGTTACTTTTATTGAAAAAAATTTATTTTTTTTTTTTTTAGTTTTTTTTTTATTTTTAATTCGTCATATAATTGTTTTGCTAAATTTTATAAGCATACAATTTCATAAAATAATAACTTCTATTACTGCATAAAGTATATTTTATAATTTTTGCTTTGATTGAATTAAAATTGTTTAATATTTTCAAGTATAATACAAATGTATTTGTACATAATCGTTAAAAATTAAAAAAAAAAAAAAAAAAAATCTGAAAATTCAGAAAAAAATTCTTCTTTGCTTCGTACATAATATACCTATACATCATCTTTCGAAATAAGTTTCACTTCCGTCGAAAATTTCACGCGCATACATATATATATAATGTAAATATACTACAGGTTTATGCTAAATTCACGTCATCGCTTTTAAATCTACCCATACGTCGTATATATACATGTATACAAGTATATATGTATATCGCATATGATAAAGCATAAACGAAGTAGAGTCATTCCGATGTTTAGCGCTCGGAAAGAGAAATACTCCGCCCACGCGGTCGAGCTTATGAATCATCGCACCGCCGCAGTGCTTACGCACATATATACATAAATACATACATACATACGTATAGATCTACGCATTACGTACTGTACATAACGTAAGCCACTTCCCGCGCGTTTCTCGCGAGATCGAGAAGCGATTGTCGATCCTCGCCGCGCGGTTACTTGAATATATAACTCGCCTCTAGTTCTCATTCGTTTCGTCTTTGCTGCTTTACTCTTTCTCTATCTCTTTAATTAAAATGTTGGATAGCTGAAATGAAAAGCAAAAGAAACTGCATACGATTAGTCGACGATTGAACGTTTGACTTTGATTTTACGATATTTTCATTACTAGTTTTGTTTTACACTGTAATTAAATTATTTTATTTCTTAATTTTTTTTTTTTTTTTTGCAACATTTAATCTTTCTTTTTCGTCGTTAAAAATTTTTCGTTTAAATCGATGAATTTCCTCCAATGTACTATATAGTATATTTAAATTTTTCTCTAAAACACAGTTTCCACATGATCCATCAGCGAATAATTCACGCGTAGTCCGTAAAAAATTTAAACGCATCACTCATTGCATATATACGTATATGCAAAAGTAATCGGTGAACACAAGAATTATTTCCTCCTCGCGCTACATCAAATAAGTTAAAATTAAAAAACCTATCGTAAAAGTTAAGCGGTAACGTGTTTTAAAAAGAAAGAAATAATAAAAATAAAACAATAAGGTTCAAAGAAAAAGAGACGCGCAAAAAACGTGACGAAGGAAAAGAGTTTCGTTCATTCGCAATTCCGGCCTCGTATATAGTCGCGGCGCGAGGTGTTTGTGCGCCTCGATAAATACATGAAGGCGCGTTAAGAAGTCAAAGTGTCGATCGCACGATTCGAGCTAAGAGCTTACGGTTTCGCGTCCGAAACTCATAACTTCGTGACTTTTATATATATATATATGTATATATATATATATATATATATATTTTTTTTTCTTTTTTTTTTTTTTATTCTCGCCTCGTCGACCTGCTTTTAGTTTACTCGCTTATCGCTTTTCGTAGTTTTCGTTCAACGTGGACTAAACGTTTCGTGAATGTGAGAGATGATGACTTGATTTTTTTTTTTTTTTTTAATAATTTTTGAAGATATTTTTGTGGGATTTTTTAAGAATTATTGAATGAAACATTTAAAGGAAGTTTTGATTTTTTAAATAAATATCGCTTAGAGCAGACTTGAATTTTTAGGACAAACGCTGCAAAAATGATGATATCGTTGAACTTTAAATCTTTTAAATATTTTAAGACTTTTAATCTTTTAAATTTTGACTCAATTTTAACCTTTATACTTTACATACAGTATTACGCAACGCATCCTTTATTTATAAAATAAAAACAAAAATGAAAAAAAAAAAAAAGAAAGAAAGAAAAAGAAAAGAAAAAAATTATAGTGAAACATATTGAGTCCATGAGAATGTAAGCTCTAAATACATCATATTTAATAATAATTCAATGAAACAAGATCGTCGTTGCGCAAAATTAAGAATAAATATGTACCAAGCGCGCACGTAATCTTTGTACATGAGAATTATTAAATAAAAAAAAATATATATATACGACGCCCGAGGCGGCACCACCGATACAAGTCTCGTTGTAAACGCGCAGTTACGCGCTGATTTTGCAAAGCGCTGCTGTGAGAAACAATTAAAAAAAAAAAAAAAAAAAAAAAGAAAAAGAAAGAAAGAAAAAAAAGATGAAAAGCCGACGCCATTCATAAATGCGAACACGTAACGCGTTTCTCGAGGAAACGTCATTCCCGCTTTAAGATTGTCTCTCTCTCTTAAACACGCCGTGACGCGTTTAAGAGAGAGAGTCTTGGAGAAGTTTGCGAATAAAGGTTTACGATGATTTTAGAAATCGATAATGAATTACGGTGTAATTTTGGCGATTTATTACTAGCTCGATTAAAATCGATAAACTTTTAATAAAAATTAAATATTTTTTTATCGTTTTTTTTTTTTTTTTTTTTTTTTTTTTTCTTAAAAATTTTCGCTGTTAATTTTCATCAATTTTATTATTTAATTATTTTCTTAGCTGGAAAAGCTCATATCGAAGAATTACTTCCTGAACATGTCGGCCAAGGAGGCATTCAAGGCGTACGTCAGAGCCTACGATTCTCATCATCTCAAGCAGATTTTCGATATCGAGACTTTGGATTTGGCAAAGGTCGCAAAATCGTTTGGATTCATCGTGCCACCGGCCGTTGATCTGAGTATCCTTTTTTTTTTCTTGGAAAAAAACAAATGTGCATAATGCATATTGCAATTTTTTTTTTTATCCTACTTTATCGTTTGCTTGTACACATTTACTTAGTTATTTTATTTATTTTTTTATTTATCTAACATTTTATACGTATATTTTTCTCTTCGTGATATTTTAATACGATCGAGTTATTCTAAATCATGATACATGATACACGATACATTTTCAAACATTTCAAAGTTATTCTATATTAAATATTACGCGAGTATTGTTAAGCTCTTTTTTTTTTTTTTTTTTTTTTTTTTTTCATGTTTTTCAAATTCTATAAAAGAAAAAAATGCAACGTTCATTACGTATTTAAAATTTTCTCCGTTCCCATTTTGCCGCTCACACATACGCCATAAATTCGCTCATATACACGGACGGCTTTTTAACGATAATACGCAGGAGCCGTACGAGATCGCGGCATTTCGCATAAATTACGATCGATCGATCGATCGATCGATTTACATACATACAACGCGTACACGCATCGCGCACATATAAACACACATACATTATATCAATAAGCGCTTAGATGAAAAAGCTTTTTCGCAAGGCGGCTCAAGGTCCAAGCCTCGTGTATATATTTATATATATATATATATATATATATATACATACATGTATACGAGACAGACGTTTATATATTCCTTAACGAGACGCCCTCGCAGAAGTGGGAGTCAGCAAGGACTCGAGGCCGCGCAAGCGCTTAGGAGGCGGCGGCTACGGATACTTCAAGGCTATGAACGCCGAGCAACCAGGTGCCGCGCGACGTAATCAACGCACCAAGACCTACCGCCAGGTTGGCAATAGACGACAGCACAGCGATAGGAGACAATTCGCTCGGTAGTAGTTGGCTCACGACGGATATAACGCATCGATTATTATGTCGGGTTTCGAACCTCGTTCCATATGATGCTCGATTTATTTTTTTTTTTTTATCATTTTTTATGGTGCTCGCATCGTATTATTGGCATTGTTGCATTGAGAACGAAGATTTATTATCGTTTGAATAAAGTATATAACACGATGTTTATACAGAATTATTGACTTTTTTTTTTATTTAACACGTTGTATTACTACTTTGTCAGTTGGGTGAAAACTTGAAGGTTTTTTTTTTTTTTTTTTTTTTTTTTTTTTTTTTTTTTTAATTGAAATATGTTTAAGAAAAGTTAATTTTTACACAATGTAATTATAACAGTGTTAAATTTCCACGATTATAGTTGATTCAAAATAAAGATTCTTTGCAAATATTTGATAATAAATTAAGCCGATGTATTAATAAATTATAAAAATAAAAAAAGGTTAAATTAGTATTTACACCAAAATCACAGGCGATAATAAAATCTTTCGATGTTTCAAAAAACATTTACAAATAGATAAATATAAAGTAGTAATTTTTTTTTTTTTTTTTTTTTTTTTTTTTTCTTAATAAAAACGACTCGATGAATCGTCAACGACGAAATGGAACGAGTCACTTATATGACGCTTTAGTTACGCGCTTCAACATACATAAATCCAGTTTTTTAATTCATTCAAACTTCAAAGTTCTGTACTTATACGGATGCTCGATACACCTACGTGCTTCAGAGATATAGTCAAAATGATAATTAGACGCGTGGTGTGTTGCAAAAATCCAAGGTTATTATTTTAATGAGCCTGAAATGCAAATTTTTTTACTTTTATATTAAAATTATTTTTAAATATCAACTTTTTTTTCCTTTCTTTTCTTTTATTTTTATTTATTTATTTATTTATTTATTTTTGTTGTTGTTGTTGTTGTTTTTTTAATTTAACATGGTATTTCCAATTAATGTAAATAAAAATGTGAAGGCGTATCAAACGTGTTAATATTAACGCATTATTTTTTTTTTTTAACGATGTCGCAGCGGTAATGTCTATCTAGATGTGAAAGTAATAAATATTTGAATAAACGCAATTTTCATTCAATAAACGATAGATTAATATTCAAGGGTAATTATCCGATGATTTAGTGTTTTCACAATGTATTTCCTTTATTATGGAACGTAAAATTTTTTATTATTATCGAGTCTAATGAAATCGAAAACAATTTATATTACTTGCTTTCAAACGTCTAATTAATTAACGATACTTTGAAGAATTTAATCGACTTTAAACTTTCTGGTTTTAAATCGTAATTAGGCAGCCTATTTGTACGACCTTATTTAGAAATTTTTTTTTTTTTTTTTTTTTTTAAATCCTACTCCATGTGACGCAAATTAATCTAATTTACAGATGTATTTATTTCATCCATTTATTTATTTTACGTTCAACAAACTTAAATTTTTATATACACACGCATCTCGTTAAATTTTTTTTATCGTTAAATTCATCTGCATAAATCTTCCTACATAATAACGCATTAATATTCATCTCCGAAATCATAATCAATAAAAAGTAATCAATAAATTTATCACGATTCGTCAAAAGCAAATTAGCGCTAGTATATTCTTCCTTTCCCTTCCTCCTCTCATTAAGCCGACACATTAAAGCTTGCGCAATTCGTTCGCAAAAAGTCCCGCTGAGCTTTGCAACCGGTATTAGACGAGCAGTCCCCAAGGTCTCACCGAGTCACCGACACGCAAGAAAAGGATGGGTATATTCAAGCGAGATGTCCTTGCGCGACCTCGAAAATGTCTCCGGTATTAACCATCTACGCAAGAAATTTATATATATAAAGGAAGAAGAAAAATTGATGGAAAAACGAATCCGTGAATGTATATATATGTATATATAAATGCATCTAAATAACGAGCTTTCAGAGAATTATATATATATATATATTTATCTATCTCTCTTTCGCGCGTTAATAATCACCCACGTGGCTAAAGGCGTAGCTCCTTGTATGGGAGGTGTGCGCCCGAGGTGCGGAACCCTTGCGTCATCTCGCGCACGCGCGATGGGCTCGAGCTACGTACTCGAGGTTGATATTTAGATATATATATACACATGTCTATATGCGACGGAACTGATTATGTATGTATAAACGAGAGCGCGAACCCACGGAAAAAGAGAGCTGTAGACAATGAGATGAACGAGCGATAGTCAAGATATACACTTTATACGCGCGCGTGTGTGTATAAGAGTGAGGAAGAAAAAAGGAGTTTTGGATACGCGATTTTTCTTTCTTCTTATTTTTTTTTTTTTTTTTTATCCTTGGTTGAATCGAAGTTTGTAAAATATTTAAGTAGGCGTTATGGTTTTAACTGGTTACCGCAGGCGTGGAAAGATAGGTAACTTTAGTGGTTAATTGCGGGCGTTAATGAAGCGTAGAAAGTAATAAATCGAAAGGAAGTTTTATTCTTTTTTTTTTTTTACTGTTTTTCGTTCTTTCGCTTTCGATTTAGATATAACCGGTTTCGTTGAAGTTATAGAAACGAACTTTTACTCGCAATTATTATTATTATTATTATTATATATGCGCAATTGGTTAATGGAAAGGAAGAAATAATTAAGCATATATGCATAAAATGTACACTTTTAATGAAATATCCGATAATTAATGTATATAGATAATTAAGCCCTGCTTGATATATTTGTTGTTTTCTTTAGTATCCTTATTTTCTTTAAGTAAAGAATAAACGAACGACGCATGATAAATCTACTATTGAAAAATCATACATCTACGAAATAATTAAAAAAAAAAAAAATAATAAAGCTTCGTTAGATTAAAAAAAAAAATTTGATGCAAGATGCGGTCGAATTTCTCATTCTCCTCGTCCTCCTCATTATAAACGCAACGGCACATAGCGTCACTTATTGGATGTCCTTCTCCATCGGCCCAAAAAATACACCGAGCAAGTAGCTAACGCTCGGATATAAAAAAGAAACAAACTTAAATCCAAGAACTAAATTTTATAATCGTATACAGAAAAGAGAAAGAAAGTCAAGGCTCGCGTGGGCGATTATACGTATAGGTATATACGCGTAGACATATATACATGTGTTTCGATTATCGCGTGGGTGATATATTGCCTCGTATGTGATTTCGATAACTTTTAGCGCTTATTACAGCGTTTGCCGCGTTAATGCGTCAAAGACGATGTACCTTGCATCTTCGGAATTATTCTTATGGGATTATTTATATGCGTTTTATTACGACGTTTGTTTTATGTAACTTTATTATAACGATTATTGTTGGTTAATCGGCTATGATAATGCTACGCTTGGTATGCGCACGCGTATACACATGTTGTACGCGGATGAAGATGATTTTTCCTTTTTTTTTTTTTTTTTTTTTTTTTTGCGTTCTCGCGAACAATGTGCGGTTCAACGCGTAGATGCAGGCTTTATAATACTTTGAATAGAATAAGATTGATTTGTATAAGCAATTGTCGATGATAATATGCTCATTGTTAAGAAGAATGTTTTTCTTTTTCTTTTATTTCTTTTTTTTTTTTTTACACTTTAATTATTTATTTTGAAATTCATAGAATTATAATTATTAAGGCTGTGAAAGAATAATTTTATATAAAAAATATCGTATTAAATTTTTTATCTACTCTCGATATAAAACTTTATGTCAAAAATATTCCTTTATCCTATCGACGATATCGGCAAAGTTACGTATATTAGATCGAAAACGCGCTTTCTATCTTACAATACCTCAAAGAACGAGGAAGGACTTGACATATTTCGTGCAGTCAGAAATCTTAGAATTCACACGGATACAGATTCAAAGAGATATATATAGAGAGAGAGAGCAAACGCTCGCTCATTTATATATATACATATCTATCATACCACAAGAGAGTTTAGTCGACGGTACCGACTTTGTCTCTTGAAAGTGTACACGTACACACTCGCGCGCGCGTGTGCGCGTGTACGTGTGTATTATGGCGTCGTAACGTGTGCCGACGTGTGTCGCAAGGCCGGATTGAAATGCGCCGTGGAGGTAGTTAGTCGACTGGATTAACCGGATATTACCGTAACTCCGTTCTCCGTATCCAAAAATCTCCACTACCTTACGTTTCTATATACATCGTTTATTTCTTTCCTCCTCACTCTCTTGAGCGCGCTTTTGACTCCAATTCTTGTTTATACCGTTCGCATCACCTTCTCTTTTCGTTGTCCCAGGATTCTTTTGATATTTCGTTATTTTATCTTTTTGATTTCGATATTTTTCGACGCTTGGAAAGAAAGAGAGAAAGAGAAAGAGAAAGAGAGAGAGAGAGAGAGAGATAAAGCGAAAGAGTGGATTTGAATAGATGCGTATTTGGAAATGACGGAAGTTGTATTTCTTTGTTTTTTCTTTTTCGTCGTATCATTGCTTCTTTTATTTGAGATGATTAAAATATTAAATTTATTTCGTGAAACAATTTATAAAACAACGCTCGGTGGTGTGACGAAAGAGAGTTATTCAAAATTTCATATTTTATTTTTTACTCTCGAGTATAATTTGACGACGCGATCGTTTTAATTTATCTTAATTTAAAATTTTATATCGCTCTCCAATTTATGCGAATTATCTTTTGATTGCTTATGCATTCGAGATTCATAAGGCAACAAAAAAAATTATTCGTCAACTTTAAGTTAACCAAAAACAGTTTAAATCCACGCAAGATTATGCACAATTAAAGCGCTTAAAAAGTTAACGTGAATCGTCAACGGCAACGATAATCTCGATAATAAGTACGAAAGTGAACAAAAAGTAAGCACCTCTTCTCAACATTCCTCCTTTCTCTCGTCAACGTTATTTGGTCCAACTGGTTCTCCAACTCCTCCCCTATATACACCTTATACTCGACCGATCGAGAATCAACGTATACATACAATGAAAAATGCGCGCGAGCAAGAGAGAAAGAGAGAAAGAGAGAGAGAGAGAGAGAGAGAGAGAGAGAGAGAGTAAGGAAGAAAGAGAGAGAGACAGAAGGGGCAATAAGCGTGACTTTTCGATACACGCGCGTGCACGGAAGGTATATACGCAGCCTCCTCGAGAGAAAAGCATACACGCGCGCGTGTACATAAACATGCATAACGGTCGCGATGCTCGAGGAATTTGCACAACCGGTGAGAATCGCTCGCGAGTTTATGTATGCCTCGTTTTTTTTTTTTTTTTTTTTTTTTTTATTTACTTATTTATTTTTTTTTTTTCTATGAAAAGGTATACACGAAAGCGGTTGGCTTCTATTTTTTTTAACTTTTCACGCGAACCGTTTGTCGCTTTTGTTTGTTTAATGGCGGAGTAAGAGAGAGAGAGAGAGAGAGAGAGAGAGAGGAAGATTAGAATAGAATGAGACGACGATGGCGTGTAAATATGTGAAAAGTGGTTTTGCATGTTTTTTCAGGAATAAGTATTACGAGTTTGTAACGAATGATGAATTTCATTGCTCAATGCTTTGAAACAATTTTAATTTCAAACTTATCGCGTATGTTGATATTTTTAATGATGCACGATTTGATAAACGTAGCAGTAGACGCCACGCGTGATTATAGCGAACGCATTACGAATTTTTAAAACCGCACCGTGAGAGCAATTCATCATGCGGTATGTCTATTAATTGATTTCATAATTCGCGCGCATACATAAATCTCATTTGTTCGAAGAATGAAAAATTAGTCGTGGCCTTACGCGGATTTCATTCGTACAAAAACTCTCCCACGCATTTAGTTTCTTTCCTATGGATAATTTCGAGTTTTATGGAATGTTGTCGCCACGCGCGATATGTAACGCATCGTTCAATAAGTCCCGAGACTAACAACGAAAACAACATTTTTTTTCAAAAATCATTTTTATTCATCAATATAATCTCCTTTTAGAGTGATACAATCTTTCCAACGCCTTTCCAACATTTCTATACCATGTTTATAGAAGGATTTATCCTTTGCTTCAAAATAGGCTTCAGTTTCGGCAATGACCTCCTCATTCGAGCCAAATTTTTTTCCCTGGAGCATTTTTTTTGAGATCAGCAAAGAGCCAGTAGTCGCTGGGGGCTAAATCTGGCGAATACGGGGGGTAGGGAAGCAAATCAAAGCCCAATTCGTTCAATTTTTCCATTGTTTTCATGGACTTGTGGCATGCCACAATGGTGCATTGTCTTGGTGAAAAAGGATTTTTTTCTTCTTCATGTGCGGTCGTTTTGCTGCGATCTCCTCCTTCAAACGTACCAACAAGTCAATATAATAATCACTGTTGATCGATTTACCTTTTTCCAGGTAGTCAATGAAAATCACGCCATGAAACAAATCATCCCAAAAAACAGACATGGCCATGACTTTGCCAGCAGACTGCTGCGTTTTTGGACGCTTTGGGCAGCTTTCGCTAGCCATGCGCCACTCAGACGTTTGCCGATTCGATTCCGGAGTGAAATGATGTATCCATGTTTCATCCATGGTCACGTATCGACGCAGGAAATCCTTTTTATTGCGAGTAAATAGCGATAAACAGCTCTCTGAATCGTCGACTCGTTGCTGTTTTTGTTCCACTGAAAGCAATCGCGGCACCCACTTGGTAAAAACCTTTTTCATGCTCAATTTTTCATGAAGGATTGTAAATACGCTTCCAGATGATCCAGATGATATCTGTGTCATTTCTGCAATCTCACGGACCTTTACTTTGTGATTTTTCATTACAATTTTTAACACTTCACTCACATTTTCCTGTATAACGGCTTCCAATGGCCTACCCGAACGTTCCGCATCGTTTGTGTCCGTACGACGACCACGTTTAAACTCAGCATACCAACGACAAATCGTTGGTTTGGATGGAGGGGAGTCCGGGTAATGTTTTTCAAGCCATTGCTGGGCTTCTACGTTGTTTTTACCCATTAAAAAACAATGTTTTATCAACACGCGAAACTCGCTTTTTTCCATTTTTCAAACAAATTACAAAGTGACTTTACTCTAACCTCGATAACTCTGCTGTCTGTGATCCGATCGACGTGAAATTTTTACACGTTTCATGTAAAGGTTCGCACTCTATGGAAACGTGGCCAGTTTGGTACTACTAGCACCATCTCTGGGTTAGTCTCGGGACTTATTGAACGACGTGTTATATATATATATATATATATAGTTTTTCTTTTCTTTTTTACTTCATTTGGTATCTTATGAATGTTAGAGCTTTTATCAATGTAGAACTTTCTTGTAATGTAGAATTGATATATCGCTAAAAAATCGTAGAAAAATCGATCGAATAATAACACGATAACAACGTCGATATAAAATAAATTTTAAAACTTGCATGTTTTAAATGCTTTGAAGTTATCGTAAAAATTTAAATCTGGTATAATTTAATATAATTTGTTCAAATTATTTACCGAAATTCAATTTGTACAAGTTACAATATGAAAATTCACAGAAAATAACTGTATATCCAATTATCAAGCCGTAACACTTTTTAATACCCAAATATGAAAAATCTCTTGAAAATTGAAATGTCTAAGAGAGCGAAAATAGCCAAGAAGCATACGTCGACAATGTGTAAATCGATCGGTGCCATAATCAATTTTCTCGTTCGTCAACGAAGATACACATATATGTATATAAAACGCAAGCGCAACCTTATCGTTCTCTTTCATCCCACGGGAACGATCGTCGCGTGTACAAGGTATACAAAAGCGATGAGAAATTATCTTAAGGCGTATATATGTCGATAGAAGGTATAAAACATAATAAATAAATGCGTGTTTATTTACAAAACAATTATCCACCCACGAGAGACGCTCGTTTATGTATTTCGTCCAACTTGTTGCCGTTGAAAAATCGTTGATGAAAGCGCTCGAGCTCGTTTTTCGTAAAGACAACGAGTGAGATATAACGAAGTGAAATTTTCTTTTAAGAAAAAGAGATAAAGAAAGAGAGAGAGAGAGAGAGAGAGAGAGAGAGAGAGAGAGAGAGAGAGAGAGAGAGAGAGAGAGAGAGAGAGAGAGAGAGAGAGAGAGAGAGAGAGAGAGAGAGAGAGAGAGAGAGAGAGAGAGAGAAGGAGAGAGGAAGGACGAGTTTTCTTTTCGGTCGCGAGCGCGATGACGACGAATCGCGTCGCGGTAGGTCTATACACCGAGAGGACAACGATTCTTTAATGGCATGACGAACGACGTTTGTCAAATCATTTTTTTTTTTTTTTTCTTTCTTTTCGTTTTCTTTTTCTCCTCGACGTTTGCTTTAGGGATTTGAAATATCGGACCCAAAATTTAGGAGGGACCTTTTTTTTTTTTTTATTGAATGGAACGATTTGTCGTTCTTTCATATTCGTTTTTCTTTTATTCAACGAGGATACTTTTTCGTTGCGAGTTATGAAATTGTCGAGAGTCCGTAATGCTCGACGTTTGATGAGTTATTAAATCCTCTTCTTCTTTTATTTAATAAAGATATCAACAGAAAAGTTTTATGTTTTTGAAAAAATCTGTATATTCAATTGAAAAATAAAATCAAAAAACTTGTTTGAGGTAGCTTTGTTTGCGTATAGTATAGTATAAAAAATTATTTTTACATCGTGTTTATAATACTTTATAATATTTTTAATTCTAAGTTAAATTTGCCCTTTCGTTAGCTTTTATAAAATTTAATCGTCGATCTCGAGTAATTAATTATAAAAAATATATACCTTACATTTTCTCATAATAATTGAAAATTCAACTTTCAAAATATCAGAAAAGCAAAATTAAAATAAAAGAAAAAAAAAAAAAAAAAAAAACAAAGCAACGTAAAATAAACAAAAGTAATATGCGAATCAAGAGACATACGCCCGCGACAACAGTACGATGGACATCGGTAGAATAAATCGAACGAATAAATCATCATCGCCGAGTATAACGCACAGGTGAGTATATAAGCGCATCGGTAATTATTAATTATGCATACCGTGCGCTAGTGAACGTTTGACGTTGCGGTATATCGATGCCGCATTTGGCCGCGGCTAAGCGAATGCACATTGCCTGTATAATCCTTGCGATTCCTCGACGCGCACTCGTCGCTTTCTGACGCGCTGATTTCAATCTCTGTATACGTATGCGTTCTCTTAATTTTTATCCGTCGTTTTATATGTAATCGTCGTCTATAATGTAATATAGAATCGTTTTAAAAAATTTTTTTAACAATAATTTATGCATCGCAACATTTTCTATATGTCGTATTTTTTTTTTTTTTTTTTTTTCTACTTTAAAAACTACAATTTATGTACATTAAGTACTGTCCTTAAAAAGCGAGAAAAAACTTATACGAAAAGAAAATAAATAAAATGAAATTTCATCTATTAAACATAGGACGAACCGATCGATCGATTCGAATTCATCGATCGATAGGTCTCATCGAGGCGACACAATACGCGTACATGTATGTACATCCACGCACAAAAGATCGCTCGTGCAATGCAATGCAGCGGTGAATTAGCATTACGTTTTAATTTCGAGAGAATACCGAGCACATCTTACATTATAAGTACACGCTTATTGTACATTTTATGTATAAATGTGTGTACATATATATATATATATATATATATATATACATATTATGCACATAGGATAGACATGCTTACTTACGTACTGAGTGAAAGAGTCGTCGAGTAACTCGGCCAGACATTAAAGCGTTATCATTGCATAACGAAAGGAGGCAGTAACAGCTCCTTCTTCATCGGTACGACGGCGTGTGGCAATAATTTCTATTGTTGCACGTTGCAGAGCGCGAGCTACTCGCGTATTATCGCAACTACATGTATCCTCGTGTACATTTATGTGTATACCTATATGTATTTGTATGTGTATTGTGTAGTTGATGCTACTGCTGTTTCGTATATATACATATATATATAATATATATAGATGAATATAGCGCTCGAGTAATGAAAGTTTTTCACGTAGAAAATTGCGACTGAACGAGGAACGAATGAAGATTATAATTATTGAAGTAGTTTTGTGATTGCGAGATACCTTTTTATATGTTACTTTGTTGTTTAATTGTTTTCAAAATCTTTTTTTTTTGTTTTTTTTTGTTTTTTTTTATTGTTAAAATATGTTCAAACAATGTATCTGTATGTTTTAAAGAAGAATCAGAGATTATAACTAACTTTTAACGTATACTACTATATTTTTATGCTTTACATTCTTAAATGATAAATTATGAAAGAATTAATTTTGAAAATTCCACAAATCGAAATTTTTAAAAATTGTATATTTCATTTTGATGAACGGTGACAATGCATATTTCAACAGGTATTACAGAAAAAAGAAAAAGAAAAGAAAAAAAAAATACGTTATTGAAACACAAAGGCAAAGTATTGCACTTCCACGTAGTTTATATTTCGATTGTTACTTTTACTCGACGAGTCAGATTATGTAGTTGTCGCTGTAATTGTTACATATTCGGAGCGTGCGAAGTCACTTGTATTCTATTACGTGTACGCCATTTACACAGCGTTCATTATTTAGTAATTGTTCTTTCCAAATGATATTGTAATCTTTAAGCAGATCTACGCGTTATCTAAATTTATTACTTTTCCTTGTATAATATTTAAATCGTTTTAAAATTAATTTTTAAAATAAAAAAAAAAATTTCCAATTAAAAATATTCTATTTTGTTTTCTATTCGTTTATAAGAAAATCGATCGTTTGATGACATTTTTTTACAAATTTGTCGTAAATAACGAAATCGGAAATTTATTCATTTAAATATTGCAATAAAAATTTTTTTATATACGAATTAAACAAAACGTATTGTATAAATGATCTAATACTCACTCTATTCACTATAATAATAAAATATAGAAAAAAATTTTTAAAATTATCAATTTTTATTTTTAATAAAAGTTATACAAGCTTAAAATGAAAATAATATATTAATAATTTATTTAGTTTGATATATATTTATAATTATGTTTAGGTGCGCTGTACAAACAATAAAGTGCATTTGAATTAATATGCATAAGAGTTAAAAGGGTGAAGAAAAAAAAGAAAGGGGGAAATCCCCTTTTATGAGTTTAGTCCATGTTGTTAATTGCGCATGCGCATGCCAAGCACCGTTCCTTTTCCATCTCGACGATTAATTTCTTATTGGCGCGCGTAGATTAAAAATGAAAATTATCATTTAACGGAGCAATCGGCATAGGAAAATTCTTCGTGAAAGCTTATTATGGATTTAATAAAATTTATGGGATCTATTTAGAAGTCGTCTTTAATCCCGGATAATTTAAAAAATAGGCATCTTTATCATTTTTTCCCGTTATGATTGTTCTTTAACAGTATTAAATAATAATGAAACATTATTAAATTTTAAAATAAATCTCGAAAAACAAAATCAATACATATTGAAATATGATAAATCACGATGTGATTAATCAAATTACTCACAGCTAATTCTAAGAAGGAAAGCAAATGTATAAATCCAATTTTAAAGTTAACACGTAGACGATGCATCGAATTCTCGATGTAAATTATTCACGTTCACCGCTCTCTTCGAGATAAAAAAAAAAAAAAAAAAAACAAAAAAAAAAAATCAAATTCACCTCGCATTCACAATAAAGGAAATAATAAAACATTATCGCGTATATATGTATAATTCGCCGAATGCAAACCTATGATTTTCTACGGTGCGCTCTCGATTTTACATTTCTCGACTCTATGGCATAATGATATTTGCATTCGTAAGTTGTTTTTCCAATCTTGCATCTTCCTTCTTACTAGCCACCATTTATTAAGTTTAACTTCGTTGTGCTCCTATCTTTTTTTTTTTTTTTTTTTTTTTTTGTTCACCTCGTTATAATTTAGCGCACAAGTTGGCTGAATCGAGCGATTTTACCGATTCGTTTGATTAGTCTCGTTTATTAATCTAGTTTTGTGCGATTGCAACGTAAATCGATTTTTTATTTTAATAATACGTTGCGTTTGTAAAAAAGTAAACAACGATCGTAAAATTTTTATAATTATACGATCGTAGATCAGAGTTTGATTCACTTTTTTTTATTTTATAAAAGTAACTTTAAATGCATACGGAAAAATATGATAATCTCGTTATCGTTCATTGGAAAAAAAAAAAAAAAATTCTAATTCATACAAACGCGTTACAACCAAAATAAGTAATCGTTTATTACATTAATCACAACGATAAACTTATCGCGATATTCTCAAAAAATTATACAGTAAAATTATCGCCGTCGTTAGGCCATTTTTCGCGGCAATAATATAACATTCGTCCGCAAACACCCACGTAGGTAATAAAATAAAGATCAGAATAAAAAAAAAAAAAAAAAAAAAAAAAAAAAAAAGAAAGTATAGAAAATTTTCCAAGAATGAAACACATATATGAATTCCCACGCGAAATAAAATTTGCAATTTTGAGCTTACAGCGCCGTTAAAATTTAGCTCCCGTGTGTATAAACATCACAATGTTGGCTTTGCGAGTGATTTGAAAAGTAGAAACGAGAGCGAAAGAAACGATAATTATTATTCGCAATTGCCGCATAATGACGTATAGATATATGTGCATATATACCAGCAAGATGTATACATATAGTATGCATATTAACGTTATCGTTTCGATGTATTTTTCTATTAATCAACGTGTCACAATTGATTTGTAAAGGTTCCGATAGCATCCAATATACGTCAATCCGATATATCAAAATTAAAAGCTGACCGGTTAAAATATTTAATTGTAGATCTCATGGACAAACATGTACGTATAAAAATATGTTTATTTGTCATTGTTTAGATAAGTCCACGCCTCCGTCCTCTTTTTTCGTTAACTTTTTTCACTCGCTTATACACATAGATACACGCGCAAACACGTATACATCTGTCATTTATAAGAATCCCGAATTCTAAATCCTCGCGACGCAACAAAATAACAAAGAGCTTCTCGACGCTCACGGCTTCATTATAATTCATATGGAAAAAAAAAACAAAAAAACAAAAAAACAAAAAAAGAAGAAAAGAAAAGAAAGGAGCGTCGAGCAGAGAAATTTCAACCCACGCGGTTCGTATCGCGATTTTTTTGGATGCCGCGCTCATTTCACTTGATAGACCAAATTTGAAAACTTGCTATATAAGAGAAAGAGAATGAAAAGGAGAGAGAGAGAGAGAACAAGAGATTGATTTGTCTTGATATGATTATTTGCACGGTACTTTGCATTACTGTGATTTTACACGTTGAATCGCTTAATGAATCTGTGCAATTAACATTTTTTTGGTGGAGCGATTCGGTTAAACGTTATGAATTCATAAATATAAGTTTCAATATCAGTATTAATTAAATATTTTTATGTTTCTTAAACACTGTTCATATACAAGTAAATATAGCCTTGAAGTTGTCTTATGAATGATTGTGATGAAAATATATTGATCTTTTAGACGGAAATACAGAACCTTTTTATATTGATTTTTTTATTGTTTTATTGAAAATGAGTCTTTCAAAATACGTAATGTAAATCGATTAATTAAATATAATGAATAATAGATTCATATTGAATCAAATTAGTATAATTATTCCAATTATCTCGGAAAACAATGGTATATTCATCAAAACTATTGAAATAACTATTACAAAATTAATAAATATTAATAGATTATTTTGAATAATACTTATTCAAGGAAAAAATTTTTTCATTTATAATTTTATAAAATCAATTGACGTAAAGCTGTTAATTAAATGAAAAGTGTATTTTTTATACTTTGACGAACGATCCTCTTGTACATGTATAATTCGATGAAAAGAGTCGTAGCAAAGATACTTTTAGCATTACCCTTAAAAATTCTTTGTTAATGAAACCCTTATAAAAAATTCACAAGTTTCATCCTAAAATCCCACCCCGTAACGTAACCCAATCCTACAACGTTTCGTATCTCTTTCTCACGCGCATACTCACGCGCGGCAAAGAAAGCTAAAGCTCGTAGAGTCGCGTACGCGTTTACGTGTATAAGAGAGCGAGGGCAGGAAAAGAGAGACGGATAAAAGTCGCTTTGCGTTGCGAGGAGCAAAGAGAGCCGACCGTATATGGGCAGTGGGCGGTGAGAGAAAGAGATAGAACTCGCGCCTCCGCGTATCCCGCGTTTATTATGTTCTATACGCGTGTGACGTATTCGTGGATATATATATCTATATGTAAACGCCTCGCGCTGTAGATATCTATATAACTGTGCGTGAGCCGCGTTAAACTTCCACGATGGATATCCTTCTCCCTCTCTCTTTCTATCTATCTATCTATCTACCTCTTTTTCTCGATTTTCTTTGTCAGCGTGTATGTAAGTACATGCGTTCGTTTAATGAGCGATTGAGTAAGGTTGAATTTTCGGTGAATGAAGTCGATGCCATATTATAGAGGGTCTTTTCAGCTGTTGCTCGATGGGTAAATTATTTCGATCGCGGAGAAAAGTTTTGTTAATTATTATTTTTTATGATTATAATTATTGTGTATGGAATTCTCAATTAATTTAAACAACATTAATGAAGTAATAAAAATATTTAATTTTTTAGCACAATTTTTATTCAAAAAGTTTCATTTATTTTAATTTTTATTTTACATTAAATAACGGCATATTAGGAGTAAGATTAAAGTATATTCCACTGTAAGTTGCATTATGTAGCGTGACATTGTCCTCGCAAGTGACGTGTGGTTTTGAATTATCAATTATATTTTTCAAAGTTTTTGATAATATTTAAAAAAATAAACGTCATTAATAAATGACGATTCGTAGATAAAGTAGGTACAAAGTAGTAAAATAAAATATAATATTTCATTTGTACGTTCAAAGATAAATATAAATTTAATAATTAAATCAACAATATAAAATAACTTTCATTGTTTGTATAAGTAATATTTTAAATTAATTTAACGCTAAGAAATAACATTAACAATCGTATTACATGCTTTAGAAAGTTTTGAAACAAATCCAAAATTACTTTATAATTATCATAATATTTAGTCTACACAAGAATCATTCATTCGGATTAAGAAACACACACGTTGAGATAGTAGCGTAAGTTTCACTCGGTCGGTATAAACGCACCGCCTTTCCCATATATATACATATACTCCTTTATAAAACTCCGAAAAATCTCGGTCGAAATTTCTTTGCCAAGTACAAATACGCAGCCGCTCCTTTTGCACGAACCAATGCACAGCGATCCATATGCATATTTTACGCTTCCAAAGAATAAAACGGCCACTATACTCATCTATCAATATTCTAAACGAAATCGACGAGATAAGATCGGCATAATAGCAAAATATATATAATATGCGGGAGGGAGAGAGAGAGAGAGAGAGAGAGAGAGGGGAAGAGGCAGACAGAGAAGAAGTAGAAAGAGAGAGAAAAGTGAGAGAAGAGTCAAGTTATAACGCGACTGCGCAGAGTGAAGCAATAGTTCGCCATATAGTGCGCATGCGTCCTCGATCTCTCGCTCATTTTCTTTTCCTCTCTCTCCCTCTTCCACTCCGCAACATGCACACATGTAGGTATGCGGCACGCCTAATGCGTCTCTCTCTCTCTCTTTCTCTTTCGTTCTCCCACTCTCGGGATATATCCTCTCCGCTCCCACTACGAAAATCTCGAGAGTTAAAAAAAGAGAGAGAAAGAGGAGCCGGGCTTAAGCATACGACGCCACGATTTTCTTCCATCTTCGTTGCTCTTAAACTCCGATCCGGGGCGTTTTTCCCGTCTACGAGCCGACGGAGACACGCGGCGCAGTTGAGCCGAGGCTTTCGTACCGTAAAGAGGGAGAAGCCACGCGCGCGCGTACTTACACACACCGCATTTTCTCAGATAGCACATACACGCGTAAAACACACGCAACGCACGTAAGTGTGTATCTTGTCCAACTTGCGAAAGACAGAGAGGGTGATAATCCAAAAGAGAGAAGATTTCAGAGCCAAGAAGGAGAGCATCGCAACGAAGAACGTGA
Source organism: Chalcis sispes (assembly GCA_949987625.1). Classification (NCBI taxonomy): domain Eukaryota; kingdom Metazoa; phylum Arthropoda; class Insecta; order Hymenoptera; family Chalcididae; genus Chalcis; species Chalcis sispes. The sequence goes on from OX465094.1 coordinate 71,925,771, forward strand.
GACACACGGATCGTATTCGCGCGAGCAGAGTAAGGAAAGGATAGTCAAAAAGGCGCGCGCACACACCCGCACCAGAGCTTCAGAGGACACCGATTTCGTTCGGCTCTTACTCATTCTCTCTCTCTCTCTCTTTCGTTCTCGAACGTGTGCTACCTACGGTGTGTGTATTTGCTCGGTATTTACAATATATCCGTCGTCGTGTGTCTGCATTCACTGCGTGTATCTGTGTAAAACCTAACCTCGAAGAAGAGAGATCGTCGAGGGACTTTCTTTGGCTTTTATTGATAAATCGTCGTGCAAGTGGTGATATACACGTATACACGGTTTTTTTCTGTTGTCGTTGCCAACGTCGTGCTGAGTTTCCATAAGCCGAAGATATATACACGTAGACTCTGTGTGGTTTCACCTCGTTTAACTTCTCCCATGCAGCTTCACGAAAGCAATCGACGAGGTTAGGAAACGGTAATACAAGTCGAACGCGCACTCTCCTTCTCTCTCTCTCTCTCGAGATCGGCAAGTGCGGAGGAGTGTTTTATAACATACCCGGGGCACGTCGGCCCGTTCATTAGTTCATTTTGGTTTTTTTTTTTTTTTTTTTTTTTAATTCAAATCGTAGCCAGAATTTAGGAGTAGCTTAGAGTTGTTGTTCGGTTAATCGGCGGTGAGAACAAACAGCGATTCGCGATGAGCGACAACGCAAGCACGACGACGCAGAGTATAGCGGACTACCTGTCGCAGCTGCTCAAAGATAGGAAGCAGCTAGCGGCCTTTCCGAATGTCTTCATACACGTTGAACGTCTTCTCGATGAAGGTGAGCATTACAATTTTGACTTGTTCGTTTTACTTTTTTTTTTTTTTTTTTGTTTTTTTTTGTTTTTTTTTTTTTTTTTTTTGTTGTTTTTTCAAGTGAAATGTAAGATAAAATGTACAACATATGTAAGCTGGTAATTACCAATCTTGAAAAATTTATTTTAAAATGATTTAAAATAATTTATTTGTATATATGTGACGCATTAAAGTTAAATAATTAATTAATTGAATAATTAATTTTTTAAAAGCCGATAACATTAAGATTAAAAAAAGTAGTAAATAAAAATTATGAAATGATAATTTGTGTAATTTAGTTAGGGCAATTTTTCCAAATATTATCCAAATATATATATAATATCCGATAAATCGCTTAGGATTTTGTTTGTTTTTAGATAAGATTGTTACGTAAATTCTTTTATTTTTAATTTAACTTGTCACTCACGTGACTTTAAATAGGACCGTAGAAAAAACGGAGCCGGAGTTGTTATATCAAGTAACACAATTGAATAAATCGTGAAAATGTTAATTACAATCGAGTTATATCAATTTATTATTTTTAATAATGATTTCATTTTAATAATATTCACTTACGAATAACTCGTATAACGCGCGTTGGCAGCATTTTGCGCAAAAATATCTTATGAACGTTTACACGTTCGCTTCGAAATAATTTTATCGCTTAAGCAGCGTTTAAATGTAATTTGAATCATTGATATTATAATAAATCAGGTTCATTATTAAAACAAAATAATTCCATTTTTTTCATTACGAATTATTTATAAAATGTAGACATTCGTAATATTAACTTTTAATTAATTTTTTTCTCTCACAATATTCTGCGTTATTAATTTTCATTTCTTCGATTTTATTCATCTCGTTGATATTTAAAATCCTAAATACCTGTTTATAATAGTTACTCATATAGCATAAATTATCTATGAGAAAATCGGAATTTCGAATAATTGTCATAAGCCCCAAGCAAGCTCGTATCTCAACTTCGCATATTAAAATCTTCGATACTCGACCTTCTCGTTCAACATTCACTTCGATTCACCTACAATATAATTTTTAACTTCGAATTATCGGCACACACATTCTTCGAAATCGGGCGCACCGACTTAACCCTCCAAAAAAAAAACAGATAAATAAATATCGTAGTATCGTTTTAACTTAACTCAAATTTAAAGCAACGTTTATCAACGCATGCTTTGCCCGGACGATAGCGAAGCAAAAAAAAAAAAATTTAAAAAGAAAAAAAAAACTGGAGACAAAAGGAAGATTAAATAAACGCAAAGGCAGCGGCAGCGACAGACCAAGTTCAAAATAATTAGCGAAGAGTATAGACTTCGCGCGCAGGGTTTTAAGATATAGGAGCAGGGCGAAAGCGGGTTTTTCGTCGCGCCTGTTCTCTCTCTCTCTCTCTCTCTCTCTCTCTCTCTCTCTATCTTTCCTCGATTCTCCGTCTCACTCTATCTACCGAGGACAAATATAGTGCGCGCGGGGACTTGAGAATCCGTGGAATCCGAGTCGCAGGAGAACGAACGAACGTACACGTATTATATATGTATACATATACATATATATATATACGAGCGAGCGAACAGGCAACTTTCCTCCTTCGCTTTGCGTGTTATATACGTGCGTTGAATCGAGCTCGAGCTTAAACTCTCTCTTTCTCTCTTTCTCTCTTGGTTTGTTCGCGTCGACTCTTGCTTCGGATATTATACCTTACACTTTGAAAAATCACGTGGAGGAATCGAACTTATCCCCTTCCATCCTGCGTGATTATCTTCATCTGATTATAATATTATTTGGGAATTTTTTTTAAAAGCGCGAGTTTCTTAATTTATTATATACACAAGCGCGTGTAAATAATTTTATGAAACGATCAATGTATATATATATATATCTCTAAGTTTTTTGGTTCCTTCTTTTTTTTTTTTATCTAAAGATACCAATTTTATTTATAACTTTGTTGTTGTTAATCGACCGTTAGTTTTAAAATAGCGCAATAAAATTTGTGAAACGATGATGTAAAAATTATTTCATCTCGCTGCCAGATTAACGTGGCTTTTTATATAAATATTATAAGGTGCAAAAGAATATCGTTAATTGAATAAATGATATATGTATATAAAAAGTAATCGAAAATTTAAGTCACAGAGTTAAGTTTAAGATTGTTTTGAAAGTAGCGCAAGCGTTCGTATTTACATTTTTAACGTTATTGAAAAATAGTATTTAAAAATATTTTATTTTCGACTCTCATTTTGTAAAGTAATTGGTTATAACTTTGTTTTTTTGGTTTTTTACAAATAATTATGAATTGAGTAAAGGAAAATCGCGAACTAGTTTTAGGTATTAAAAATAAAAAAAAAATATTAAAATTCAAATCAATTCTATATACTAAAATGTATTAAGATTTAATATTCAAGAATTACAAAATTAGCAATGGATATTTTTGTCATGCATTTATTTTTCCATTTACTTGAATTTATGTAATCGACTGAGTTACGTTAAAAATTTTTTTTTTTTTTTTTTTTTTTTTTTTTTTTTTTTTTTTTTAATATCGTTGATCTGTCCCTGTAAACTTATGAATTTTAAAATATTTACAAAATTGTATTTTGTGAAAAAAATAGAAAAAAAACCTTTATAATTTCATATCGAAAATAAATCGAAAAATTAAATAATCTTGTCATTATTTCAAACGTTAAACAATTTCATGCGTCGACAACATTTTATTCGTCGACATTTTAAAACCCTTATCCCAAACCCGCAAACTTTAATTACTCGCGCGCGTGTAGATAAATAAACCACGGAGTTAAGCGAAATATAAAACAACACCGTTAAATGTCAACAAATAACGGTTAAGCAAATCGATGATAGCCTTAAGTAAATAAATAAAAAAAAAAGTCATCAGTTTTTATATATGTGTACAGTTAAATACGGCAGCGAAAGATTATCCGCGCGGTCACTATTTATTTACAAGCGCGCAAGAGAGTTGCGAATAAGAGAAGTGAGAGAGAGAGAGAGAGAGAGAGAGAGAGAGAGAGAGAGAGAGAGAATGGGGAGCACTTAGCGTCGATCTAACATTGGGCAATTTTTCGTAGAAAAGTTATTCGATTAAAAGTAAGATAGAGAAAGAGAGAGAGAGAGAGAGAGAGAAAAAATCGACACCCTTAATCGTCGTTAGTCGAGTGTCTATATGTTTGTGTGTGTGTAGCGGTATAGGCTCTCTCTTTATCCGTAATAGGCGCTGTGTGTTTACACCGGGAGTCGTTGCGTCACCGGTATCGGCGAGTTGTCGTCTCTCGTGCCTTTTAAAATGGCACTAACATAGCGCAACCGTTTGCGTTCTTTTTTTTTCTCTCCGATTTGTTCGAATGTCCGCTGGGATTGACTATATTTTTTTTTTTTTTTTTTTTTTTTTTTTTTGTTTTTTTGTTGCTCGATGAGCGATCGTCTTGAGAGATATTTTAAGCTCTAAAGTATAGGGATAAAACGTGTTTTTCTCTTTATTGTATAAAGCGTACGCAACGAAGGGTAAGTAAGTTTGTCGGTAAGATTTGATCAAACGAATATCGCGATATAAACGAGCTTGGGGCTAGTTGTCCGAGTGCGAAGGTGGAAATTTCCTCGCGAGCTTTTTGGTCGTGCGTCGCGCGCGATTTATCGCGCTGCTTAAAATATTATATTAATGAGCGAGAGAGCAAACGTTGCGTAAGGTTGGCTTTTATATATATATATAAACACGGCACTGGTGTTTTAGCTGCTGGACGTTGAGGAAGATGATACGGTTTTTTTTCGAAGCTTTTATTTTTAAGAAGTGTCTCGATTGTTTGATGATGTGACTATAATTAGCGATAAGTTACGAATATTGGATGATTATTGATATATTGAATGATTGATGGATTTAGAAGTGTATATTTTTAAAAATGTTTTTTTTTTTTTCTCTAAGAAATGTTAAAAATTAATATTAATTGATATTTTCATGTTAAAATTTTAACTTTTTATGTTAATTTTAAGTATGTGAATCATTTCGTTAGAAATCTTTTAGAAATTTCAAAAACGCAATCTGTTTATTAATTTAATTAAAACATAAAAATTTATTTAAATGATGCTATAGTAAAGCATATCCAATTATCTGCTTAAACAATAAACTATAATTGTATAGATCGTTAAAAATGTTCACCGATTCAACCTCGAATATTATACATACGTAGTATAGATACTTACGGTATAATTAGTTGTATCGTGCGTTAATCTTTATTTTTAATAAATATTTACATAGTTTTGAGGTCGATATATGTTTTAAATTGAAATAAATCATTCATCCTTGAAAATTGATAACGGTTAAGCTGAATTCATTTTTATATTTAGTAAGAAAAATTAGTATTCATGAAAATAAGCTATAAATTTCAAACTTTAAGCAATTATAGGCAATTTTATGCCAAAAAAAAAAACAAAAAAACAAAAAAAAAAACAAAAAAAAAATTGTTTTAAAAAGGTTTAAATTAAAACTATAAAAAAACGTTCACTCATTTTTATTGTTGAAAAATTAGTATAAAAATTGTTTCAATTCTCAATAATTCGTGGCATTTACGGAAAGGTAAACTTTCAGCGTAAACTAGATTTAAAAAAAAGAAACAATTACCAAGAAAAGTGCAAAGAAAATATCTCCGTAAAAAGTCATTTTTAGATGTATACATATTTAATTCCGCTTAAGATCGGCATCGATTAAAGTTTCGCAGCAGAATCTACGACCGGCTTTTTCAGTTTCACCGAGAAAGAGATAGAGAGATTGATGAACTCGTTTCGTATACGTATACATACATACATCTTCGAAAGCGGTCTTACACCGAATACAGAGATAGAAAGAGAGGGAGAGAGAAACCTAGGTCGCACAGAGAACGTGCTTGCAAAATTGCGTTTTCCACGCGTGTAACGTGAAAACGTTTGTGTATACGCAACAATAATATTCTTGTTTTTTTTTTTTTTTTTTTTTTTTTTTCTCTTTTACCGGGAAATACGTTCGACAATGAGGTGAAAAGCTCGCGAAGCTAATAATTCCACGAGACGCGAACGAACGTAAATTAAGGGTAACCGCGACGATTAAGTTAAAGTACGCTTCGCGAGTGTGTCCGAGGCTAAAGTATGAATGGACATTTACGGATGAATGAAAGAATGAATAAGCGAACGAGCAAACGGAAGAGATACGTTCTTGAAAAACTTGCGCGCGCTGTTTTATGCGTGTATGTATGTATATATATATATATATATATATATATAAATCTGTGTGTGTGACGATTCTTCTTTTTTGGTTTTGTCATTTACCTGTTCATGCGGAATACGTGTATATGTATATAGAAGCCGTGAAAGTGTTTCTGTATAGCTCGCGATAAGGTTACGCGCGAAGAGATACGCGCGCGATTATGTAAAAGTTTTTGATATATATATATATATATATATATAATTTTTCGTATCTGATTGCGTGTGATACAATATATGTGTATGTGTGTGTGTGTCTGTGAGAATCTGCACACGTACGTATTTTATGATACGCGATTACGTTTTTTTTTTTTTTTTTTTTTTTCCATGTAGCTGCACGTTTGTCGGAAACATAATGTCGGTGTATTGAGAGATTTCAAATGCTTTTGTTCAGGTAAAAATTAGAATGTTATGCGTAATAATGATAATTCTTAGAGGCCTGTTTTCAATATATTTTGTTTACGTTAAAAAATGTTTTATTGTGAAATATGAAGAAAAAAAATACTCAACTACTTACTCGTAAACTTTTCAAACATGTTAAAATTTCCAATTTTAATAAATTACGAATGCAAATATCAAATTCTTACGATAATTCACTCTTTGAAAAAAAATATGGCTAAATAAATTAACATTGGTCACTTTCAACTTTGTCGTTTACGGCTTAAAATGCCTATAAAATTCTTACAAAATTACACTCACGCACACACACACACGGACGAACGCACACTGACCAATAGAAATAATGTTGCATTAGCCATTTTCAATACATTCTCTCTCTCTTTCTCTCTCTCTCTCTCTCTCTCTCTTTCTCTCTTTCGCCTTTGCAATAGTACATATATATATATATATATAGCGCGTAGTCGTGAAAAGGAAAAAAAGAACGACTAAAGAATTGCGAGACAAAAAAAAAACCAAAAAAAGAAAAGAAAAAAAATTTGAAAAAACCTCGATCGACCATGGATCGACATTCGAGCGCGCTCGACGCTATCAAATTACAAATATACTTACGTATATATACATTATACATTATACTCGGTACAGAGGCATTATAAACGTATACGTTATTGAGTCTCAAAACTCGCGCGAATAAACACACGTGTGTGCAAAACTCGCCCGATCGATCGCAATAATACTCTCTCTCTCTGCTCGAGTTGGACTTAGATTTCTACTTTGTGTGTATATGTCTTTTCACCTTCGTTATTCTTTCGTATCTTTGTTGTATCTTTGCGATCGCTATCTGTGTTTCATTTTATGCGGAAAATAGATTCGTCTGTATTCTATATACGTTTATGATTTTGTTGTGGTTGTTTTTTTTTTTTTTTTTTTTTTTTTTTTCATTCGTTCGATCGTTGATTTATTGCGTTAGTGAATTGTAATTGCCGATACATCGAGTAATTAATTATTTGATCGATTGATCGGTTTAGAAATCAAACGCGATCGTATCTCGAACGATTGATAAGGAGGTTTTAAAGACTTATTTAGTTAGCTAATTGAGTTTGGTAATAACTATCATTCTAACGTACAAGTCAAATTATGTAAAAGAGAGAAAGAGGGGGGGGGGGAAGATGTGAGGTGTACGATTGAAATTTCATTCAAGGAATTAGTTCAAAAGTGTATCATTACCAATGTCACACTTTGATATTGACAAAAGTTGAAATTTCATTATCTATAAAGCTGCAGGTAATATAATACGTATATGGAAATCATATTATAACTAGTACACGTAAGTTTCAAGCATTAAATTATCAATTCAGATTTTAGATTTATCAATTTAAGTTTCCATTAATTTCTTTCGTATCTTCGCGTAATTGTCGATTATGCAAAGTTTGAATAGTTAATAAAATCGTCTCGCACGGGTTAAAATTGCCGCTGTAAACACTTATGTATAGTTGCATATTGTTCCGAGTCGCTTTACGCGGAAGCTATTTGATTATAATTTATTCAAAGCGAGTTAATAAACAACGCACGATTGCGACATATCGAGCAAGTTTAATTCTTTTTTTTTTTTTTTTTTTCTTTCTATCAACATCCAATGATCGTGAGAAAAAATGCTGTTTTACGTTCGCACACGTGTGTTCGATATAACTTAAGACATCAATCACAATTGCGCTAAGCTTAAATTTTTCAAGACAAACGATTAACTATCAAATAACAGTGCATTAGATCGATTTATTCGTTTAAAACGGAAAATTTCAGCGAACGTTTTTTCTATCCTTTTCTATTTATAATAAATATTAAATTGCAGACGGGAAATAAGAAGAAAAAAAAAAAAAAAAAAAAAAATTGTCACCTACTCTAACTCGGTCTCTCGTTGCAAGAAAACTCCAATTAAGCTTCCTTCTTCCATACATCTTTCACCGCGCGAGATGTTGGATGCGCAAATAAACGCATATCCGTACCACCGCGCCGCCCACAAAAATACTCGCGCACCTCGTTTACCCTCTCTGTCTCTCTCTCTTTCTCTATTTCGGCGATCTATTTCGAAGCGATTTTCTTGGTGACCCAGTGGCGCGAATAGATTCACGACGAGTCACACACGAGTCTTCTTTCTCTCTTCTCTTCCTACTCTACATACACCACTCGACATATCTCTCTCTCTCTCTCTCTCTTTTCAAGCACCCAAGTGCGCAGATCGAAACCCTTACGAAAGATTCGCGCGCGCGCTAATCCGCCCGCGAAAACGCGGCCGCAACGTGTTGAGATAGATTGTGTTAACGTTTTTTTAGTGTGCCAGACGGATCAACGGTCTCTCTCTCTCTCGTCTCTTCCTTTTCTCTTTCTTTGATTCGGTTATATACACCTATATATGTTTTAATTTTGCGCTTTTATGCCGTAATGATTTTTCATAAGCGGTTTTCTGCTTCGATTTGATATATGGAATAGAATGCGATTACTTTTTTTTTCACTTTGATTAAAATAAATTTTGTGTATAATCGATCGCAATTTTTTTTTTTTTTAAGTTATATAATCTTGCACAGACAATTTTTAAACCATATCGATACAAATGCCGCTAGTCTAAAAATTGATGTGAATAATCGATTATCAATAAATTCTTAATAAAACATTGAAAATTTATTATTTATTCGAAAGAATTTATATAAGAAACATACTGCGCATGACCTCTATGAAGAATTATGACTTTATAATCGTAATTTATATGCTAATGAATTATAATTCTTTAATTTGAAAATTTCTTTTATTGAAAAATATTTCATTAAAAACGTTAAGTTTATATGGAATGTTTTTCATTATTATTTACTTTATAACCAATCGCTAAACTTGTATAACAACATAAATAATTATATTGTTGGCAAAACATTTTACGCGTGATAAAAGTTATTATAAAAATAGTTTTAAATGAAAAAAATTAATGCATACATTTGTGCAAACGATTGATGTATATTTAATTAATAATCTAAATTACGATATAAATTGTTGAATTTGATACATTACTCAATTACAGATAAGACAAATGATAAAAAGTAGCAATTAAACGATATTACTATTTTTTTACCGCGAAGAGAAAAAAAACGTGAAAAAAAAATTTTTTTTTCGTTCGATTTAAACAGCTTAAACGTTGAAAATTCCTCGCAACGCGCGCGAAAGAATGTCCCGTTGCATTTGTGTAGTAAACATCGCCGGTTACATATTACCGTAAGTTAATAACCCATTCGAATGGATTTTATGTAATTAGTCGAACGAAGAAGAAACAGATGCGTTGCATCGCATGCTGAAAAAATCGCGTAGAATATTAAAAATGTGAAAAAAAAAAAAAAAAAAAAAAACGCTGTAATGAAACGTCCCAACGAATGATTATATTTTTACGGGCTATGTTTTTAGATTTATCGGCTAGTTCAAAGCTTTGACTTTATTTATTATTTTTTTATTTTTATGAAATAGTAACTAAAACGCCATTCACGATTTATAAATCGTGCGAAAATGCTGGAAAAGAAATTAACGTTTTGCATAAGAAGTCTGTGTTAAGTAAATAAAAAAAAAAAATATATCTATATATATATGTTATATAAAATAAAAAAAATATATAAAAGATTAGATATTTTCATTATTCCTTCAAAAGAATAAATGTCTTTCGTGCAGTCTCTCTTTTATTTATATAAATTTCCTAAAGCAAGTAAACGTCACAAATGATTTCCCAGGAATGCCGGTGCAAAGATGCCAACTCTTTCTTCTTTTCTTCGCTTTTCGATAAAAAATTTACACCCCTCTCTCTCTCTTTTTCTCTCTCTCTCTCTCTATCCCCCTCTTTCTCTTTTCTATATCTTCGACCAAGGAAGACATCATCTTGCGGTTTTCACATTTTTACTTGTAAAGACAAAACGATGAGAGAGAATGTATGCGTAAATACACAAGAGCGTGTGTTGCTTTTTTTGTATATTTTATTATTTTTTCCACATTTTTGCTTTCCTCTTTCTTTCCTTCCTCTTTCGCTCATTTTCCTTGTCTAGGTTTATGTTTTATTAAAGATGTGTGTGTATGTGTGTGTGTGTGTGTGTGTGTGTGTGTGTGTGTGTGTGCGTGTGTGCGTGTGTGCGCGCACACACATTTTTATATACACGGCGTGTGCGTATATATCGACGGTAGTTGAGCACCGCTAAACACGTTGGTCGTCGGATTTGCATAATTCAGTCACACGACGGGCGATTTTAACTGTAAATGCATTGCCGAGAAATTGCTTTTGACGGACATAAGCTTTTGTTAATGAAATTTCGCCTACTTTTTTATTTTAAACTTGTTTAGCACGTACACTAAAAATGTGCGTTGAATTAATAATTATATTATATATTTATATATATATATATATCCATTTTAAGATTGTCAAATCAACAGAATTTTGTTTTAAACAATAATAAAACGGCTTCAAACGGCCAGTAATAAAAATTCAAAATGGAATAAATTACTTTTCAAAATATTAATTATCTATTACGAAAATTTCCATAATTAATTTTAAAGCAGCAAAATTAGCCGTAAGTATATACTTTCACAAACGCCAAAAACAATTTGACGTTAGCGCCGTTAATCTATGACGCCGTACCATAAATATACAGCACTAATCATTTAACGCCAATTACACATAGCGCGTTATAGAAGAGAGTTTCGGCATAATACCAAAGCTCTTACAATAGCCATCGCCGAAAGAGAGGAAGAGAGAGAGAGAGAGAGAGAGAGAGAGAGAGAGAGAGAGAGAGAGAGAGAGAGAGATAGCAAAAGAAAGACTCTGCGCAGCATACAATTGTCTGACCTCCCTCTGAGAATCACATCGGTAAGGGGCCATTTTTCTCGCTCTCTCTCTCTCTCTCTCTTTTTCTTTTTCGTTAGTCTCAGGGGCGATTTTCACTAGCATCCCATTAAAATCGCGTAAAAAACACCTGGTGATTTATGCTTTTGTGTGTTTAGGAAAATTTTCTATAATGTTATGGTAAGGAAGGATTTTGTACGTACGTCCATGGACTGATTTTGGTGAAAAATGCGCGACCGTTTAGTTTTCTTTTCTCTCATCGTTTATATAATTTTAGGTTTTTAAACCGTATTTAAAACTTTTTTTTCAATTTCTGTTTGTTTTAATGAAGAAATTAGGTTTCATCAATTATTTTATGTTTAAAGATTCTTTAAATAATTTATAAACTATATTTCGGTTAAAAAACATGTGATCGCATCTTTCAATACCGTTTAACATTCCCTTTTCTTTCCTTCTCACATCGACCTACATTTAACAAACATTGTTGGTATTTTTATATTATATATGTACTTCGTTAAAAGGTAAAAAATTATAAACTCAGCTATATTTTACAGGAAAATTAACGAAAGGTAAATCTCTTCCATCAGTTTATCCAAGAATTAAAGTTTCTCGAGTCGTTCGATTCTTTAAGAAAAGAGAAAGAGATAACCATGCCGGTGTACACAGTCGGTTGCTGTTCTCTCTCCGCTCTCGCCCCCGTCCTTGTGCCCCCCTTGGATTTCTCTCTCTCTCTCTCTCTCTCTCTCTCTCTCTCTCTCTCTCTCTCTCTCTCTCTCTCTCTCCTATCTTATTCCTCCCCACCAACGCGACCGCATTCCTTTTCCTTCTCGACCGACTCTTTCTCCGCCGAGAACGGCATCGAGAAGTGCTGCTAGCAGCTCTTACGTACACACACACACATGTGTATGTGTATATATATATATATCTATACGTACATATACTTGACTCTTTCTCTTTCTCTCTTGTATGCCGTTGCTGCCATCGCAACACAGCGTCAGCAACACAGCATCGTTGGCTTCGAGCCTATATACTATATAGTTGGCGCGCGTTTACGCCGCTGGCTTTATATCCTCCTTCTTCCTTCTTGCTGGCTTTTTGCGCTTTCTTTGACGTTTTTCTTATTTTTCTTTTTTGTATTATTTTCGTTCATTTATCGCGTGGATGAAGAAGAGAGAGAAAGGTGATCTATTTTCGAAGGGAAATTTTCACTCGGTGAGTCGATTTGCGGCGAGATTTGCGAGCTACCGAGAAGAAAATATCCGAGGAAGTTTTATGGGGAAAAGAAGATTATTGTAAGCATTGAAGATGATTGCATATTGAGATGATGATTCGATAAACGCGTTTGTATAGAGATTGATAGCTAGTCTTACAGGTGAATGTACAGTTGTTGTATTACATAGATGTGGTACTTGAAACGCTCACGTTACATCGATAGGTTAAATTAAAATTTATTTCGTGTAACTGTTTTGCGTTTTTTTTTTTTTTTTTTTTTTTTTTCTTTTTTATACTGTTATCACAAATTCATTTTGGTAATCTATGTACAAAAGTCGTGATGTTTTTTTTTTTCTTATTTTCGGTACGAATAATTCTCAATTAATGATATTTATTTTTGAAAAATTTATATTATCAACTTTGCTAGTAATCTCTCTTATCCAAATTCACATATTTCTATCAAATATAATCAAACATATAAGTTTTCGTTACATTGTGTTTAAAGAAAATAATTATTTGCAATTAATCAAATTCGCATGAATTTTTTAGCTTTCTAAAAATTCGAAATTAAAAAAAAAAAAATAATAAAAAAGAAAACAATAAAGTAAAAACAAAAAAAAAGATTTATTTTATAATCCAAAACTAAGCATCCCATATTAAATAATTATATTTCGCATACGTAAGAAAATATACTCGATCTCGTTTTCAATCTCTTTTTCATCGTATAATACAAGTATACGAGCCGTTCGGTTCGTTCATCCACTTCCCCTCCTGTCTTTTACACACGCCGCCTATTTTTATTTCTCCTGGTATCTTTATCTCTCTTTCGTGCCGGCGCTTCAACGGGTTTCTTTTTTTTTTTTTTTATCGTCGCGTACGCCCGAGCAACGAACCCAACGGAGACGACGACGTCGTCGTCAAAGTTACTTCTTGATATATGTGTGTTGCCATTCCTTGTATGTATCTGTATGTGAGCTTTTATGTATGCGCGAATGCTCTGCTTATGGTGTACGCATGTATTGTGAAGCGATAAGTTTCTAAATGATAACGACGCGATGAATTGAATTCTTTTTCGTTGATGCGCCTGTACTTTTTATCGAATTTTACGATCTTGTATTTCGCTTTAAAGATTATCGATTTATTCGTTAAACGAAAGCTACATCATACGACATTTGAGGTTATATGTATTTAATAAACAAATCGTTAAAAGTGCGAAAAATCGAAAATAAAGTAGTCATTCAATTTGATTTAAAGATAATTTTAGCTTTGTTTTATTTGTAAATAAATATTATGAGTACTCAAGCGTTTCTACGTATAATCTTTAGATTCGATCTAACGATAAAAGCTCTTCGTGATAAATTTCGATATGTAATATAAGATCTCGATTCTTTTATTCCACGTTATGACGTTTTCTTTCTAATTCAAACGTCACGCATGATTTATCAAAACATTGTCTTTGATCGTTTTAACATTTTAATCGGATTATTCATCGATTAATTTTACAGGAAAAAATTAGTTTTTCATAAATGACAAAATATAACGTACACAAAAAAAAAAAAAAAAAAAACGAAAAAAATGAAAAAAAAAATCGTCTCACTTTCTCAAATGAAAAAAAAAAAGAAAAGTGAAGCATTCTCTCCCTTAATTGTAAACTCATTATCCCCAGTCTCCAATTAAATAATTTACACGAGAGAATAAAAGGTAACACAATGTACACGGCAGGGAGTCGACACACGTGCTCGCGCGGTATTTACCCTTCGCGCTTATATCTACATTATACGCGCGATCGAGAAAGAGAGCGCTCGGAAATTCTCTCTCTCTCTCTCTGTGCGTTTTCATACGCGCAAGCTCGTACGCGCGGACGCACACACGTATACATCCTTTCGCTCGAGCGATCGTTCGACTCGCCCTAAAAGGATATACCTGCGGAGCACGCTTCGTTCGCTAAGGTGTAGGTATTGAGAGTGGGGAGGAGGGAAAGAGACAGAGAGAGAGAGAGAGAGAGAGAGAGAGAGGGGAAAGATCGCCGTGGGTATACGCGCGCGCGCACGATTATCCGGACCTCTCGGACGTTTACGCAAAGTGTGCGCGCGCGCGCGCGTGTGTGTGTGTGCATACGGTACGGTATGTACGAACGCTCGATTTCTTGATGATTGTCGAGAGAAGCGAATGCATATACGTATTGAGCGAGGAAGAGATATATATGAGAGATCGACAATCTGCAACCGATTTATATATCGATTAAGGGTTAAACTTGAGCGAGTTTATACGAGTTTAGGGAAGAATAGTATTTTGTTTTGAGTTTGATTTGTAAAAGTTCAAGAAAAAATATTTTATCGATTATACGTTATTAACATTTTTAAAAAAATTTTCATAATAGATAAAAGATTGTCTCATAATCCATATATGCGATATTTTTTACGCACACACAGATATACAGTGACTCGTATTTCTTATTCACCGTATTTCACACATATAAAATCTATACGATATTTCCGCTTTAAGATAAAACACCGTTGAACTAGTCTTTCGCGGTCTAACGTGAAATAAAAAGAAAAAAAAAAAAAAAAATTCGTGTATGGACTTTTGCCGCCTTGGTAAACGAAATTCGTTATGGGTATTTGTTTTTAATGGCTTTATTTTAATTTCTATTCTTGCTCGAAATCTTTTGTCGAAAAGATTAAACGATACATCTCTATCTTTCCGTAATCGTTTAATCGTTTTTTATTGCGTTGCCTTGAATCTTTTCGTATGTAAAACAGGTTATTATTACACATATTATTCGTGTTAATTAATTTTGTAAACTTTCGCATAGTTACCGCTAAGAATTCCTATCGTTTTTTCGTTTACATATACTTATAAATATGACCTTTTATAAAAATGTATTGAATTTAATGACTTTTCTACCTTCTACTCTTTTATTACCTATATATAAGCAATAAATAATTATATAACGTTTCTAGTACAATATATTACCAAAGTATTTTAATATTCTTAAGTTTTATTAATTATTCGTTACCATATAATACTTTGATTTATTCATCATTGACGAAGACGTTGTTAATACGCTTTTAACTTACGAGAAAAATTGGGCGCATTTATTTTTAAAGCATTTATTTCGTTAATCACCTACCCGTAATTAACGTTAATATTTTTTTATTTTTATATAAATTACATAAATGCAATATGTAGCAAAGGTCCACCGATACTTAAAGTAATGTGTACGGACAATCATATCCTGTCAATCGATAACTCGATTCTTATCGACGCTCGGGTAACGCGTTGATTTTTAAAACTTGAGAAGAAAAGTATTTCCGTATCGAATTCGAAGCTTAAAAATTAACCGGTTTATGCGCATAAAGTTGTTATTAACCCGCGAGTACGAAAAATGATCGAGTCGCACGAACGTTACTTTAACATTGTCCGCTCTTTTTACATTCAATATATGTAAGAATACGTCGCATATACGAGTGGCGACGACACGTGCGCTTATATTATATGTACCTACGTAAACGCGCGCGACTCGTTTTTCTTCATTCGGCCCACGCGTCAAAGAGAAAGAGAGAGAGAGAGAGAGAGAGAGAGAACCAAGCGCGCGATTGTAATTCCGCGGCCCACGTTTGCGGACCGATCTCTTTGCAGTATTCCACGCAGGCGGAAGGATTGAGAGAGAAAGGAGGGAATGAATGACGGTTTTTTGTTTTTTATTTCTTTTCTTTTTTCTTTAACGAAGACGATAACTGTACTATCGATGGTATAAGATTCGACGTATAACGTTATTGTTTCTCTTTTTATGAACAATTAAATACAAAATAAAAAAAAAAATTAGTTGCAAACTTCAGTTATTTTTTTGTTTAAATTGCGCGAAAAAGAATATATCGATAATATTCTTACCCACACGCTGAAAATCGCTCTCGGGTAAACCATTAAACCGTGTCTACGTGTACACGACTTCGTATGGACAATTATTAAAGAGAGAAAACAATAAATTAACGACAATTTATCGTCAAAGTCTGTATACGTCAAAGCTCTTGTAAAATAAAAAAAAAATAAATAAAATGTAAAAAAAGAAGAATCTTTGTTCTCTCTCTCTCTCTCTCTCTCTCTCTCTCTCTCTCTCAGGTGAATCATCGAAGAAGCTACTCCGCTTGCTCCGTGCTTCGAATGGCCGATTCTCTCTCTCTCTCTCTTTCTCTCTCTCGCTGACTCGAATTTTGTACAATATGTGTATAGATATATAGATATACGAATATATAATACGTGTGCGAGCTAACTCGTCTCCCCTCTTCTTCCCTTGGTTCATTCCTTTTTTGCTATACTTTTTTCGTGCGTACGCGTATGTATTTAAGTGCGTGCGTGTAGATGTGTATTAGTGTGCAAGAGCCGGGTTATGTTCTTCTTCGTCGTCTTCTTACTCCGTTTATTTGTTCGCCGTTGAATTGTTCGCTGCAACGTAAAGCGTTTTTTTCTTACTGGTTTTGACAAATTTATTAAATCAACGGAAATGCGTCAAAATTGATTATTTTTTTAATTGTATAAACTATGTCATAATTGGTTTTCTTTCTAAAATTGATGATTTGTATGATAAATCATATTATTTGAAATAAAAAAACAAAATAAAATTAAATGAAATTGCGAAATTCGATCAAACCAATACTTTCTAAAAAGATTAAAAAAAATGTATATACATTAAAATAGTCTAGAATTTTAAGGATCATCTCTATTTTTATTAAACAAATTCAAATGTAAAAATAGTCGTTCGTACACACGTTACTTACGCAACATCCTTTTATTATCACGTAAAATCATTATGAGATATACGCTTAAATCATCAATATATATATGTATATATATATAAATTAACATGGTTTACATTTCCCAATATCTCTCTCTCTAAGATCTTCGCCCACATCTCAAAGTTACGTAGTGCAGAAACCTTAATGTATATAGAAACGCACACGCGTCTGATATTTAAGTGGAAGAAGAAATTAATGCAAATTCATATCTTCCTCTCTCTGTCACACACACACACACACACGCGCGCGCGCACACTCTCTCTCTCTCTCTTTTCTTTGCCTAACATTTTCTTATTCTTCTTTACTTTATTTTGCGACTCTGTATTTCTTCATCGTGCCATTAGTACGTTTCTTTCTTTCTTTTATTCTCTTGTTTCTATTTTTCATATTTCAATGCTTATTTTAAGTAAAATGATTAACGAAGCGATTAATAAAAACTTTATTTTTGTGAAAGATAACCAAAAGCTCATTTTTAAATTTTTTTACCATTTGTAAATTTTTTTTTAAAAGAACTTTATTTTGAATTTATTATATGTTAATAAATTTTCTGTATTTTCAATTTAGAAACAAGTTTTACGTTACATTATTATTGATAAGTAATGCAATAAAATCGTTAATAAAAAAAATCATTTTTGTTTTTGTTTCAGGTAAGCTTAAACAGTCACTGTTATAAGTTATAATGTTCGTTATCCGTAAGTAAACGATAAACGAAAGAAACTGTCAATTATTACCTTACTTTTTTTAATCCGTTAAAATTGAAAAAGTGAAAATAATGCCCGAATCCGATCGGAGAATTATAATTTTCTTGCTCATTTTCTTTAACCGTATAGTCTATTTTAACGCCAGTTTCCAATGTTTCTAAGAATTCATTATACAGAATGAGCGAATTTCACTTCGAAGAATTTAAAGTCTAGAAGTTGTTGTGCATTCAAGTATACATGTATATATAAGAACTAAAAGTAGATTGATGACCAAATGTGGATCGAATTTTTCAACAGCGCTCGCTCAGAACAGTCAGCTTTTAAGATAACTTTTTTTTTTATGATCAAATAGAGCAAATGCTTTTTGTCCTGCTGGAAAAATTATTATCTGCTTCGACGAGAAGAATGTCATAAATTTTTCTTTACTTTTAATTAAAAAAAAAAAAAAAAAAAAAAAAAAAAAGCGGAGCAAAGTTATTAAGTTGCACATTTAAGGTTTTAAGATCGCATGATGTTTTAAATTATTACATCCAACCAAGTAGGATTCACTCAAAAATATTTCCGCAATAACAAACGATTTTTCCTCTATAGAATAAACTTTACCGTTTCAGCGAATCTGAAAAATACTTTAGGTATACAACGAATCCATAACAAAAAAAAAAAAAAAAAAAATTTTTTTTTCATAAAATAATGCATACTTTTGAACACTTTCACGAGAAAACCCCAAAGAGTTTACACATCTCAAAGCTCGACGACTCGCGCGCGTACATATCTACAAAATAATCGCACATCCGTTAAATCCCGTGAACGAAGCATAGAAACTAACGCTCATATACCTATACACACACACGCCTCACGGAATCTCACTCTCGGTTTCTCTCCTTCTCTCCATACTCTCTGCTCGCAAACTTACATACATATACGCGTGCGCGCGCGCGAAGTACGTGGCCCTTGAAGGGCCGATGACCGAGCTGACCCGCGACTCGAAGAGAAGAGCTGGGTTTAGCGCGATATACAGCCAAGAGCAAGATGGAAAGACAGAGAGAGAGAGAGCGAGAGGGAGAGAGAGAGAGAGAAGGAGGGAGGGAAAGGAGAAGTGGTATCGGTGGTGTATGTATGTAAGTGAGAGAGTTTTCTTAAACGCGTACATACAAGTGTGGTGAACGTCCTTGTCCGCGAGAGAAGCAGCAACGGCAGCAGCAACAGCAGCAGCTCATTCTTTGCCTTCTCGCGACGACTCCCTCTCTGCAAAGATTGAAATGTTCGATATATATACATGGATTGCTATGAAATGGAGTTACAATATCTCTCTCTCTCTCTCTCTCTCTCTCTCTTTCTCTCACTCTCTCGCTGATAAACCGGTGCCGATGATGACGACGACGATGATTATTCATTTGCCGACTTTCTTTTTTATTTAATAAATAAGATCTTTGTGAATAATTTGTCGTTTTTCTTTCTTTCTTTCTTTCTTTTTTTTTTTTTTTTTTTTTTATATATAATAATTTAGTTTTAATTTTGAAGTTAAACTTTAATAGTATTACCATAAACTTAGCATTAGGAATAAATAAAAAGAAAAAAAATAGCTAGCGATAAAAATTATTAATCCACGCGTCTATTTTTTACTCGTATCGTAAACATTGAATAAATAACAAGAAATAAACAATAAATATTTATCATTTTATTATCTCGAGCGATCGTCAACGCTATACGTTATATAATTACAAAAACCCATCGAGAATTAAAAGAGAAGTTGAAGAAGAGAAAAAATCGCAACAAAACAAAAGAAAAAAAATGTCATAGTTAAATTAACGCGTGAGATAAGCCGATTATCAACGAATAGCTCGAACATAAAAAAAAGCGACCGGTATGTATGCCGACGCATTGGAAGTTCGGTTCTCGTCGGCGTCGGTGTACGCTTGAGCGCTGGAATAGTTTTTCGCACAAGAAGCGTGAGAGATGAAAGACAGTTTTGTCTTCTTGAGTAAGCGTCTCTCTCTCTCTTTCTCTCTCTCTCTCTCTCTCTCTCTCGAGTCTCGCCATCGCCACCGCTGCTTTTGCCGTATGGCAATGAAACACAGCTGTTATATACTTATCGACTCAATGTACTCTCATGTAACGCACGCGGGACGTTTTGCAACGATCTAATTTAAAGATTAAAATGTTTCACAACGCCTTTTCATGATGATTAGAATATATATAATATGCATGTATTTATACATTCATGCGTATACGTACGCATTAATTAAACTCGCGCGGCGACGTGGTATATCAAAATTATAATTGCGATGAAAAAGTTTTTAACCGAGCGCTTTTTTTTTTTTTTTTTTTTTTCTCAATCTTACGAATTTCGAGAGATGTAAGAAACGATTGAGCGATCGCTAAGAAAATATAATGTAAGAAATGGGGAAATCATAAATTTTTCGATTTATATAAATTTTATTAAATTAACGAACGATTCATATTTCTTATTTTCTCTTCATGTTATTAAATTATACGAAGAAAAAAAGAAATAATTGTAAAGGCAAATAAACCGCATAAACGTTTTAATAATAAGGCACTTGGCTTATCTCAAAACGTGACTGTTTAAATAAATATATATATATATATATATATGAATACTTGAATTCTCAAAATACGGAATGCGATCAAAGAGATTATCGTTAGCTGTTACATGAGGCTGACGATATATTTAATGAGTCAGGAGGAAGTCTGTCTTGTTAAGGTCGTCTCGCGACGCACTCATACACACACACACACACACCTTTATTTCTATTTGAATTTTTACGTCATGCTCTGTTTTTTCCTCTCGTATCTTCTTTCTTTTTCACTTTTTCTTTCGATTATTTTTCATTTTCTTTTAAATTTAACATCCGAACATATTTTATTCGAGTTGGTTGTTTCTCGCAATGTAAAATCATTTTTTAATTAAATATATATCGAAAGAATGGGCGTAAAAACTTGCACTCGTTGTGAGTAATAAAATCGAATTATTTTTATTTAAAACTATTGCATAAATTCCAAATAGCTTATTACTTGAGATCGGAAAGAGAAAAAAAAAAAACGTTTTTTCAATAGTTAACGAAACATCGACATAAAAATAACGAAAATTAACTTAAAAATGGTCAATTAAAATATCAAATTAATGGCCGGTGCCGAAAATCGCCGAAAACGACGAAACTTAAACGCGCCGTACAGAAATAAAAACTTATACGGGCTCATTAACGCCGTAATATAACAACAACCTTAACTCGCCGTTAACAACTCGATACGCGCGTCATTTTTTTTCTTTTTATTTATTTATTTACTTTTTGTTTTATTTTTTTTTTTTTTTTTTTACATCTACATACACCGTATACGGTGTATGTTGAACTTGAAAAACGAGCCTCGGATAAATGGATCCGAAGGGAAGAGCGAGCGTCGCTCGGATACACGTATATGTATGTAGACACGAAAGAGCTTTGAAAAGTGCGCGGACGAGAAATGAAATTACAATTACAACGAGTCGGCGAGCGCGCGCACGCGTCGCTTACTCTCGCGACTCTTATACAGGCAATTGTCGTCGTCGTCGACGTCGTGTCGTTGTTATTACGGCACGTGGGTGTGTTGAATGTGCATATTTGAACGTGTACACACATACACAGACTTTGTTGTTATTCTTTTGTGGATTTGTCGTTGATTCTTCTTTTTTTTTCTTTTTCTATTTTTACTTTGTTTACTGTTAATTTTATGATCATTTTTATGGAGAAAAATTAAACGTATTTTACGTTATATTATAATGATTATTATTCTTTGTATATTCATAAAAATAAATTTTATTTAAGCAATTATAAAACGAATGCAACCAAAACCATGAGTATCAACAATCTTGAAATCACGAGGTCGAAAGATATTCTCCCTCTTTCTTTCTTTCTCTCTTTTGTCAGCCATCGGTTTTTATTCTCAGCTGTGGTGGGACAAGATGCGCCTTATGTACACACTATACTCCCGCAGAGAAAACAGTCGGTATGTTGTATGTTGGTGTGCGATGCTCCCGATGTGTTTAATGCAAGAAGAATATATAGGACCGAAAGATGTTCCCTGACTTTTCGGCTTTTTCTCAACTGTTAAGTCTCTCGTGTAACCGTCGTGCCTTTTTGTCGACCGACGTTCGAGAATTTACTCTTCTTCTTCTTCTCTCTCTCTCTCTCTCTCTCTCTCTCTCTCTCTCTTACGTCGCACACACATGTGAATTCGTCTACGTCGTATGTATACTCGTATATCTATATAGTCGACGATAACGCCTGGTTTTTTTTACACGTTCGAGCGAGAGTCTAGTTTGAGTAATCAAAATAACGGATAGAATTATTTATGTATATCTGTTTATATATTGTTTTGATTAAGAATATTATTTCATTTGTTCTTCTTAAATTAAATGTTACACGAAATTTTACGTATCGAACGAAATTGCCTTCTAACGATTTAAATGACTTAAATAAACAATAATATTATTGAAAAAAAAGAAAAAAACAACAACAAACAAACAAACAAATTTCTTGCATTTACTAACGTTATTTAGATAAAGTAAAATCTCTGGAGTATAAATTTCAACATTCTTCACGATTCATGCGAAATGAAATCCGGATGAAAGCTCGTCATCGACGACGACACGTCATCCCATCTTCGGCTTTCGTTTTAAAAAGCGCCTTCGGCGTTCTTATAGCCCAACGTACATGTATATATATATAAAATTCACGTGAAATCGTGGAAAGCGAGTCACGATCATCGAGTATGTATGTATACTACATACATACTAACACGTTTTCTCTCTCACACAACAGAAATTCCATCAAACCTCGTATCCCAACGGACGTTTACAACGTTAAAAAGTCCTATAGGCACTACACACGTACGCACATAAATCTACACTACGAAATTTCCCCTCTTTCGATTCCTCGTCGTATACTTTCTACAAGGCTTTTATGTGTGCGCATGTCATATACACATCGGTAAAATGTGCAGCGCAAGTTTTTGCCTCTTCTTGCGCTTCTTCTCCTCGAGGAAGAAAACGGAAACCTCCTCGAGGCCAGGGTCCCTTGCACACGTGCGTAGCGCAAGGCGCGCACGTTTTCTCTCGACAAATCCCCTTCTATTTCTCAACTTTTGTGTGTGTGTGTGTGTGTGTGTGTGTGTGTGTGTGTGTGCGCGCGCGTTAACACGTGTATTTGTGAGAACTCGATGAGGAATTGGTACGCGCGCGTACAGGGTATCGTTGAATCCAAATGTTTCGAACGTTGTACGTTATTCTATGCGCCTGTGAATGCAATGGAGTCGGTGCACGGTATATGTACACACAGCCAGCGTTTATTTGATGTTTTTCTCTAATGTAAACGAGATACTACTTCAATAAAAAGAAACAATTATCGGAAAAATTTGGATTTTTCGAAAACTCGGGAATTAGAATTTTACACACGTGTTGTCTACTGGCTCTTAAAACTATACGTTCTTTTTTTTTTTTTATAAATTTAAGAGATTAAAAAGCGCGTGTAGAACGTATCGCTACAGCGTTATATACGCTGATAAAATTAAACGGTAGACCGATTAAAGAAAAACAAAAGAAAAAAAAAAAAAAAACAAATCGACGTACAACAGAGAACGAATTTAATTTTTACATAATCTCGTAGCTAATTGCAAGTTACAAAACGGTGTTACGGATGCAAGTCTTATTAAATTTAAAATAACCTATCCGTTAACGGCAGCCTTGGTCGAACTAGAAAACGAAATATATTTCGAGAAACGTCAAGATAGAGAACGAGAGAGAGAGAGAGTATACCTATACATGAATATACATATAGGCAGATGAAGTGCGAGTGCGCAGGAGTTTCGAGGCTGCTTAAATACCACGTAAACGCGACTCTGGATCGTACTGGACTTGACTTGCTATTTTGAAGGTTTCGTAACATTATTTTAGCTCGAGCATTGCCAGTTTCTTAAAATAGAGTTACTTCACGGAGCTTATACACTTACGATGGAAAAGCTTTAGAACTTCGTCGGGCTAACTTTAACGCACTTGGAGATTCTGGAAGTTGTCGTTTTTTTTTTTTTTTTTTTTTTTTTTTTTTTTTTTTTTTTTTTTTTTTTTTTTCGAAAAACGATTAAGCTCGAATCGTTCTTAAAGTTTATTACTAATTGTATATTTTATAATATAGACATTAAAGACAATTATTTGTTGCGATCAAAGTTGGGAGAAAATTATCAATGCCTAATTTTTTAAAATCTATCGCACGCTCGGTTAATTTTGTGTATAATACGAGGACTTCTTTAAAAAATCATGAAACTAAAATTCGCAACTTTTACTTTAATTAAGCGATAAAATTATCCTATACGAGCACACAACCAACGATACTCGATTCCGCCTCCAACGATCCATTCAACGTCTCGCTTATAAAATTCCAGTATAAGCTAAAATTCCTCGATGCAAAAAGAGTATATACATGCCTAAGGAATAATTTCGTTTCGAGGATACAGCGCGACGTGTAATAACATAAGCACCAGCACAAACGTCGCATTAAAAGCGTAATCGGGGCGGTGATTCGCTCGCTTTAACCATATGTCTTTCTCTCCCGAGGGAAAGGGGCGACAGAGGGGGGAAGACACACCGCGAGAAGGAAGCTCATTGAATGGGCGCGCCTCTTTTCTGCGTTGTACGTACGTATGTGAATATATATACACACACACATACACATACATACACACACACATACACATACATACACACACACATACATACATACATACATACATACATACATACATACATACATACATACATACACATACTCATATATACACACAACGCGTATAGTGTGCACACATAACGGTATATTATTCTTTCCCTCTCTCTCTCTCTCTCTCTCTCTCTTTCTCTTACTTTACCCGTGAAAAAACTCATTTTCTCTCGCTTCTTTAATTCTCTTGCACTCGTGATATATGCATATATATATATATATATATATATATATAAATTGTATGTATATATACGTATTGTAAAGGCCGGCGGCGCTTCGCATTACATATACATCTAAGCGTAAATTTCGAAAAGAGAAAAACGGGAAAGAAAGAGAAAGAGATTGATACTTCATGCGTTTCGTTTTGAACCCGATATTTTATACATATATCGGAAATCTGGGTGGTCGTCGCGCGCACCCGAAGGACTATATGCAGATAAGCGCGTTGTTGTTCGGAGATTATAAGAGGTATACCGCGGAAAGAAAGCTACGTACGTTTATACGCGTGTGCGTGGGTGTGCATGTGGATTATTATACACGCTTGCGTTTTATCATCGGCTATTACACAGTCGCGAAAGTTCGCGTAGTTCGCGTATATGCGGTAATTTTAGCTCGGATTGCTCTATTATTTTAGCGTCTTTTATTTTTTTTTATATTTTTGTATTTCATTTGGTCGCTCTCGGTTTTTATAGATCTTTATTACTATTTTGTTTACGAATTTCTTCATATTCCGTACGATACGTAGATATATTTTTAATGTTACTATAGTATAGTTTTGATTTATTTTGTGATTATTCGAGTTCTGTTTTCCATACCTTTGCCAAGTATTTGTAATCTAGTTGCGCATAAACACATTATAGAACGCGTTGAAAATTTTTGAGAGATTATTTATCGCTGTGTCATTGAAACTAATTTGTGTGTGTTTTGAAAGGATTTTATTATGGTTTGATTTTGTATTATTAAATATCGTTATTGCTTACGTGAAAACGAAGTTTATGACGGTTAAAAATGGGTAGGTATATATTTACCTGCACGAAGATTTTATGTCCATCAAGTTAGCCCTGCCATTTTGTCTTTTAAAAAAAAAAAGTTGTGCTGAATTGTGCTCAACTTCTGTTATAAATTTTTTTTTTTAAAGGCAAAATGGCGGGACTAACTTGATGGACATAAGATTTTGCAAAATCTTAATATATATTTACGTATTCGTAAATAATACTACTTAAGTTAGTATATATTCATTAAAATACAGGATACATATAAGTACTATAAAACAAAATGAAATAAAGTTTTTGTTTTTTAAAAAAAAAAAAGAATAGAAAAAAAAAACAATTTTCATCTTTAAATTATTTACTTAAAAACAAATAAAGAAAATGCTACTTTATATCTTGTTACATCACCACGTGTCCATTTGTGTAAATTTACCGAATAGAAGGCAAATTCGCCTAACGCCTGTCCTTATGTTTTCCTAGGCAAGCATAGGAAGCTCACACACATACAATTTGTCAGCATCTGTACAAAACGAATATTCCTGACGATATCCGAACGCCTCTCTCCGTACAAATAAGGATAACGGTTCATAATTTTCTCGTATCGCAACGAGCTTGGCTTTTAGTTGGCGCGTTTGCTCCTGTGGCAAACTTAACTATAAACTGTTTGACTTTCGAATGACGCGAGGGAAGTTTGATCTTTTGAAAATATATATCATGTTGTTGATGGTGTTTGTAAAGGTTTTCTCAAGGGTGTTTATAGTTAGAATGTCTTAATTGTAATTTGTTTTCCGAGTTACAAAAATTAGTTTATTTTTTTTTAACAATAAAGTTTTTATAAATTTCTTGTTATCGTACATTTTGTAATGATAAACAAAATGTTCGCTGTATTTTTTAAAAATAAAACAAAGACATCGACTTACGCGCATATTATTTTAATATTAAACAATTTTTCTGCAGATTATTTAATTTATTTTTTTAATTTTTGTTTTTGGCTTTTTTTTTTTTTTTAAACGCAGTAAAACTAACAATTTTATCATTAAAAGTAAAATTTTACGGTGAAAAGAGCTTATACATATATTCATCACATTTACATCTTACAATTACTCACACGCAAAAAAAAAAAAAAAAAAAAAAAAAATCCGTAAATCTCATTAAAAGATAACGCTATTATTCAAGGTCGCCGTGACAATCATAGCGGAACATCATCGAAGGAATGCTTCAACTTGAGCTTACACAAAATATCGGCGCAAATTGATTCGCGCGCGTTCGAATGAAAATTAACGATTAACAAGCACTCGTTTCTCTCTCATCGGTTTATAAAACATATAACAGCCGTCCGACTAAATATCTCTGCTTTACATAAACGTTTTAATCGACCGCAACAGTCTTGTCTCCATATTGTTTTTTAATTTTTTTTTTCTGTTTTACTTTGCCACTTTGCTTCGCAACTCTTAGTTTTTTTTTTTTTTTTTTTTTTTTTTTTAAGTATATTAAATTATTCATATTTATCATAGAGATAAGAGTAAGTGGTCTTGAAAACGAGCTATTTTTTTTCTCGCAAAATTTAATTGCCGATTAAATATTGCTTTAGCTTATGTTTTACATTTCTCAACGTGAAAAAGTGTTCACTAAAAAAGAAATAACGTTATAAAGATATATTATTTAATTACCGACGACAAGTTAAATATCATAATTCTTTCATTTTACAATTATATATATATATCATTAAAAAGAACTATTTTGTTCTTTAAACGAATGACAACATTTTTTACATTTGTTTAAAAATAATTTATTTATTTTTATTTCAAGTTAAACTTATTCGTCTAACGAATATTAAAAAAGTTCAGATAAAAATACACATGACGCATAAATACATATTTTAATTATTTTATTGACTGAAAATTATTATAATTTTTTTTTTTTTTTTTTTTTAAGTTATAACGAGTGACTTATTCGTTATTCTTATTTACTATTCATTAGCACAACTTTTCGTTGAAGTATCCGAAAGAAGACAAAAAAAATACTCGACCAAGCGAAAATTTTTCAAGTATAAAAATTCCTCTCTCGATAACGTCGAACAATATATCATTGATTAAATAATAGGCTAAAAGGTATAAAATATGTTTCTTTATAAAACGTCAAAAATCAAGAAAAATTCATAACCAAAGTATACCACCCACGAATAAAAGAAGACATATGTACATTTTAATATCGTAATGTAGATAAACGTAGAGATCTTTAAAAAGGTAAAAAAAATATTTCGTCCCGATTGAAAAAAAAAAAAAAAAAGAGAGAATAAACCTGTCGAGCATTTACGATTCCCCCCTGCGTCCCGCCGTAAAATGAAAAAAATAAAAAAAAGAAAAAAAAAAAAAAAGAAAATGGTGGGGGTGAAAAGAATAAAAACAAGGCCCCATCGAGCTTCATCGGCCGTATAACCTGTCGCTTTATACAGAAGACGGAGAGGGGAGGGGGAAGAAGGGAATTCTCTTTTCCTCGGCTTTTCGCGTGGGAAAAAGAACGTCGCCAGCACAGGTACACCATTCTCTCTATGTGTATACCTTACGTGTTATACGCACACGTCGTCGACATCTCCCTCTTCGTTTCCTTTCTCGAATGCTCGGCGAGCGCGCCGGCGCTCATATGTACGCGCGATTACGAAGCGAGGATCTATGTGCGCGTGCTGGGTGTGCGTGTATGCGTAAAGGGCGTCGCGTTGACGTTAACTCGATGTAGTACGCGTTGAAGCTCCGATGCTCTGCTCGTACACGTGCGTTGGATAATATAGTATTCGTTAAAGATGAGAAAACTTTGCCGCGTTCGTGTATGCATATTTATGTACTCAGTCGCGCGTGCGTGCATAAGTGCGGTTGCGTTTTGAAAGAACTACTTATGTCGCGGCTAATTATAAACTCTGGAAACCTTGATATATTTTCTACCCGTTTTAAGAGGCGAATGTGTACGTGTGTACACGTCTGCGCTTGTACGTATACGTATACGCGAACGCTCCAGTGAATCACAATGATTTAAGAGTATGACCTAAATTCTATTTTAGCTGTAACTACTAAGCTAAATATTTCAAAGTTATAATTCGTGATTTTAGATATATCTTTGTTTTTTTTTTTTTTTTTTTTTTTTTTTTTTTTTTTTTTTTTTTTTTGTCAATTCAACAAAAATTAAATCGTGACAAAGTTATATGATTTCACAATTCTTACAAGCTTCTAACAATCTATAATGTTTATTGGATAAAAAAATTGAATTCTTCCCAAATCAACTTTAACAATAAATATCTAAGAAATTTATTGTATAAAGGTGTATCAAATTGTTAATAAAAAACTAAAATATATTTAAAATAATTGTTAAAAGATTTTTTCCTTTTTAAATTTCTTGGTGCATCATTAAACGAAAAAAAAAAAAAAAAAAAAAAAATTCAAAGAATCCTAATCGAATTCTTTTTCAAAAAGCAAGTGCACAAGTCTTATTTCCGAGGTATCCTTCTCCTTAGAAAAAAAAAAAAGAAAAGAAAAAAAGAATCGCGTTTAAATATCCCTGAAAAACAATCCTCCTTATATACACTTGCGATCCCCTCGATTCTTTTCTTTCTCCTGTTATGCACTCCACTCGGAGTCACTGGCCTCGGCTCCACAAACGAGCCGCCGGCGAAAAAGCGGTCTCTCCACCTATATACCTTACCTTTCCTTCTCTCTCCTACTCTCTCTCTCTCTCTCTCTCTCTCCTTAAAAGAAAAAAAAACGGAAACAAGAGAGAGAGAAAGGAAAGAGAGAGAGAGAGAGAGAAAGAGGAGAAGTAAGGTACGAGGGGAAGAGAGAGAAAAAAGAAGCGACGAAAAGGAAGTCGTCGGAGGAGTCGTCGTCGCGTTGGATCATACATACACGAGCATCGACCTCATCGCAAGCTCGTCCCTTTCCCCTCTTCATTTCTCTCCCTTTCTCTCGTTCTCTCTCTCTCTCTTTCTACATCATCAGGTGTATTTCATTCGCTTAGAGAATCGGTGAGTTCTCTCTTTTTCTCTCTTTCTTTACCCTTCAAGCCAGGCCAAAACTAGATTCCAGACGCGTCTCCTTCGGTCGACGAAAGAGAGAGAGAAAGAGAGAGAGAGAGACTCGTTTTCTTTTTCTTTTTCTTCTTTCTCTTTCTATCTTTCTTCCACTTGACGTTCATATGTTTTGTGAGACGAGAATGAGAAGGAGGGAAAGAGAGAGAGAGAGAGAGAGAGAGAGAAAAAGTTCAGGTTCTCCTCTCTCCATTTTCATTCACTCCTGTACCCTACAGCGACCTGCACTTGCTCGTACTATTCATCTGAGAAAGAGAGATATACCTCGAGATTGACGATTCGTGTGTAAGGTGGGATGGATTTAAAACTTTTATTATTATCTTCCTTTCCTTTTACATTTTTTTATTTTATTGCAAATTCCAAGGTATGGGCGATAAATTTGATCGGGGCTTCGGGTTAAAAAAAAAGTGTATCGAATGGAGTGTATCGATTTAATCGAATAAATTTTTAACCGTTTATGTCGACGCGACAACGAAAAAAATTAACGCGATTGTAAATTGTAACTCAGTTTCAGCAATTAAGTGTTAACATTGCTATCGATCGGGATAAAGTTTTTTCTCTTTTCGATAAATACACTTTGGAGTCGTGACGCTGTTAAGCGTAATTTAAATTGAATGAAAAATGAAGACAATGAGAACACGATTGGAATAAGATTCTTTACCAGAAAGAAATCAAGGACGATTAGATCATGTATTACACAAGCTTCACTCAATTTTAAATTATGTACGACTAATTTGCAAAGAGTAATGGAATTTACTTGTTTTTCTCTTACCGACGTTTTACTTTTCTTCTACGATTAAATTTGCCGGTAAACATCTGGCGATTTGTACATTGAAAGATATAAACAATCTACTCTTTGTCTTATAAAGAGCGTTCGAACAAATTGATAGTTCTCTACTTTTGCAACGATTTTATCGAGAACGAGAAATATTACATAAAACAACGATAACCGCGCGAAAACGATTTCCAAAGGTCATGACTCTCGAATTTCTTTTTTACAAGTTCGTCGATCGCGGTATTAACCGACGAATAAACGCCCGCCGTCGAACCATTGCTAATATATATGATTATATATCTGATCATGAGAAAATTGAACGGGACGTACGGTGGTTAAGCGATCGTTAAGGTTATTTAACTATTCAAGTCGCATTGCGCGTTTCCACGTAAATATATACCGCGGCAGTTCTATATAACCCGTTTCCCCATAGTATTATATTTTCATCTCGGTGTGTACACTTTTTGAATTATTTATGTACGATGAAAAAAAGTGCATTTTGCGAATGTAACCCTCGTTGTAAATTTTCGATCCGGTGATTCGCTTTCATCTCTTTTAAACCTGATTTACGGTTATTTTTAATGGATTGTTCAAAAAAAAAAATAAAATAAATAATAAAAAAAAAAAAAACTAACCTTCGAGGAATGCGTCGAGTAAATCATTTCGCGTATCTTCGTTACGTTTTTTTTTCACGAGGATAAATGTCATTGCATGAAAAGAAAAGTAAAAAAGTTTTAGCGGCGCAGTAAACGTCTTTGTATACCCGATATGTACAAAATTTGACCAAGTTATGCGTATTGTCGCGGCCAAGCAATACATCGGCGAGCCAACGAATTCTCGACTAAAAAAATTGCAGCAGCGCAAAACCGCGAAGGCACGTCTCTCCTTTACCCGTTCCACGAAACAACGATCATCGCTTATCGTGCCACCGTGTAATCGTTGTATGCGCGCGCGCGCGCGCGCGAAAATTTCAACATCTGAGCGCTATTGTAATCATCAAGGCAATAATAAGCATATACACGCGCGAGCGTTAGTTAAAAGCGAGAGTTTATAAATACAAATGAACGAACGCGTTCCTGTTTTTCTCGCGAAATCTCAACGCTAACGATATTATTATTCGTTCATAAACGGGCGCGACATTCTTTCGAGGTTTATTTTAGCTTCTTTATGTATGTATATATAAATATATACAAGAGAGAGAGAGAGGGAGAGAGAGAGACAGACAGACAGATAGAGAGAGCCGAATTTTATTGTTTGTTCAAAGCTAATTCTGCAAGGTGTGAGGAATGGCATCTTTATTGGAGAATTGGTTTATGATCCGAGTACTGTTGTTTTTTTGATGTATTACGTGCTTTAGTTTATTCGCGGCGATTAATCTTGCGACCCGTGTTGTAACAATATGCTATTGTTTATATTTTTATAAAAATATATACGCGTTTTCCTCGTTTCTTTGAAAGAAGTAAGGTAAATAAACGTTTAAAAAATTTATGGTGATAATTTATGTTCGTTAAAAAAAAAAAATTATCATTAATTTTATTTATTATTTTTATTTAAAACGTTAAAATTGTAGAAAATTCTATAGCATTACAATAGATATTTACGCATTTTTCGAACAGCCAATTTAAAAAAGCGTTGGAAAAAATTCAAATATTCAGTCAAGAGAAACGACAGCATTAGAAATTCTTTGGTTAAGCAAACACACAAACACACACACACACACACACACACACACACTAACATACACACACACGTAAAGAATAATCCAAGCAAACGTTTTACTTTCACACTCGACACATTACACATCGTTGATGAATCCTAAGATTTTTATTTGCGAACGGCATTACAACTAGCGCTTATATACATTGTCGTCAAAATAATAAAATCCGAGTCACGCGCATTGCCGATATTTTCGAATATACCGAATCGGTCGATCTTTTTCGTGTGTCGCAAAACATTTTTTCGCTCTCCTTTATTATAATGATCGATCGAAAACCTTAACCTCAAACTTTGAATCTTAACGAATAAAGACATAAAAAAATAGTTTTATCTTTTTCGAAGAAACGTAAACGCTTTTGTGTTGTTTAAAAATTCGAGCAACGTGTTTTTTTCATCGCACGTTAACGCATTATAAGATAACGATCGCGCATGATGAATTAAAGAATAAACGTCGGCATTGTCGGGTCGACATAAAAACTATATGTACACGCGTGAAAAATTACGCGCAGCGCTTTGAAATAAATGTATATACGCGACCTCGGGAGGGTCGTGAAATCATCGATAGATTTCGCGCGCTCATATATATTTATATGTGTGTGTGTGTGTGCCTGTGCGTGTGTATGTATATATATATGCGTAGATCTATTACAAGCTCGTTTTTTTTTTTTCGCTGACCAGTCGACGACGACTTTGCAAAATGGGAGATTTTGTGAGCGTTTTCTTCGCTGCCTTTCTATTTGACGAGAAAGCCATATATAAGTGTTTAACACCAGTGGAAAAAGACGAAGTAAGCAGGTTTTCACGCGAGCCACACGCGTTCGTATCGTAATTTCAAGAAGTTTTAAAATTTCTGCGTTTAAGGAGTCACATACTATGATAATTTTAATAAACACTTAATACGCATTAAAAAAACGAACCTCGAACGAGCGTTAAAATAAATTAAACCGCTATCGATACAAAATCAACGTTCCATTATCCATTAATCCATATATGTAAAAATCTAACATCAAAGTATAGAAAATTCTTTTCTCTCGTTGAACGTTTTCTACATTGCGCACATCTCGGATATGGAAGAAAAACTACGCAAACTACAAACCAAACTAGACGCTATTTTACCTCTTAGAAAACAAGACTATGCAGCGTATTTTATCAGGTCGTGATACATATATAAACTTTCGAAAATTCCTGTGCTCCCTACCCCTCTCCGTTTCTCTCTTTTTTCCTTTTTCTTTTTGCAAGGAACGTACGTATATACTTGCGCTTGACAGCAATAAAAATCGAACGACGAAAAATATGCCGTGGGCATTTACAGCGGCCGACGCGCCTGCCGAGTGCCCGTTGCGTGGAAGTGACGAGAGAAAGAGGGAAACGTTTTTGGCGAGTTTTTCCTTCGCGATTTCTATTGTTCGTGAAAATTTTCTTTGTGCGTTTTATTATCCTCAAGTTGGATTCTTTTTTTTTAATTCTTTTTTCGGCGAGTTAGTGATTAATTTTTATCTTCGGAATTTTTATGATATCGTTGCATTTGAGAATTTGATTATTTTTATTTTATTAATGTTAGATACGTTCTAATGAGAACGAATAAAATTTATAATGTTTCGAAAATAATTTTACTTACGAATTATCCGCTTGCATAAATTTAACAATTATAAACGTTGACTGCCGCATTTCATTTATATTCTTTATCCGTGTCGATTCGTTAATCATTTTTTTAATTAATTCACTTCCAAGAGACTGTAAATAATTTTTTTTTTTTGTTGTACTCTGATAATCTAACTATTGGTGATTAAGTCGTCTGCTTAAATTATTCAAACACGATTCACATATTAGAATAATAAAGTTGACTAATTTTCCATCGACATTTCTATTAAATCACGCATATTGATACATAGATTAAAAATCGATATTTTAAAAGCGATACAATGCGCAGAGGCTGCAATTAAAAGTAGAGAAGAAACTCTGATGCATAGCAGCAATCGATCTCGCGATCCAGAAATATACTTTCGATCTTTCGCTTCCACGTACACAAAGATCCTGCTTCGTACTTAATCTTTCGATATATATATATATATATATATATATATATATATATATATGCGTATAGTAAAATTCAAGCGCTCATTTTACGGCACGCGTATACACCGAAATCTCCTTTTGCTTTCTCTCCATCTCTCTCTTTTGAAACGTTGCAGTGACGCGTTGGCGTCATCATTGAAAGCTATCCGAACATTTCTCGTGCTATTTTTAATACATGGGTTAGCAATCGTTAACGAGCTGTGAGTTTTAAGAAAGAGAGAGGATACAGAGAGAGAGAGAGAGAGAGAGAGAGGAATGTAAAATAAGAGGTTATGAGAAGCAAATTTTTGATAATCGTATAACAATAAGAAAAATTGAATGCACGTAGATATTGCAGGAATTTACATAAGATTAAAAATCTTCAAAAAGAATCTCAGGAATTTGTAAAATTAAATATATTTGAAAAATTTTAGTAACGTTGTGAATAACAATTCGCATTTTTCATCTCGAATACAAATTATCTATGATGAATTTTATCAGTCATTGTATCGATCGATGCAAATAACGCTGAATCAACTAACAATACACAATATGTACAATACTATAATTATTTAATATTTAACGTTTCACAATATTCAAAACTTTGCTAATCGATTAATTCGTCGAATAATTCCACAGCTTTACCTAATTTCTCATATCTAAAACACATATTATTAATTTTTTCATAGATAAAACTTATTCTCTATAAATAGCAACCCGTGAACATCGGGAAATTTACATTACAATTAAAAGCTCCCGTTGAGAAAATCGCCGCGAAGAGAAACCGATAAGACTCATCGTTTTAATTCTCCTCTTCTTTCTCTTTCCCATTCGCCGTCGCAAGTAGCTTGCATGACATCAGCTGACTGACGCCTCGAAAACACGCACGCGCATTTAACTGGTCTCTCTCTCTCTCTCTCTCTCTCTTGCTCTCTCTTGCACACGTCACCGACTCTAATGAGCGTCTCGGATACTCATGATATATCCCTCGCTTGAAAAAGAGAGAGAGAGAGAGAGAGAGAGAGAGAGAGAGACAGAGAGAGAGAGACATAGACAGAGAGGATAGAATGTGCGTGTATATATTGCATATGTATACGTACTTGAGCTGCTCGAGTATAGAACACGGTGTCCATTTTGCGGTTGACGCTTTTGAACGGTGATAGAAGGTGAGATCAGAAGAAAATGAGATATTTATTGTACGGAGGTCCTTTGTGCTCGATACTGTGAAAGGGATCGATCCGTGCGATTTGATTATGTATATCATTTTGATTTAGGATGAATAGATTTACACGCATACCTATCCTATATGCACACGCAGTTTTTTTTTTATTTTTGAGCGATTAAGGAATTTGCGAATCTAATGAACATATAATTTGAAAAATTAATAAATAAAACTATTGTTAAGCAATTTTATATTATTGCGATGAAAAAACAATATTAACTCGAATTCGAAAGTGATATTTTAATATTACATAAATTATTTTATTTTTAATTCAATATTTTACAAATAATATTATTTAATTATTTCATTTTTATAAAATTTCATATTTAATCGTATTTTCCTTTTTGTTGCAGGTTAGTCTATTAGCGGTTTTTTAAGTAATCATCATCAGCGTGCGAAAATAAGTATTACGTTCATTTTACACGTTTGATAAAAATAAATTTTAACAATTAGATAATTATTAAGGATAAATTTTCGTTCAATCTTTATAAAATCTATTGTCTTTCTTTTCTTTTTTTTTTTTTTTTTTTTTAATTAAATATTTTTAAAAGAAAATAAAAAATAATTGAAAATGCAATCAACAAACAAAATTTTGAAACTCTTAAATAACGAAATTTGATTATACGGATGCGATAGTATATTTATTATTATTATTATTATTATTATTATTCTTTTTTTTTTTTTTTTTGTAATTTCTTTTTGCGCGCAATCGAATATTCGTGCACTTTGTTTCGGTTAATCGGCGAACGAAATAAATCGGCCGTTTCGCATACGTATATCGCATTTGTATAAGCAAGCAAACCATGATAAGTCACTCAACGGTCGGATAATTAGGAATTTTCAATCGTGTGTGTATTTAAATAAATAATGAATTGATTTTTTATGAAAATTTATTTTAACGTTGAATAGATTTTTCGTTGTAATATACTTTTAAAAGCATTCTTATGGAAGTATTTTAATGTTTTTTCGGTTACAATTTAATACGAAATAAATTATTACAATATGTACTTTAAATTTCATAGTTTTGGCATATTCGATCATATTTCTTAAACGAAATTTCATTTTTTATATAATCCAATAAAACATTTATGAACAATTAAAAATTGGCGAAATCAAATTTTTTATCTTTCGCTGATAAACTCTTGTGTGCTTAACCCGTTCGCGTAAAAAACCTCGAAGATCCAAGAAGAGAGAGAGAGAGAGAGAGAGAGAGAGAGAGAGAGAAAGCTTCAGGAATTCATATAAGCATACCGTCATCCTCCTCCTACTTCTTAGCTACCTCTCCTTACGTTTCTTGCTTGTGTTGCGTACATGTGTGTGAGAACACACGTGACTTGAACGAAAAAAAAAAAAAAAAAAAACTATACGAAGTGAAACGCACCTACGTTGAATACACATATACTCTCGTGAAGAGTTCCTAAGTTGATCTTGCAAGACTTCATGTTTATTTATTTTTTTTTCTTTTTTTTCTTTTTGGCGAATGCTTGCCCATCTCGATGGTACTCGAAATAATACGGAATTCGGTGTGCTTCATACGTTTACTCTCTCTGTCCTCATCGGAGCAAACATAAAATTTCGAACTTAAAAATTTTACTTCTTTCTTTTTCTCTTGTCCACTCTCTTGCTTCATGTCTTCCAGTTTTTTTTTTTTTTTTTCTCTTTTTCTCGAACACCCGGCTAATTTGTATGGAACTTTGGTAGGAGAGCATTCGAGCGCGATGTAAAAATAGATATTTTTAAATATTTTGCCCGGTGTTTGAGTCATCGGTGATGAATGACATCACCTTCAAAGTGTTAAACATTGTTTACTTAAACTCGCATAATTGTTTGGGAATTTTTCTAAGGAAATTATCGAATGATAATTGATAAATATCGCGCAGTTTTAAATAATAATTAATAACGATATGTTTGCATTGCAAGTATAAGTTAGACAAAAAAAAAAAAAAAAAGTGTAATTTAAAAATATTAACTTAATGTTCTAAAATCGCATAATTTAACACTCGAACTTGAAGATTTTTATACATCAAATTTTCGCCAAACAAATAATAAATCAAGCATAGCGGCTTACAATATAATCACACGTTTCGCGATATTAAAAATCACTTAAGCCGACGACCGAGCGATTAACCGTTTTTTTTTTTTTTTTCACATTATTTTAATTTATACTTATATAAACTTGTAAGCTGATGGATTGAAATTTAATTACACAAATAAGCGGTGAAATATCCTCGCGAAAACGTATAATCGTCAACTTCGGCTTTCCTTACGAGATCTTCATTCATAATTTTTCATACAGAGTTAACGCTTATCTCGTATGTTTTGAAACGTCGTTTATGATTTTTGAATTATTTATTTACTGCTTTTGGCGTTCGTTGTCCTTTCCTTTATTTTATTGTACAAGCGCGATGTGTTTTTCTTTTTCTCAAGACGACTTTTTCTTTTCTCTTTTTTTATGAATTAGCGTAAGATTGCCTATAAAAGTAGTCGACGTAATTTTCGTTTACGTTTGCCGAACTTGGAATACATAGTATTTTTAGTTATTTCGTAATTATTATTTTCAGATGTGAATTATAAATTGTGAGGGAGATAAAAATTCATCGTAAGATAATTATTCTTGCATTATACAGATAATATCAGTATTGTTTCTAAGAGCTAGTTTGTCATTTATTGCGCCTTTTAACAAATAGTAAAGATTATAAAAGTGTCAAATGACGAAAGGAAATTCTACAGTTTGAAACGGCACGTTGGCGTTGTCAAAAAAAAAAAAAAAAAAATCCCAAAATAGTTCCAAGGTTTGATTGCGTTTCGAAAACACATATATGAATAGTCTTACAATAATTCACTTTGGCGCGGGTGACATTAGTTACGCTACATTTTCGTATGAAAACTCGTGCAAATTATTCAAGGTGAAATTTTATTGCAATCTGGAAAGAAATCTGTAGCAAATACTTTTAACGGCGTCATATTTTTTGAAGGAACATAAATTCATTTTTATTTTAATTCCTTTGTTGCGTATAAGAATTTTTAAATTATAATATCAGATCGCAAATTGAACAATTTATAAAAAATATTTTACTTATTTACTTCTTTACGAAGCCTAAATAATAATCATTTATTTATCTATGTTAATTATTTAAATGCAATTATTTATTCAATTACAACTTTAACATAATAATAAAGTAAAACTCATTGACTATATAAATAAATTGACACGTGCTGAATTTATTTCAAGTCATTAAAAACGCATTTTCACGCAAAAGCAAAAAGAGGTAGAGAGAAAGAAAAAAAAAACAGTCGGTAAAAAATCCATCAACCGCCAAACACCTGCGCACACGTATACCCATATATTTCATCGAAGCACATCGAGGCAAAAAAAAAGAAAAAAACATACGACTTTTTTTCTAAATACGCATACATATATACACGTCAGATCGAAAAAAAAGGGAGAAAAAGAGACACAAACGAACGGAAGGAAAGAGGTAAAAAAAGAAAAAAAAAAGAAAAAAAAAAAAAAAAAAAAAGAAAGAAAAGGGACAAATCGCAGCGACGGGGAAATGTGCGCAACGCAACAATCGCGTGTCTTGGGGATACGTAAACGCTGTGCAAATGTATATAGTTTAGACAAGTACGGAGTAAAGCGAGTTTAACGATACGGCACTGAGCGTTACGATGATATATATATATATATATATATGTATATATATATATATATATATGTGTGTGCGCCACACCCGTCGCGTTCGGACGCACGAAGAGGAGGAGACGTTGCTGCTTCCGCGCGCCGTACGATTATGTATATCGCCATTCACCGTGCGCGCAACCGATGTGTCTACCTCTCTATTTCTCTCTCTCTCTCTCTCTCTCTCTCTCTCTCTGTGGATGTAGATGTATTGTTCTTTTCTTCGTTTGAGTTGAATGCGACGTCGTGCGTAAGTTCGTAATTGAATTGACTCGAGGTAAAGATCTCGTCTTGTGTAGTTTTTTTCATGTAAGCGATTGTGACTTGTTTAGTTGCCTGATGGTTTCGATTACGTTTTAGGTTTTGGTTTTACTTTGTTTTTGTTTTACTTAGTAAGGTTGGATATTCTTAGATATATAATTAGTTTATTGACATTTAAAGAAATGATTTTTTTTTACGCGAATTATTTAAAAAATTTGAATATTTAAGAACTAGAAGATGAATTCAAGTTTAGGATCTTTAACACTTTAATGATTTTTAACTTTGATTTTTACTTTTTTAACTTTGATGATTTTTTCAAGCGAATATAACACTTTAAAAAGAAACCTGCAACAGGTGCAAGATTTTGAAACGAAAACAATAATTATCTCTATATAAAGTACATGGACAAATGTATAAATATATTTAAATTTGTCGTTCATTCGCTTGAAACAAAACTCTTGATAAACGATCGGTCGACAAAGTTTCCATCGATAACATCTGGAAATCAAGAAACATGATTCAAACGCAGAAAACTAAAAACAACCTGAAAAAAAAGTAACGAAAAAATATAAACCCATCTGAGTTACCGATTCATCTCTCGTTCATCTAAATCGAAAGCCAAAAAAAAAAAAATAAACAAAAAAAAAAAAAAAAAAATATCAAACTACTCTTAAATAACCGTTTTCAAATAAATCGTAAAAAGACGCCGTAAAAATTTTAAAATTTACAACCACAGCGCGCAATAAAACAATTCCCGGTTACCTTTCGGTCGACCAACATACACACACACACACACACACACAAACGCGTACGCCAAATACTCTTAAAAGCGACGTAATACAATCGGTACCGTCGATCGCGTAATCTATTGTAAACGAGCGTGTATCCCACGAAAAATCGAGACGCGGTTACAAATGCCTATAATGTTCAATCGCTCGCGGATCGTCGTTAGTATCCGCGTCGCGTGTGTGGCATCGCCTTAGGAGAGGATAGAATAAAACGTTAAATGTCGAGGACATACGTGTGCGTGCGTTACCGATTCGCACACGTAACGGATATATGTATCGGAGTTCCAACCCATGAAAACGAAAGAGTTTCGGCGGATTAAAAGAATCTTTAAGAAGTCGTGAATATTTTTTAACGAACGATGACTTTAATCTTTTAAACGTTTAATTTTTCCGTTACAATAATATATTTTAGTCTTTCTGCGAGCTTTATTATTACATTCAACGAACAATTGTTTCTTCATTTCTAAACTCGTGCCAATAAAATACTAACTTCAAACTCAATCCCTGCGATCTCGAAATATTTTTTTATCCTTTAAAACGTTGTTAAATATCGCGCAAATTTAAAAAAAAAAAAAAAAATGTTGTAATTCATTGTGAATGACTTTTATCGCGCCGCCGATGAACATATTTTGCAATCTGTGATAATTGAGAAATTTCGAATATTATTAGCTTCTTGGAATAAATTTTTATGCGTAATAATATGGAGGAAAAGATTTTTTTTATTTTTATTTAACTGCAATAATTTTTAACTTTACTGTGAGTAATAATTTTTAATAATACTTTTACGAAACATTCATCTAAACGGTAATTTCAATAAAAAATTTTACTCGCAATAAAATATTAATATAAGATTCCCTTATATTAATATTTTATTATCTAATATTAATTAAAAATAATTTTTATTTCTCTATTAAAACAATTATATATGCAAGCAAGATGTTTCATTCGCATTTGACGTAAATAATAAACAATAATATTGATATGTGCGCATAGCGGAAAAATTAAATAACGATTATTTAGATGCTCTGAGATTAAATTGACAATGTAAACTTGAATGTAAACATACAAATTGCTCTCTATGCCATGATAATTGCACGAGATATCGGTAAAAGAATCGAACAATGATTCGTCATTTTTACAGAAAGTTCAAAGCGCGAGAGTATTTATTCTTTCTCGATTATTACTATAGCTTCATTTGTGCTATATAATAATATATGGTAGCATTTAAAAATATAATCGATACTTTTAATTATCTTTATTCTAAATATTAACTTTTGAAAGTAAAACAAATTTACGTGCAATTTTATAAAGAAAAAATTAAAACAAAAAAAAAAAAAAATGTAAAATATTCTTATAATTATGTCCTAATTAGTTTTTACATACTCAAAAATAATTCTTCAACCCAATAACTCATTCTCTCTTTCATGTATTTAAAACAATATCGGGTAGCAAAACGATTCATCGCTCAAAAATCACATATCGTGCGTATAATCCACAAAGCACCCATTGACGAGGAAAAAAAAAGAAGCCATTTGATCGACGCTCCGTGCCAAAGAAGATCAACAAAAGAATGCGCGTTCGCTTTCTTCTAAGCACTGTGCATACATTAAATTCAAAGCTGCAAGCCGTTACGGCGAGCCGCGCGACGATAAGATAACACGGCTATGTGTAAGTGTGCTCGATCGAGAAAAGACGCCGATACGCACGTGCGAGATTCGTTGCCGTTTAGACGATTTCTAACGAGTTGGATATACTTTTGTTAAAAAAGGCGCGATTGGTTATCGGCTGACTCCCGCTAGATTAAAATGGCTTTTTAAAAGCCCTCGCGAGCAGCTCGGTAAGTCGATGGATAGTTTTTTGATGGTTTACATATACTCGTTTAAACGATAGTATAGTTCATCTTTGACCCAAAAGTTGACTAGTTTCGATGAAAAATCGAAACGATTAAAATTGATTAAAGCATATTTTTCAATCTCATGCGTGTTAATAAAAAAAAAATAAATTTCTCACAAACTCTCCGTACTTCAACGTATAGCGAACCGAATACGTCGGGCCGATACTGCGTGACGTCGCGTCAAAAGTACCGTTTTCGAGCTCTACTACACAAACACACGCGCGCGTACACATATATCACCGGTACAGACGCAAAACGACGGAGTCTCGACTACCTTTTACGGGTGCCGTTGTTGTTGCGCGGCGTAAAAATGTGCGCCTCGCTGCGAAACAAAAAAAAAAAAAAAAAAAAAAAAAAAAAAAAAAAAAAAAAAAAAAAAAGACATGTCGCTCTCTGGGGAACCGATGAGAGAGAGAGAGAGAGAGAGAGAGAGAGAGAGAGAGAGAGGGATAGAAGTACAAGGAGGCGAAAAATAAATAAAAAAATGCACCAAAGCGATGCGAGGAGGTAAAAAAATGTGCCTTCAGGGAGCTGCCGTTGCTTCATCCTTTTTTTTTTATGCGTCGATCGTCGATCTTCGCTCGCTTGTGTTCGCTTTGAGCTTATATTGTTCTTTTTTTTTTTTTTTTTTTTTTTGCGTGCAAATTACGAAGTTGGTTAGATGCGGTTTTGTTCTTAAGAGCGACCCTCTTTGTTTTTAGGGAAATTTAAGGGCTTGAGAGAATTTTATCGAACATTTCGTCGTTAAATTACTGTAAAGAATTCAACGAGACGCAACTTTTTTTATTCTCTTTGATGCAAATATTTTAAAAATATTTACAAACAATACCGATGTGTGTACATTCAATAGTATAAGTGCAATTATTAACGATCGTTAAAAAAATTACTCCGATACCTTTTAAATATTCGTAACGGATCGGAATAAAAAAATCTAACAACTCATTTTATTTCGAAAAATAATTACGAGTACTCGATTTAATTACCTCGACGACAAAAAAAAAAAAAAAAAAAGCGCACCAAAGTTAACAAATTCACACAGCGGTTAATTTACAACAATTTACATCGCAACGAGAAAAAAAATATTCATCGCCACGTTTGATTCCAAGCCCATCGCCTTTTCTTTATTTCTTTATTTTATTTTTACCGCGACGCATACGCACGCACACACGCGCGCGCGCGCGCATACCGTAACGCAACGCGATTCAGCGTCGCTCGGTTCAAGGAT
Source organism: Chalcis sispes (assembly GCA_949987625.1). Classification (NCBI taxonomy): domain Eukaryota; kingdom Metazoa; phylum Arthropoda; class Insecta; order Hymenoptera; family Chalcididae; genus Chalcis; species Chalcis sispes. The sequence goes on from OX465094.1 coordinate 71,969,255, forward strand.
ACATTGTTCGCTACTATGCGCGGAGAGTTACGTCAGTGCATGCATCGCGCCCCGCGAGTTGTGTGTGCGGTATACCGCGCTTATGGCCTTCTTTCTCTCTCTCTCTCTCTCTCTCTTTCTTTCTCTTTTCGATCGTTCTCTATCTACATTTATACGTACGTTTGAGTGTGTAACAGTGTGCGCGTGCAGGGCTCGACGATTTCAAACGGCAATTCTCGGCGATACTGCACTCCCATAATCGGCGATTGTCCGAGCGCGTTCCGCAGCGCGAACGAGCGCAACCGGTCCTCTCCTTGTTGTCTATAGTTACCGCGACGTTTAACGCAATTTTCCCTCGATTTCTTTTTTTCTTCTTCTTCGATACTTTCTCTCTCTCTCTCTCTCTCTCTTTCTTTCCTTTTCACACTGGCATCGTTCGCTTCCAGCAGCGTTGGCTATTTTCGCAAGACAGTTGTTACACGCGGCCTTTTTCGATGTCGTTTATGAGAGAGCGCAAGTAAGACTTTAACGATATTTTAAAGAAGTCGACTTTGAATCGAGCTAGAATATATGACTGTATATTCAATTGTTATAAAGTGGTTATTTTATACCTATTGCGTGAATTTTTTATGTAAAAAAAAAAAAAAAAAAAAAAAACTTTCTAATAATTTTATCTATGATTAACTTTACGAGTAAAATCGGTTTTTACACATTTTAGGAATCTACAACGAAGCAGTTATTACACGATATTTCTTCTTGTGAAATTTAGGGCGTTTGAAGAAAAAAAAAATGGAAAATAGACACACCGATATGGTTTATAAAACCAGACATACACCAATTTTAGATACCTAACAAGACCATTTTAAGGCATCGTTCAAAACGACTCAAACCACAAAATATCCTCTCTCTTTCTCTTTCGTTTTCAACTTCACAAAAAAAAAAATCTATACGCGCATATCGCTTCGCGAAATCGAGTGCTTTTATAATAGTTCCAAGAATTTATCATCGAGTCATAAGAAAACATAAGGTGAGTCATGAAAAAGCAACAAAAAAAATAAAGAAATCACTCCTAAACATGGATTCTTCGTTCGTACCACATAAAATGTGATTCGTTGACGAAATCATGACTCACCGCGTGGATAAAAAAAAAAAAAAAAAAAAAAAAAAAAGAAGAAGAAGGCGCTACATATATTTCCCTGTGAGCATCGAGAACTAGTAGTTTTATGCATATTAGGATTTGTTCTAACCGCCCCTCCGTGTCTCTAATTCTTCGTATGTCTACGTATGTCTGTATTACGACTCGATTATTGCCAAGTGGCTATTGCAACTGATGAACCTCGCAACTCCATAGCCAATCTCTCTCTCTCTCTCTCTCTGAGTTTTTTGTCTCTTTCTCGAGCGTAATTCTCTACGATAAACGTCTACGCGGCTGCAATATTTTTTATCGTTTCGTAATGTTTCTATATATATATGTTTATTAAAGCGCTCGATGTATTTGTATAATGTATGGATCGGTAAATTATAGACTTTGTAAAACGATCGCAGATAATATAAATATTGTGTTCTTACATTGTTGGGAGGTTATTTAATCTTACGAATTGTCTTAATTATCGCGAAAAAGCGTTGTAAGTATTAAGTTATTTTATCTTAACTAATTATTGTGTATTCTCTCTCGTTATTTATAAAGTTGTTAATTTTTCATTACACGCGTATTATTTTAAGTTTTACCTTTTGTAAATTTTCAAACAATATTTTATATTAAATATTTTCTTTTACGAATTCACGAAATTATTATAAGTCCACAGCGAAGCGTTAAAGGGAAAGAAAAAAAATAATAAAAGCGTTCGGAAGCGAAGTAAACAATCGAGTACAAAACCAAATTCCTACATGGTAAAGAAAATGATTTACCTCAGTGCTAAAAGCAACAAACATCCCTTTAGTCGGAAACAAAGGCGTGTCACGAAAATCGAAAGAAAAATGAAGAAAAATCGAAAAACACGCAAACACACTCGTCGAGTTTAAAAGACAAAGCAAATCGGAGAATATATGTACAAATCCACACATACACATATACAGAGATCGCGAAAGAATCTCCATCGTCGTCTTTGGCTTTATCGGTGTGTGTGTGTGTGTACAACACATGTATGTAGGAGGTCGGTAATGCTCTTTGAGAAAGTGGGGCAACGCAAGACGAAGGAACGTTAACCTTTACTTGACTCGAAGAAAGAAGATGGAGGAGAGAGAAAGAGAGAGACAGTATAGCCGTTATACAGTTGATACAAGACAGCGCCGAAGGAACGGCTCTTCTCTCGTTGGGCGCAAAAAGGTTTATCGGTGGGCGCTCACATCGCAAGGGCTCTCGATTATTTTTTTTATATACTGTCACCGACGTTGCCCCTGGGAAAGTGTCCGTTTTTTTTTTTTTTTTTTTTTTTCATCTGTATTAGTATCGATTGAGGAATAATAGTTTGATGCGTTGTGCGTAAATTGTGACTTGATTGAAAATGAAATATCTTATCGTAGCGACGGAAAAGAAGAAAAAACAAAGAAAATATGGATTATTTTTTAGATAGTTTAGTTAATTTTTTTTTTTTTTTTTTTTTTTTTTTTTTGCGAACATTTTAAAGATGCCGTTAGAGAAGTTTTAAAGAGAAAAAGCTGATTGATGATTGCAAATTTTTCTGTTTTAAAACATTGATATAGAATTGTAAAAAGTAGCCTTAAATATTCATTAAACCTTTAAAAAATAATTATCGATTCAAAAGTAAGTTTAAATTAATTAAAAATTTCAAAACCTAAAATAAATCTTCTTAAAATTATGATGCATAAGTACGAAAACGAACGATCAAAGATAATTAGAAGACTTAGGAAGACAAAACTCGAGAAATAATGAGTGAACTGTGGAAAATGCCTGACTAGCTTATATCTCTCTACTACATATACTAGTACATGTAGCTATCCTAGCATAATGATATTAAACCGCGGTTGGTTTTAAAAAATCAATGCATACGTCTCAGTGTGTGTGAGTATGTGGGAACGTTTATAAACTTAACGTTGATCTAACGATGATTATGTAATTAATTAAATCGATCGAGTGTTGTTGTATAATCGGTACCGAGGTTTTTACCGAAGTCTTTATTTTATTTTATTTTTTTTTTTTTTTTTTTAATCTATTTTATCCTAATGAGACAACGAGAGTGGAACATTTTACGCTTTGAAGAGTTTAATTAAGTCATTACTGGTGGTAAACTACTTAGATACTACTAATTTGTCAATATCAATGAAATTTTCTACTTATTTTAATAGATATATGTTTTCCTTATTTATTTTTTCTGTAATTTATTAGATAAACGTATGCGTTGCTTGGTTTTAATAATAGTTGGGATAACAGATGAACTATGCATATTGCGTAATAAGCCTTACAGATTGAATTTGTAACAAACAATGCATATAGCAATAATGGATTTATCTTAAAATATTCGTTATTCGCACTTGGTGAAAAAAGACAATAACGAATTCCATTCACCGTATTCATCTTCAAAACGCGATCCTTTTTACGTTATTCATAAAATTTTGCAACGATGATTGATATTGAACTATAATTTTTAACGTCATTCTTTACAAAAAGATGTAACGCATATAGTTTTTACCGATCCGAAAACAAGTACAATTAATTGTTCATCGTTAAGAAGCGAGTCTAAAAAAAGTACCAAACAGGAGGAGGAGGAGGAGGAGGAGTAGGAGGAGACAAGAATTAAAGAAATTACATTTACAACAAAGTCTCTCTTATTCCATCTAAGAATGGGCATACGAGCCACGCCCATTTTAGGTCGTTTAGATTTAAGCGCCTTTGCACACTACTGTACAGACACATACGCGGAATTCTGTACCCAGACACACGCCCATACGAGCATACGTGTTTTATACATTAAATCAGCCACGGAACTTTGCAGTGCCGTTGCTTTGTTTCGGTCATAACGGTGGCACGTTATGCGTGTGCTATATCGCGCGGATATTGGTATATTTAGACGCGAAAGTGATAATTGTTGTTATACCGAGAGGTTATGTATAGAAAGTAATGGCTAAAGATTTTTTTTTATCGAGTTATTTGAATGCGTCTGTTTTTTTTTTTCGTTATGGTTAAGAGATTAAAATTTATGATAGCATTGTTGATTATTTGAATTTTCGAAAATTGTAAAAATAATTCTATGTATCTCATATACACGAGATAATACGATACATACAGGGAATGAGACTATTTCACACATAACATATATATATTGTAAAGTGATCATTTGTAAGATACATGGACGTAACATATATGTTGTACACGTAGGTTATTATAATAATGTATCTACTGTGTCAAAATTGTATCAATAATCCATGAATATTGCATTAACATTGCACCAATATTTCATCACTATCGCATCAATAGCAACACCATATTACGTCAATAATGAATCGATTGTTCTAACGGCAACATTGTAATAATTTTGTATTAACATTATTGTAATATTGTATAAATACTCATAAAGTGGTCTAAATATTGTATCAATTTTGCAACAATATTGTATCAAGATACATGTGTATCAAAATTGCATAAACATTTCACGAATATTATTTGCGTTTTAAGGCAATATTGTATCTCGTTATAATATTGTATTAACTATATCAACATTGCATCAATATTAATAAAATATTGTCAAAATATCATATTAATATTAATGCAATATTGCATTATTGCATCGATATTGTAAAATATTCTATCATTGTTATATTGTTACATCAATATTGTATTATTAATATATTTTAACTGAATCAAACATGTATCGCACGTGAATCTTACATGTAACCACTATACAATATCTATCTATGTAGTTTATGTATAGGATAGTCTTAATTTTCATACGCATCGAGATATATGTAGCGTATCTATCATATATATATAGGATTTTTACAATGTTTTTTACATGGGCTGTTATAAGTAGAAATAATAATTTGGAATAGAAAGTCGTCGGTTTTAATTTTGTGATAAAAACAATATTTTCACAACAACATTCGTTAAAAAAAAAAAATCTGTTAATCTTTCGTTTCGAGTAAAAAATTTGTCGCCTAAAGTAGAAGAAAACAGGCGTTAAATATCTATGAAATCATTGATGGTCGCGTCGCGCGCCATTAATGGAGCAGATTCAACCGTTGTAAATCAATTAATGTTGAAAAATGCATCGGTAACGCCGACGTTTCTTGTTTACCGCGTCGTTCGTTTCGAAAAATGTTTTCCAGCGCTGTGTTGGAAATTGGTTCATTTAATAAATTTGTTGACTTTAACGAACGTTTTAAAATGTTAACGTTTATTATTATTATTATTGTGTATAATAGTATCTTATTCAAACTTATCTTAAATGAATTTATATTTAAAATTATCAAAACCATTTAAATTTCCAATATTACTATTTTAAATGAATAATTCGTAAAAAAAAATAAATATCCAACTACCATCATCACCAATAAAATCCCAAAGAAATGAAAACCATCCCACAAGTTTGCGCTTATCAACAAACCCACCACCAATACCGCATTCAATTCTTCCATTAATCTCTGCTCTCGCCGCTCATCGATATTCTTCTCATCCCACGCGACATACACTCTCTCTTTCTTTCTCTCTCTCTTTCTCTCTCTCTCTTACTCTTACTCTTACACCTCTTACTCGCGTCGCTAATTAATCGCCGACGAGCGCATAATACCGCGCTTAACGGATCGCCGCTGCGGGTAAGCAGCGCAATTATATGTAGGCGCGGCAGTAACGTCGCGTAATTACTCCCGCACGGTGTGTCAAGGCCGCGTTAGGAGATAGAACGTTAGCACATAGTCCCTTCTTTACTTTTTTTTTTTTTTTTTTTCTTATCCTTGTCGTTGCGATGCGCGTTTTATTCGTTCGATGTAACGCGGAGGATTACGTGCAACCTGGCGACATGGGCGTGCGATGATGTTTTTTTCCGTTGCTTTTTATATTTTTGTATTGACGAAGAGAGAGAGTGAGAGAGATGGAGAGAGAGAGAGAGAGAGAGAGAGAGAGAGAGAGAATCGCAAGCGGAAAAGAAAAATTGTCTTTTTTACAAGAAGGTATTGTTTTGTACGAAGATGTGAATATTCTTGTAGGAATTGCGTGGCTTAGTATTAGATGTTAGGATTTTGAATTTCAATTTTTTCTTTTGTTGTAGCGATCATCTCGTTTATTCTTCTTTCTTTTGTCACTTTTTTGTACGTCTGGATAATTTTCCAAGCGTTTTATGTGCATCCTTGAATTACAGCGCAGTCCTGAGATAAAAAGTGGAATAAACTGATAAAATTGACCTTTAAGACGCACTAGATACATTTTTATGACATCATTTCTTGGTTGTACAGACTAAGAGGTGACATCATTTGCGAGAAGAAAATGAGTCTTTATTAAATGGAATTTTATCTATCTTTAATTTACGAAAATCTTGCAATGTACGAAATCCTTTTTTTTTTTTTTCTTTTTTTTTTAAAGAAGCTTGTTTTAATGCCGCGGTCGACATTAAATGTAGACTTCGATATTTTAAGTCGTATATGAACTATTAAGCAATACTTAACATGATTATACCAATCGCAATAAATATCATATTTTTTGTGTAAAACATATTGTTCAGAATATGTTTTACACAAAATATTTTATTTATTTCGATTTTCATAGTTTAACAAACTCATAAAGCCATGATATTAAGTTACAATAAATCTGCATAATAAAGTTTAATTAAAACTTAGAATAACCCTTGGATTTATTTATTTTGCAGAAATCGCCAAAGTACGGGCGAGTCTCTTCCAAATAAGCGGTGCTAAAAAGGATCCCCTCATTCTTCCAGAACCTGAAGGCGAAGTCACAACCCTCACAGAAAAAGTCTATGTACCTGTTAAAGAGCACCCAGATGTAAGTATAGATTCTTTTGGATTACCGAAAAATAACCGATAAATTTATCGAATCGAGAGAAAAAAAAAATATATGTATAAAAATTAATATTTAAACGGTCGATAGTTATCCAATAAACATTCCACAATAACTTGAAACATTTATTTTTAATAAATTTAAATACTTTTAAATTCCGTGTATTATTTTCTTTTCGAACGCGACGAACCTTTGCGTATCGTTAAACAAAAAAGCACATCGAACGCTCAAAAGCGCGAAAAGAAATCCGTCCCCGGTGCCCGTATCGCTAAAGCAACGCAACTCGCTTTGGTGACGGCGTCGTCGAAAAGTGAAGAACCTCACGAGAGTGGCTTATATTCGCGAAAAAGAAAAAGTGTCGAGAGACGCGAACGACATAAATCCTTTTTATAAATTTTGAATATTTTGGAAAAATAAAGGGGACACCGCGAGTGCGACGAACGCGAAGATGAATTGCAGACAAATTTAGGAAATATAGCTTTGGAAGATTTTCTTGAATATCGAGAGATAATTTTAATTTTTTTCGAAGATAATACCGTGCGTTGATATAAATATAAAATTCATTATTTCCGTAATATTCTATAATAAAATCTCGGTGTGTGCATCGTCGTCTATTTTAAATACACCGTGAAAAATTTATTAATCTTCCACGGGACTCCTTATTTTTCTTTCTCCACACGTACGGTATGATGAAAACGTTCGTATAAAAAAAAAAAAAAAAAAAAAAAAAAAAAAAAAAAAAAAAAAGAAACGTAAATCGTCGTGCAGGAATCGAAGAAAGAGAGAACAAAATAGACGCGCGAAGCGATTTAGAAATTAAAAATCAAAAAGAAAGAAGGTTACAAAAAAAAAGAAAAAAAGGAAGCGATGACGGATTGTGCGTGGAAAAATCATTTAAAGAATGTAAAAGTTCGACGAAACGAAGAAACTGTAATCTTCGAATGCGTGTTGTATGCGTGCACACGAATTTATTCGCTCGCGAGAACGCTTGTGTGTGTGTGTGTGTGTATATGCGCCAAGTCAGCTGTTATTTCTGTCGCGCGCCCGAAATAGAATCCATCTCGCGCGCGCGCGTGCGCTTTTTCGTTATAATACGAGGGAGAGAATTATACGCGACGCTTCCACATACACGCATACACACGAATAAACACTTATACTTATACATAAACTATAATCTCTTTCTCTCGCGGCCCTGTTGCCGACTTTACGCTCTCTTTATCGCGCGCGCGTCTTCTTCCCGTGAATATATATAATATGTATACACATATCTAATTGCGCTATCTGCTTCTTCTTCCTCTCTCTCTCTCTCTCTCTCTCTCGTTTCTATATTTATAGAGTCCAACGAAGAATTCGATTGAATCCCGTAGCGCGATGGTATATGTGTTTACCGGCTGGATATACAAACGTCGACGCATTAACCTTATTATATATAAATCGCGTGTGCGTACGTATATGTGTCAGCGCCTCGTTCACACGAGGTGGACACGACGCGACGCGCACCCGCTCCTAGTTTTTCACGCGAATGGGAAAATTGGGTTAGCCGTTTATTTATAAGACTTACTTCGCTCGTTCCAGTACACGGTTATAAGTTTCTTAAAACCTCCCTTAGGAATGAAAACGTTTCTCGTTCGTGTTGCGGTTCGCGGGTTATCCTTTTTTTTTTTTTTTTTCTTCTTTTAGTTTGACAAATTTATGGCGATGTGAAAATTTGAAAGAAATATTCGCGTTAGATACATAGCCTTTTCGTTTGCGTATTGGGCTTATTTTATTTTACCGTTCAAAGTAACTAGTCTAAATTCTTTATAAATATTTTATTTACATGCAAATTGCATGTTGTGGTTTATAAAGAACTTTATACGGTACTAGTTAATACCTATGGGTGAATATAGGTATATTCCTATAAATAATCCATTAATTTATAATCCGTTTCGTAAAACTTTATATGTTTATATACAATCTTTGTCGCAACAATTATTTTCGAAAAGAATTTTATTGCTGTTTATATATATATATATATATATATATATATATATATATATATATATATCGTTGAAAATGAGATACGATAATGCATAATCCGAAATCTTACAAAACTGGCAAAATTATAACATTTTCAATAAAACGCACGATTGCTTTATATATGCGATATACGTATACGGCGCCAATAAAATTGTTAATATATTTAAAAAAAAAAACCCCCATTTCGATCTTATTTTACCGCGCTTACAAACTTTTACTTTCTTCCCATAATTTGCCGTGTAACAAATCGCCGTATGCTTAAATTAAATTCAATATCTCGAACCCTTTAAAATTTAATTTTTATATCTTTACCAAACGCGAGGAAAGAAATAAAACATGCAACTGTAGAAAAAAAAAAAAATAAATAAATAATATACGCAGATTCTCGTGTCGTAAATCATCGCCTTAAAAATATTTATTCCATCTACGTTTACGTTCCTTATCCTTCCTTCCCGTTGCACTATTATTATGCAACGCCCGTCACTTTTAGAAGTTTCCGTTTGCGTGTACGGTTTATACATATATATGTGCCAGGATGCTATCGTTCTCTCTCTCTCTCTCTCTGATTTTTTTTTTTTTTTTTTTTTTATTATCGAACGCTGCGGGATATTTCCTCGATATCCGTAATATGACGATGAAAAGGTTTCTACCCTTAATTTTACATTCGTGCTTCCTTTTTTTTTTTATTATTTAAATTATAGATCGCGGATCGATCAGTTTACAGAGATTGAATGGATTGTATCTTTATTGCTTGTTTTATTTCTTTTAAGTTATTTTAATTTGTAATATATTCTTATCATTATAAAAATTATTCATTAATATTCTTCTTTTACATCAATATAATTATCCCTTTAAAATTTATCGATAACTTACAACTTTTTTTTTTTAAAGTAAGCGCAATAATTATCATTGATTAAACTTCTATAACGAGTTTTCAAAAAAAAAAAATACATACATATATATATATATATATAGAATTATATTTACAATATTAATAATCTCGTCTTACAAGTTACACACCCATTTTCTAACTCACACATCCACAGCGAGCCGAGATCGTTTTATACTTTCTTCCCTTTTTTTCTCTTTTCTTTTTCGTACACCCAAAGATATATATATATATATAAACACTTCCTTCAAGCGAGTCACGAAAATTCGTGAGCGCTCATGTTTATAATGTCTTGCTTTGCCACCCGGCGTTAGATACCGCGTGTATGTACTATATAATAAGAGAAAATATAGAGAAGAGGTATTTGGCACACCTAAGGCGTATTAATACACATGAGCGTAAAAATTTAAGATACGTTACAGCAAAAATTTTAACGATTGTGTATTATCGTAAACGCGCCGCGGCTTATGTAAAGAAACATACCAAAGTGTTTTGTTTTTCTTTAAAAAGGCTTTTTTCTTTAATTATCAATCGGATATTCAACGAATTAATACATATGCAATTATATAAACATTCAATTTTTTCGAGTACATTATTTTTTACATTTGAATTAACGATTGACTCGTAAGTAAAAATTAAATCCGAGGTAACAACGAGCAATCGAATCTTGTTCCAGCGCGCAAACATTCCCTGAGAAATTTCAATCTAAATATCGTGGCGCGCGTAATTTCTTTTTCGTTCTCCAAAAAAAAAAAAAAAAATATCAGTTTTCATATAACCGATATATTTATTTAATATCGGCAAAATTCCCTCGAGGTTTGCACACGCTCGCTCTTTTTCACAGCTCTCTCTCTCTCTCTCTTTCTCTCTTTTTCTTTCTTTCTCGATCTCCCGTAATAAATCCATAATCTTCGATCTCTCGCTTCTCTCTTCGCAGTTTCCCTTCGAGCTATCTTTTACACGTATTTATAATACATATACACTCTATTATATATACATGTATACGCGTGTGTATGTGGAACGTAAGAGTGAAGAGAAAGCGTGAGAGACTGCCGTGCGTGTAGGTACAATATAGCGCGACACACGATTTGTACCCTTTTATAAAGCAGCTTATAAACTTGCCGCCAAGGCGTTGATCTATGTTATCAACGAGCCTCCGAGCTCTTTAAACCCCTGAATTTTCTATTTCTTTTTTAATTTTGTTACGATGAGGTTTGGATTATTTGTTTGTTTTCAACATTTTTTCTACTAACGCATACTCGACTTTTTTTCGATATGTATTTTGTGATTATGGACAAGATTAGTAACTCACTTTTCAACGATTTCTCACGAGATCATAGATGCATATTATTATTATTATTATTATTATTATTATTTATTTTTTTTTTTTTTTATTTTATTTTTTTTTTTTTCTAACCTAATGCTTTTTCAAAAAAATCGACGAAAAAGATAGCGTAGAAAAAGAAAACGAATTCACGAAACGTCGACGCAAACATATATTTGATTACAAAAAAAAAAAAAAAAAAAAAAGTAATTCAATTAAACCTCTTCAAAATTAAAAGACCGCGGCGTTTTGACGAAAGTTAATCGTTTTATTCGTGCGAGCGCCCGAGTTTTACGAGCAGTCGACGTTTAAAGAAATAGAGAAAAATTTTTTAATCGTCCGTTCTTGTACGAACATCTGCGACGTCGTTAAATAACCATCGATAATTTCAAAATTTTTCCCTTGCGTACACCTACTCGCGTATTATTTTTTACCGTAAAACATTTTCACGTCCACGCACGAGTGTTTCGATTATTTTTACAGCGATATACTCATATGCCGTTCGCGACGATTTAACGTAAGCGGGTGTAGGAGTGAAAAAAAAAAAAAAAAAAGTGCAGCGACTACTCGTTAAATAACGTAGAGAGAAGGGATACATACATATATACATATATACGTACCCGACAACAGATGTAATTATATAGCGGCTCGTTCGATTAGAAAAAGCTGTCTTTCTCAATTTCTAGTAAACTTTCGTCGACGTTCGTTAATTAATTAAATTTGTGAAATAAATTTTATCGAAGAGTATAAAGCGTTATTTTTTTTTTAATACTGTTTTATGACACGAGTTTTAAAGATATACAAAAATAAATAACATTGGCTTGCGAAATAAATAATTAATTGTTTATTATTTTCAATTAAAAATACATATAGACGAGTAAATAAATAATAAAGATTACGGTAATGAAGTAACGAAAGCGGCTATTCGTAACTCTCATTAAATCTCGCATGTACAGCATTTATTCGCGAGTACCTACATGTTGCAATGTGAATCATAACATTTATTGCATTTCGTTGTATCGCCATTATCGTTATTAAAATCATCACGATTTACTCGATGTTATATTATAATTTTACTATGAATTAATGATAATTATTATTATTATAATAGCATCGAGTGTGCGTAATTATACGTGTTAATAAAAATCTGTTTCATTTTAGCCGATGATTACTGTAAAATTAAAAATTACCGATAAACGTTTAATAAATTATTCGGCTAATCGGTGTTGATGGAACAAATTACAAAGAAAAATAAAAAACAAATTATAAAAGCCTGACCGAAATATTTTCTCACTTCGAACTCGCTTGTATATTTCAATTTCTTCTAATAGGCGCGTCTATAGCGTTACCGATGCGGGCACTACCGTAATTGAAATTTAATTGCTTTCTGTTTTTTTTTTTTTTTTTTTTTTTTTTTTTTATCACAACATTAACGATTGCGATTTAATTTTATCGTAAGTAAATGTTAAGCTATTGGAAATAAAAATTATTCATGATTTTATATGACATTTAACTAATTTACCGAATTTCATCACCTTTTCGAAAAATATTAAATGAAAAGAATAAAAAAACAATATGGTAAGAAACGATAACTCAAGTGTAGAACTAACGATTATATATTTTTTTCATCGTCCAACACTGTTTTACATTTCTCACTGACCATTTTTGTAAAAGCAATAAATTTTTTTGACCAACAACGTCGATTTAACGAAGGACGCTCCACAGTCGATATAAAACCTACGCTAATAGATACGATATACATAAATGGTTCGAGCAATCAAATACGACGCGTTAATGATGCATGAATTATCCGATACAAATTTAACGCGCGCTCAATTACTTCATCTTACTCGTTTCTACTTTTAATTTTTTTTTTATTATTATTATTTGACAAAGCGTTGCGTAACTGTATAATGGTATAATTTATAATATTTAAAACATTCGCGAAAGTATGTTGAAAATTTTTTTACGGATTTACGGATTGTAATTGCATAATATATGCGATACTGAAATTTTACTGAAATGTTAATCGCACCGACGATTTCGCAAAACATATCGATGGAAACAAAGAAAGGTTCAAAGATCCTTGCTTTATCCGACGTGCACGACGGACTCGTGACAGCCGAAAGTTTTTTGTGCTTGCGTAAACAGATATATAACGGCGGCCTTTGCGAACGAAAAATTATTGCGCCGTTGCACTTGACTATCGATCGATCGATCGATCTTTATACATATTTCTATTATGTCGGTATTGCTTTGACAGCTGGCCGTACTTTTTACTTTTTTTTTTTTTTTTTTTTTACCCATCCCCGATGCGACGCAAAATTCTAAAATTTATACTGCATCTAGTTGTCACAAGGAGTCGTGGTGTGTTCGTGGCTACTACATTACTTTTAAAATTATGGATAGAGGTGATTTCAGAACGAATAAAAGAAGGATACTCGTTTCATTAAATTTTATAATTTTGTCCTAATCACGCTCGATAAAACGTATAATTTATTACGCGTTGAAATTTACATTTTTGCTCGAAATATTTTTTTAATTTTTTATTTTCGTGCTTCACTTTTGATCTTTTACATTCTAACATTGAATAAATATTATTAAAAAAAAAAAAAAAAAAAAAAAAAGTTTAAAACTCGTTAAATATAAAACGATCTTACGTCAAATAAAAATATATTCAACTTACCTCGTTTTAATATCAAACGATATTTTCAACTTACGATAATTTATCGGCGCCAAAATCACGGCGCAACAAAGTCGCAGGATCGCGTATTAAATGCGTCGGGCAATTTTCGCAGGACTCTCGAGTTTCCTCCCGTGCTTATGTTCTCGCGCGGTAGCAGCTCGTCATTATCATAATGACCGAGGTGCGCCCGTAGTTTACATCCTCTCTCCCTCTCTTTTTATGTCGTTGGTTATCCTCAGAACGAGCCCAGAAAGTCTCTCTGCTTCGATCTTTGTGGGCGCCTCGCCTCGTTTCTTGTTTTTTTTTTTTTCTTTTCTTTTCTTTACGAGGGAAAACAATCTCCAATGGCATTACTACGTTACTTAGTTTTACGATGTAACGCAGGAGGGAGAGAAAAAAAAAAAATAAACGAACCGAAGTGTAATTGTGTTGTGTGTTCCGCGCGTGCAAACCTCATTACGACTCGATTTCCCGAACAAATGATTTAAGCGCAGAGTATGGACGCGTGAGTTAAGGAGGAAGGAGAAAAAGGATGGGCGAAGCGACGTAGAAGAACAGGTGCTTTTACATCGGTGCTTACTGATTGATCGCTCGTAAATTTTATTTTATTTTTTTTTTCTTTTTGTTTTTGGCTTTGATAAAAAAAAAAAAAAAAAGCGTAGGCGGTGTTTTACGACGCTTTCGGAAATAAAATCGACGATTTATATGAGGAAATCGCATAAGATCGTTGAAATTAACGCGAATTTTTTTTTCTATCAATTTATTCTGAGGCAATAAAATTTTTACTTGTATCTGGAAAAATTTGAAATTGTTTAGTCAGCGGCGGATTGACTAATATGATAGAAAAGATATTGAAGAAATGTTTAAACTATATGTAATCTTATTAATTATTATTTGAATAATTTCTAATTTATTTTAAGTTATTGTTGTTAGGCGTGTCAAAATTTTTAATTTTTCATACTAAACACACGATATTCTTTAGAGTAATTATTGCTTTAAAATGGATTAAAGTTTGTGGCAACATAAAGTATCAACAACATTATTACTCAACGATAAATATTTAACATTAAAAATATAGACACAAATTTAATGCATAATTGATGTATATCTATATAATATAATTATGATAAAATAAGATAGTAAAACAATAGAATAACCAATCAGATTTCAAATACCTTTCAATGTCAAAAAGATAATATTGTTATCTCACCGCATTCATTATCCAAATCATATAATTGGTCAAATTATTTGTAATCTTGGTTACTCACGATATGCAAGATAATGGTTATACCTTCTTAATTATATATAAAAGTAGATTCGAATAAAAGATTCGATTATATTATTTTTATTACGTTTAAAAACTATTTCAAACAAATTTTAAAATCATAATTTTTTTTTTCTCGATATTTTTATAGTTCAATTTCGTGGGAAGGATTTTGGGACCACGAGGAATGACCGCAAAACAATTGGAGCAAGAAACTGGATGCAAAATTATGGTGCGAGGCAAAGGTTCCATGAGGGACAAGAAAAAGGTAAATTATTAAATTTATATTAAAATTTAATCAAAATAAATAAATTAACGTAAATTAACAGTACGTTATAATTTTACTAACTAAAGGATATTTATTTTACCTTTTTTTTTTTTTTTTTTTTTTTTTTTAAAGATACATTTTTATAGCTCCAAAAATTGTAAAAATAGTACGTACGAATTAACCAGATGAAAAAACTCAAATATAAATCACGGAAAATGTTGAAAATCCGTACGAAGCGACACAAAGTTCAAAAGAAATTATCCGAACGGTAATTCGAAACTCAATTAGCAAACGTATAGTCAAAAGACTCCGCTTGTATCCTCGATGCAATATGCGTACATACGCAATGCATACTTCTTCAAAGCACTTTCGAACAAAGACTCGTATTATACACACAGGCTCGAGTTTAATGAAAACTTTTGCAGAGTTATGTATTATATATATATGCAAATGCAAACATATCTCTCGACACGATTAGGAAGCAATTAGAGGAATTGGGTTGGCCCATTTGAGCGAGTAGACTGCCGAAATTTCTTGAACCAAAGCCAGAATCTATTTTACAACGCAAACGCTCGACCCTTTTTTTCTTTTCTTTTATTTTCTCTTTGTCTGTCGTTCGGGACTGATACTTATATCGTACGAGTTGTGTACGCGGAGGAATATAACGATCTAGTTGTTTCTTTATTTATTTTTTTTTTTTTTTTTTTTTTATTTCTTTTTTTGCTTTCGCGACAATGCTTGAGCATAAACAAGCTAAGCAAATTGTCCGTGAAATCGGTTTTGTCTTTATGGATGAACGAAGGAGAGAGAATGAGAGAGAGAGAGAGCGAACGCACATGGAAAGTAATCGTTGTTTCGTTCGCGTTGAATTATTCCAGGAGTATCATAAACTAAAATGATAATGAGGATGCGGTGATGAAGGTTTTGACAGAACCCCGCTTACACGTTTAACGATAAGCGATCGGTTAATTAAATCCCTAGATTACCCAGAGTAATCAGCTGTTTAAAGGCACGGCTCGGAAAACAATTACATCATACTCGAACGTAATTATTTTTAATCCGTGAACATTTATTTAAACAGTATGCAGAATGTACATCTAGTATACAGAGTACGGTATCTCTGCGATTGAACTTTTACGAACGATAAATAAATTTAAAAATTAAAAATTTATCAAATCAAAAAACATAATCGATGTCGATCGATTTGTTCATAAAAAAATAGCATGCACAATATCGCTCATATAGTTTTTCCTTTCATGGGACAACGCAGTTTTTTATTTATACGTATACAAGACGAGCTTTGAGGGTGTACGAATCCGAGGTCTTACTCTAATAAGCACCATACATTACTCGTACACATGAAACGTATAGGTGTATTACCTTAGCAACGCGTAACGTGCGTCGTCCGTACGACGATCGTTGCGAAAGATTCATCGTTATCTAACTGCGATCGCGTTGGTCCTACATTTTTTTATGCACATATATATACATATACATGAGTGTATGTCTCTATATATGTGTGTGTGTGCGTGTGTGTGTGTTTATCGTACGTATACATATAGACTTTCTAGAGACGTTTTCACGAGGAAATAAAACCGAGAGATTATAACTTTCGGCACTTTGAGCAATCTTTAAAATTTGTTTTTTTCGTTTTTTCTTTTTTTCGACTCGACTGTGTCTTCTCGCAATTCGTGCAAGTTTTCTCGCGTCAGTTTTTTTCGATAATTTCGCTCATTTTTTCACTCCTAATCGTCATCGACAGTTTTCTTTCTCACTTTTTCAACAGCCGCGAGAAATCAGAAATAAGAAAAACGAACCGTTCACACGCGCCAACGTAACTCGTTGTTTGTCTAAAATCTAAGATTCGATGTAACACCATCATCAAATGTATATGCATATAATAAAGAAAAGCGATTCGTAATAAAGCGCGCAACGTCGAATCACCGGCGACGCGTTTGATAATCAAGCGCCAATTATCGACGACGACGACGACGGCACTCGGGGGCACGTCGACATCGTCATGCGGGGGAGTTCCGCATGATGGATCGACCCGATGATCGTCATCGAATCCAACGATATATATATGTATATATATATATTTGTGCTTGTACTTAGTTCTCGGCGCCTCGCCCGCATTAACTTATGCGTGTAATTCTTTGACGTAGACATATGGTATATGGATGAAATATACAGCGGGTATATATAGGGAAGGAAAATAGCGTCGCTTACTTCAAAAGTTTTGACGATTGAAAATTGTCGTTATCGTTCACGGGGAAATACTTAAGGTGAGAGAACACTCGGATATATACGAGTAGAGCGGAATTGTGACGTTGTATTGGAGCCTCGTAATGTTCAAGTTTATATGAAATATTTAATTCGTTGTTTTCTCTAATTTCATATTGTTTTATTACGATTTTATGCGTCAATCTTATTTGTCGAACGGTAAATTTAAAAAGGTTCGAAGATTCGCGTTAAACACACATTAGGAAATAATAGATCCCGTAACGTGAGTTAAATTAATCAAATAAACTCAGCTCGTTATAGTTATTATTTACTCCTATAAAACTACGACGAAAAACAACAGTTATACAAAACTGCATAGTCCCCTATATTTTCTAAGCGTGTCTTCTCTCGTACATTCTCTCTTTTCCTTGCCAATTCTCTCAATCTCTTACAAAATCGTTCGCGGTTAACCCGCATAAACGTATTTACGTTATGGTTAAAAAAAAAAAAAAAAAAAAAAAAAATGTAAACTTCGCGAAAAAAGAAAAAATGCCTATACGTATACTAAACTTAATTCGCAAAACGCATAGAGTCGATTTCTCTCGACTCTAAACGTCGCGCGTATGTTTAACTCAATTTTGTTTTTCTTTGTTTCCTTTGTATCAAAGAAAAAGAAGACGGATAATCGCAGCGTTGTGCAAGTGCGCCGAGTTTGTCTTTGAAACTCGTGGCGTTTCTCGCTCTGCTCGCGTGTGCGCATACGCGTAAAGTTACGTTTACAATGCGCGGCATTGTGCGCGAACTATGCGCGAGCGAATGGTTTGAAGCCGTAAGTTTTATTGCCGTGAAATTCGAGGTAATTTACAAATTAAGTTCTTCGACTGACTTCCTTTTAGTTTGTTCTGTTTTTTTTTTTTTTTTTTTTAATTTTTATTTTATTTAAGAGAAGTAAGCAAAAAAAATGCGTTTTTTATAACAATATTTTATTGTATTATTATTCGATATGAAAATAGTATGGAATTTTTGATTTATCAATTAATTTAATATAATTATAGTAGTATGGTTAAGTGATAATTAGTAAAAATCAGTTTTAATACATTGTATTAAAGTAATATTAAAATAAATAATTTTAAATTTGCGTGACGCGTGGATGATGGACGCCTTCGCTCTCCTCAATTACATGTTACTACTATGGTTAAATTAAAAATTTCGTGTCACTTTATTTAAATCGATATTAATTTACCTTTTTATGCGTTTGTTTAAAAAGTTATTAATCGACATAATTTTGAGTCTTGAACTTTATTTTTTGGTATTGCTATTTTAAAAAAAAACGAAGGAATCTTTTTATTATTAGGGCCATTTTGTTTTTCAAAACAAATAACTCGGAGTCAGATTAATTAAAAAGTAACAACCTTAAAAAAATTCGAACCATTTTCTTTTAACGACAAATTTAATTCGTTAAACAAAGAAAAAGAAAAAAAAAAAGAGAGTCGAGCATTAAATCGAAGTAAAAAAAAAAGAAAAAAGAAGCAACTTTATTTTTCAAAACGACTCGAGCGCGCGTAAATTTTCTGTAAAGCTCCTTTATTTATAAATAATTGCAAATGCCGTAGCCGTATCGTTTGATAATATTCCAAGAAACCTTGGAAAATAAACTTTCCCCGATGTTTTTCAAGCTGCATTTGGCGCGCGAGCACGAACAACCGCATCACGAACGTAAGTATTTCGTCCTCTGTCCATCTATGTAACGTTTAATATCTCATCACGCGATATATATATATATATATATATATATATATATATATATATATATATATATATATATATCGTGTATGTATTAGAAATTTTGTAGCACGTCGTTTAGCATTATTTATTTATTATTTCTCAATTTGCCCCTTTACGGGTAAACTATACGTATATTATATACCAGCCTGTATAACATATTTATTTTTATCATTTTCGTTCGTACGAGTCGTCTTACAATTTTTATTTATTTTTATTTATTACGTTTCGGTAGGTGTGTTTAGTTGTTTCGTAAAATTCACACGTTATTATATTTTTATAACGCATACTTATATTGTATAATTTATTATTTACTTAGTATTTTATGTACTATGTTAGCATGTAAGTTATCTATCTCAGCATCTTATAATTATTTCATTTGGCATACAATTTTGTTTTAGCTGGCCAATTTATTCTTTCACAAGCGTACGAAGAATACATATAGCTATTAAATTTAACTGGTTTTCTTAATTAATAATAAAATTAATAAAATCTCTTCGTACGTCTGAATTTTAACTCGAGACGTGACGAAGTATGATAATTTTTATTGTCTCTTAAAAATTCAGTTAAATTTATCAATGTTTCTTCTTGCATACACGCATTTATTGTATATACCTACATTGTATTTATTTAATTTAATTTTATTTAATTTCATGTCAATGCGCACACACACACACACACACACACACACACACACACACACACACACACACACACACACACACACACACACACACACACACACACACACACACACACACACACACACACACACACACACACACACACACACACACACACACACATACACACACACACACACACACACACACACACACACACACACATTATATTATATTATATTATATTATATTATATTGTATTAATAAAATTTTCATCGTAAAATGACGATAAGATTAACAGTCGTATATTTTTATTTTACGCAGGAGGAGCAGAACCGAGGAAAACAAAACTGGGAGCATTTGACCGACGAGCTCCACGTGCTACTTACGGTCGAGGACACGGAGAACCGAGCAACCCTGAAGCTCGCCCGCGCCGTCGAGGAAGTTAAGAAGCTCCTCGTGCCCGTGGTGAGAAAGTTCCGATTATTCGTAACCTCGCAGCTGCATTCTGTATACTAACGATCCTTTCTTATTTTTCTAAAAACAATGCAAACAATGCAAACGATCGAGAACGATGTCGACTGGCTTTTAAAATTGCATTAGCTGCCGTTTGAAAAATACGCGTGAAAAGTTTTTTTAACGTACTTTAAACGTACACGCGGAACGATTTATGAAAAGCGAAATACATATATGCAGTGCGAAAAGAAATCTCCCTCTCGCGCGTCGCGCGTCGCTTCCGCGAAGGAGAGACTTCTTAGGCGCGCGAAACGCGTTTCGTTATATTAATATAACATACACGCGCGTGCTCTTTAGCTTTAATAATTCTAAGCTTACTCATACGCACGTGTATATAATTCCGCTTCGAAAGCAGGTCGGAAAATTTAAGCGAACGAAGGGGAAGAGGAAAACGCGAAGAGTAGGAGAGAGAGAGAGAGAGAGAGCTGGCTTGGATTCGCGCTAAATTTTCGCGGCGATGAGAAACGTAGCGAGCTTTTCGTTAGTTGGTTTTACCGCTTGGTGTATATACCGCGAGGGATAGTCTTAGTCGATGAGGTACTACCTCGTTGGCGAATCGGAAAACGAGAACAAGAGTTAAATGTGGATATATATAAGTATGTATGTATATACACACACTCCCACGTCGTAACGTCCGAGCTTTGTGCGACGATTAAGGTCTTGGAGTCGATTCTCATTGCTAAACGCTATCGCTTCCTTTTTTTGTTTTGTTTATTATCTTAATTTTAAAATCTTTTAATCCGTTATTGCTTCGTGTATTAAATCTTAATTGTCATTGAAAAAGATACGCTCGACTATTTGTTGCATCAATAATAAAAACATTATTTGTTGATAGATATAAATAATGCGTTGTTTTGAAAAATACGCTCAATAAATTTTTGACTGTTTATTTTTAAAAAATTTAAAAAAAGAATTTTTTTTCAATGCTAATGTTTCACCGACTATTTCGAATATCTTTGACTCACTCGCGCTATAGAAACACGGCACAAATCCACAAATAAATAAACTCAAACAGTTGATCAATGATTATTTTTTCCTTTAAAATTTCTTACAAATTATCTCCTAAATAATTAAACATTTAATAAACAACTCGTTAATTCTAACGTATAAAAAAAAAAATGTTTTTTTTGTCGATACTTTGATTGATTTCTTTATTATTTCAAACCAAACAAGTAAGAGATAATATAACCCTCTCAAAATACCAACGAACCATTCCTAAATAGAAATCGACAAACAAATCCAATCTCTTTCTCGAGACTTAACTAATGCGTGGGCCAGTAGTCAAAAAGACACAAGTGTCACTCAAACGTAGCGAAGAGACACAAGAATTGGTGCACACAGGCGCACTCGATGCACCATTAGGAAGCGGCGGTAGAGTAACGCGAGCTCGTCGAGCATCGAGGGCGAGACGAGATGTACATTTCTCTCTCTCTCTCTCTCTCTCTCTCTCTCTCTCTTTCTCTCGCACTCGGACAAATTAGTTTTGGCTTGACGCGTAAACTGGGATGCGCGAGAGAGTAACACGCGTACCGAGTCAAAACTCGAAATTCTCGATTTTTCATATCGTTGCGATGTGTAAGTCGAGTTTAGTTAAGACCTCTTTAACCAAATTCAAAAACATCCGAAATTCAGCGCCATTAACCTCGTTTTCTCGATTACAAATTTTATCAATAGAATTAACCTTTCTCTCTGTTGTTATTGTTATCTAATCTATTAACGTTTTTTCTAAATTTATTCTCGATTATTGCTTTCAAATGCTCAAATCGATATTAATTTACTACCATTACTGAACTGCTTGATTAATAAAAGATTTAAAATATAAATCGTTAACTAATAACGATACGATTCTGATGGTAATATCGATTGTTAGCAGGCTGATGGGGAGGACGAGTTAAAGAAACGGCAGCTCATGGAGCTTGCCATTATTAACGGAACGTACAGAGATTCCAACACCAAAGTTGCAGCTGCTACAGGTAACATTGGTCATCGACTTTGCACTTTTATATTTTCTGTCTAATCATTATTTCTTTCTTTTTTCTTTTTTTTTTTTTTTTTTATTTACTAATTAATTGTTAAATGTTTATTTCAATTTTGGTATAATGTGTTAATCAATTAAATTCAAATTTTAAATTTAAAGATACGAATTATTAACAAACCTTTGCTAAAATTATATTTTACGTTTTAATTGTACCGAAGGTGAATGATTTTATTACGTTTAAAAAAAAACAAAATTTTAAAAAATTTAAATTCTAAATTATTATAGTCTTATCGATTGAATTGTTACGTTTAATTTTATTTTTACAATTGTTAATTCCTTAATTACTCAAGTTTTTTAGAATTTAAAGAGGTTGCAAAAATTAAACAATCGTCGTAAACATTTTCATTAAAATTATTTCCGCATCAACATAGAGTAGTTTTTACAATTCGGATTCTTTACTTGTTAAAAAAGTTACTTGTCTCGTTGATCAAGCACTTTACGCGTTACAAATCTAATAAATTCCTCAAAGACAACAAGTAACTCTTATCTACGAATTCAATCGTAACTATTAGATCGATAAAACAGTCTAACATACAATTATTGAAAATCATTGAGAAACAAGCTTAAAAGACGCAAACGAAATATAAATAAAGCTTAGAGAGCGGTATTTAATTAAAAAAAAAAAAAAAATAATAATTATAAAAGAGAAAATCAAAGCTCCCGTGCCCGATGCAAGAGTCGGCCAATACCATTCACCCTAGCGTTCGACATTGCAGCCTGCGACGAGGAATGGAGGCGCGTCGCCGCCGCCGCCGCCGAGACCCAACGTCTCCTCCCGGGTCTGGGTACACCGATAAGGACACCGAGCGCACCTCTGGGCGCCCCGCTGATCCTCTCACCGAGGATATCCGTCCCGACGACCGCCGCCTCTCTCCTCAACGGCTCCGGACCCCCGGGCTCGCTCCTCTCCGCCGGCGATCCCCACGGGCTCATCTACGCACCGTACGCCGACTACGCCAACTACGCCGCCCTGGCGAGCTCGCCGCTCCTCACCGAGTACGCCACGGCTGACCATTCTGGTGGGTTGTTCGCTCGCTGACGCTGAGCGAAACGAGGCCGCACGAGACAAGCACGCGCCGCCTCGCGCTCGGCTCGAATTGTTTCTACTTGTTCTTGTTGTTGTTGTACTTCTTCTTTTAGCATTGCGTATACACAAACATTATCCTTATTGCTATATATAAATATATAAATATATATATATATATATATTTCTCTCGTTATATCAACTGTGCCACCAGCAACGACAGCGCCTTGGATATATACGCGCGAGATCGCTTTCGCGTCATCTTTAACGAACGCGTTACTCGGCTGCGTACGTATGAGTGGATTTGTGTATGTATACGCGCGTGCAACCTTTCGATTCGTCGTCTTATAACTCGTTCTCGTTTTGTCCGTATATATTAGCGATTGATTAAACGACAAAGTATAGACACTGTGCTTTTAAAAATATTACGACGCTTGAGTATTATTAAAGCTTGACGGCTACGTTTTTATCCGATAAGTTGATTATATTTTATTTTTATTTCTTTTTTTTGTTTTTTTTTTTTTTTTTTGGAAAAAGGACAGAAAGAAAGGTTGCACCGTTACTTACCTACACGCGTGGAAGAAAATGCGATGCGTGCACAAGTTGTCGTTGATGCGATCGACATATATTACTCTAGTTTATAAGACTTTGGCGTTTCTCTGAGTCGCTCGATGCTTCGTATTAAGGATTCGCGAACCTTGTTAGTTGATTATTTTTATCAAAGTAATATTCAAACGCAAGAATAAGTCTATGTGCAAGGGGGTGTAGTTGTGCTGCGAGCTGAGATCGCGAATCCTGGAGGAGTAAATAATCGTGCAAACTGGATTAATAGATTGGCAAGTGTTGCATAATTTTTTGTACTACTTAATTGTCATTTTATTTACTCCAATTTGCAAATGATACTCTGTCAATATACATATCATTTATAAAAAAAAAAATAATACATATAATGTTTATGTAAACGTGTCACTTTGATCAAATTGTCCGTTGCATCGAGTTATTCAGAGAATTTCCATATTTTAAATATCTATTTGTCGTTCTTTTTCAGTCTTTCTGAACCTGTTTTTCTCATTCTGTACTCGCTAAATCTTTAGGGGTGTAATATATAAAGCACGATGTGTGCTCGTACAGCGACTTATTTTTGCACCGAGTCACTGGTATAACTCACTCCGAAAGATTTACGCTGAGTCTGCATTGAAAAAGTACACCCAAAATCGATTCCACGCTACTGTGCATCTGCATTTTTATAAAAAAAAAAAGAAAGTCTCAAATATTTCCATCATAAGAATCCAGCATTTTGAGATAATATAATTGGATTACGTTATTGTAACGTATTTTATTAATCATTAGCGATCGATTATTTCGTGTTATTTTTCAATGCACGTATCAACTCGCGTTTCAAACTATACACGTGAGACTTTAGATCTACGAAAGATAAAAAAAAAAGACAAAAAAAAATGTGTTCACTTGTGTAGATTGGAGCTGATCCATATCGTACTCTATATTTATAAATTTTGTAATTTTTTTTTTTTTTTGCCGGAGATTCGAAGGTATAAGAACGTTCGAACGAATTTGAATACACGAGGCAACCAAAATGCCTTTATTTTTTTTTTATTTTTTTTATTTTTTTTATTTTTTTTTTTTACTCAGCTATTTTACGTAATATTTCAATTCGTTCGGCGACATCGCCTCTTTTCTCCATCGACTTCGTACTTGTCGAGAATTTCGCTGATCGTTTTTTATAGCTCTATGACAGGGAAAAATGAGTAGCGTGCTTACGCGTTTGCTTTTTAACCAAACGGTTGTCAAAATTCTTACTGTACAGCAATCGACAAACTGAAAGATTAAAAAAAAAACTTTTATAATATAAAAAAAAAAAAAAAAGGAAAAAAAAGTAAAAAAAAGGAAAAAAACAAATTGCGAGAAGTTACATATATATATATATTTAGAAAAATAAATAAGTAAAATCACGTAATATAGTCCAGTTGACTTTGAAAAGCGTGGAGCTAGAACAAGAAAACACGCGAAGCGACGTGTGTACGACTCGAAACAAAAAAGGCAAGATTAAAGAAAAAAAATAAATGAATAAATAAATAAAATAAGAGCTATAGATTACGCAAAGCGTGCAAATTTAACGTTTCATGAAAAATCAACAAGAGCTCTCTTACATCTAAAAGGTCGCCATTTCCTTTTACGTTTCTGTCGTAACCGCGTCGTCTTCGTCGAGTGCTATCCGTACAGAAGATGATGAAGAAGAAGAAGAAAAAGAAAAAAAAAAAAAAAGAAACAAAATGAAGAAAAATGAATTAGTAGGCGTCATTGAGGAATGCGCGCGAGAATAGCTGAATCAGTCAATTACTAGTCGCTGTTCGTTAGTTCTGAGTTTTAGCGCTGCACAATATATATATATATATATATAGATATATATGTATATACATATATATACATTTAATGCGTGGTATTATAAACATATTATACGCATACACGCAAATGGAATCTACACATGCATCACAATTTCACGTACATATACGCGTCTGTTGAAAAGCGCGTACGAAAATACAAATCGACACATACACACACACACACACACAGGTATAAATCAGTACACAAATAAGCAAAGGATAGTATAGTATATAAACGAAGATATGCGAATTTACTTTGCGCGCGTGTATTTAACGAAAGATTTTTTCATCGCGCCATTATTTTCGTTCGCTTATTCAAATATGTTATTTTGACTTTTGGAGATCGCCGTTCGATTGCGCGTGACATATTTGTTTTTTTTTTTTTTTTTTTTTTTTTATTTATTTATTTTTTTTTTTTAAGAACAGCTTTAGTTACGTATGTATACGCTTAATCGTTCGAAATCGTTTTAAATAAATAAACGCAATATTTTAGAAATAAATGATAGCAATAATAATCGTTAAAGAGAATTTTTAATAATAATGAAGAGAAAAAATTATAAGCTAAAGCTTATAGTCAACGTGATTAATACAGTATATATTATTCAATAATATATTTTGTAAAAGAAATGAAATCGTCCACTAAATTAAAAGAAAAAATTTAACAAAAACGCGAAAAAATTCATCCCTTCTTACGCAGAGAAGTAACCGTCCCGAAGATATTCTTTTAATACGCACACCTGTACTAGTCTAAAATCATATTTTATTATTTAATCGATGCATAGAATGACATATTTAAATATGTTTAACGAACTTGTTTTAATTGTTCACCGATTAGAAAAGATTTTATTTATGATTCATTTCTAATGCACTTATTCGACAGTATTGAAATCTACGAGAAACGATTTTCCTTCCACATTATATTTTATTATTATTTCGAATATCGTCCATTACATTTATTTCTCAAAATCTCCGAGCGTATATATATAATATGTATTTATACACAAGAAGAAAGAGAAAGAATTCATCCGTCAAACGGTAGCAACGGCAACGCTAGCAGCAGTAGCGGCAACGCGCGCACAGTTTTTAGAACTTTGTTAGTTACACATACACACACACTTATACACACATACACATATACGTATACATAAGAAGAGTCAGGTCGAGTTTTAAATTTAGAAGCGCGCCGAGAGCCGCGCTAGAGAGTTGGCCATTAAAACGTTAGAGATACGGTACGCTTAGAGAAAAGAGAAGGAAAATATTTTTTCGCTCTCCTTTCTCTCAAATACGTGACTATCTCTCCCTCTTCTCTCCCTTTCTAAATATCTATCTCTTTCTCCCTATTGCCGTCGGTTAACTTTACTATTTTTAAAACTAAATCACTATTCGAATTATAAATATATAGTATACTCGGTTAGTATTACTGGCTCGTATTACGTATTATAATTAATAATCTGTTGGAAGAATGAATCGAGCAATTAATTTCGAGTATATTATATTACCTTTATTTTAAACAAAAATGACGTTGTAATATTTATAACAATGTATATTGAAAAAATTCTCTCATCGTTCGATCGTAATTCTCGATTTAATAAATAGATTTTCTCAAAGTGATTGATTAATCATTCGATTACGTCGTACAATCCCAAAGTTAAAGTCAAATTAAATAATTTTTCAAGCAGCTAGAAAGAGATCGATTATTTTAAGGAGATAAACATATACACACACACACACACTATTGTCATTATTACAACTACTATTATTATTTGTTCTTTATAAAACGAAGTATCCAGTTACCCGCGACAAATTTGCACGCGCGCAACCGTTTTTCGCCCTGAAAGCGACGACGACCTCTTCGTATTCTCCTCCTCCTCCTCCTCCTCCTCCTCCTCTCTGTCTCCCCTTTCTCCCGCTCCCCTCCCCATCCGTTTTTATCTTTCACAAATTCACCGTGGATATTTCTAAAAATAAGCGTGGGCCGCGCGACTCCGAAAATAGTAACCTCTCATCGATACGATTTCACCGAGGCTGGAGAAAAATCTCTCCGAGAAATACAATGACGCGTTGATTCTTTAAAGCTCTCACTCTCTCTCTCGTATAATATTCTTCTTTTCTTCGCGTTAATAATTTATTGTTGAAATACATTTCTGAAAATTCAAAAATATGTATACATATAAACTATCATTAATTGCTTTATTTATCCAAAGCACGTTAATTTTCAAACGCGCCGAAAATAAAAAGTTTTCGAATCTCTTTTTATTTTCATTCAAACAATGCATTGTTCACGATAATCGAAGAATCACGGAACGACATATTTTTTATAAATTTTTATTCAAGCTGGAATATCGTTAATTCGCGGTTTTTTTTTTTTTTTTTTTTTTTCTATCAAGGAGTCGTTAACTAAGTTAAAAAAGCAATTTAGCGGATACGCTCGTTGCTCTCGTCAAATTTTCAGGGCGGAACGATGATATATATCGTGCATTATTCAATGCAATAATCAAAGGCCATTCATAATTGTTGTAGATATACCTATAATATATACATTATACATACATATATAATATATACATATACATACATTATAATTATACATATATATTGAATATCGATGTAGTATATAATATATGAGATGCGAATTATATTTTAAAGATTACACAAAAGTATATATCTATTGAAATAAATATACTATATATATATATATATATAGTACTATACGTATAATATATTGCATATGTATATTTATTTATAAAGAGAAGATATCGCGTAGAAAGAAAAGAGAATATGTAAAAAAAAAAAAAAAAAAAAAAAAAAAAAGAAAAAGAATAAAGAAACACGTGTGTGTGTCTCTATTTTTAATAATAAAATTTTACCGGCTAATTATTTTATAAGTACATGAAGGAACGTGTTAATGCCGCGAATATCATTGGCAATGATATCAGCGATGAAAAAAGTTTTTAATTTTATAATATTACGTTTAGAATAATTATAATCATAGAATTTTAATAGTTGTCGTAGCGCGCAAAACGGGACTACGGCGAATTACAGATAGATTTTATAATCGCAAGCTTTCATCGTCTTTGCCTCCTTCGCGCGTCTTGATCCTTTAACCTGTCGAGAACGTCGACGTTCGCACGAAGTCAACTCTATAGAGGGAGACCAGGATTATTTGATATTATTCGAAATTTACTTTAATAAAATATTATTAAAATTAATAATATTTAAAATTCTTTACCACAAAATTCAGAGACTTGCTCGCTCGTCCTTGAATTCGAGGCGCTCCTGACTACGTCGACGATGCGAAATGAGAGCGAATTTTTGAAAATTTATATCTCCGCGCATCGAAGCCCCAGCTTTTGCGCGATTGTTTATACGAATAAACGTTTGAGTATAAAATACGTTGCAAAGAATACACCTTAGTTAGCGAGATTTAGCTTACTCATTTTTTTTTTTTCTTTCTCCCTTTTTGTCGACGGATTTTTATCGGGACTATTGTCCTCGTATTTAAATTGTTTAAGATAATCGAGTAACGTCGATTGCTCGGCTATATTGATATTGTTAGGTATTAAAAGCGGTTTTATATTCTTAAACTCGAACAATCGATTTCATTAAGGCCTTTTGTTTTTATAGAACTATTAGAGAGATGTCTTTACCGTACGATTTATTTTAATTTCTCTCTCTTTCTCTCTCTCTCTCTCTTTCTCTCTCTTTTTTTTTTAACAATAATAATACTTATTACTATTTTGTTTCAATCGGTGATGGTTTCAATCTTTTTTTAACTTCTTTAGTATCCTAATTATTTGCTCTCTCTTTCTTCTTCCCCTTTTTTTTTTAACTATTTCTTATCGTTTACTTAATAATTGTCCTTTATCTATTTTCGTTCTTTATCGTTTTTTTTTTTTTTTTTTTTTTTAATTAATAAAGTAAATTTAGCGGCTATTACAAATTCATCTTAATTTTTAATTTATTATCTTTTTTTTAAATAATTGTCATTAACCGCACGCGAGAATTCTCAAGTAACGAATAATAACAAAAAGAATAAAGATTGTATAGCAAGTACCACTAGAATCTTGAGTTAATGTGTAAACAAAAAAAAATCCCTAGGGTTGATAAAATATGTTGAGTAATAACAATAACACGCGACTAAAACAACGACTACTAACTTATCGTTCATCGGTCCGCCTATGTTTTATTTTTTTTCCTACAAAAATATGTAATTTTCATATATATATATATATATCTTTATCGAAAATTAATCCATGTTGATTTTTTTTTTATCTAATTACGTTTTTTCTTTTTCACATAATTAAAATTCCAGGATTATTTAACACTCGTTAGATGTTTTTTCTTACGTTTTTTAATCTCCGCTTGTTCTAAACGATTCCATCATTTGTATAACAAATAAACAGATTTTTTGATTTAACAATAAATTAATTTTATGTAATTTTTTTTTTTTTTTTTTTTTTTTTTTTCTAAATAAACATTAATGTTTTAACACATTTTTAAATTGTGATCGTTGGATTGAAAAACCAACAATGTAATTATATTTATTGTTTCTATTTTAATAAGAACTTTATGATATTATAAAGTGAAATTAAAATTTTTATAAATAAATTTTTTA
Source organism: Chalcis sispes (assembly GCA_949987625.1). Classification (NCBI taxonomy): domain Eukaryota; kingdom Metazoa; phylum Arthropoda; class Insecta; order Hymenoptera; family Chalcididae; genus Chalcis; species Chalcis sispes. The sequence goes on from OX465094.1 coordinate 71,999,871, forward strand.
TTAGATAAATTATTTATGGAATCGCAGGAACGAGCGGTGCTCGTTTTTGCAAAATTACACTCGTTTTTGAAATGAAAAAAAAAATCGAGTAAACCGCGTAAATATATCTAGACGATAAAGTACGTTGCGGAAATTTATAAACCTAAAAGTGTATAAGCAACAATAATACGAAAAAAAAAAAAAAAACAAAAAATCGTTCATCAAGCATTATATTATATTGTTTCTGTCATACGTACGAATGGCTGGTGATTATATAGGTAGGATTTTACAATGTGAAATCAAGAATAGCGTAGGAGTTGTTTTATTGCTCCGTCTCAATTATTACTATTACTATTGTTAATGTTTTTTTTTTTTTTTTTTTTATGTATTTTATCGCGTTTTTGTGTGCTCGCGCGTGAACAGCCGCCGAATGGCAACTTGAATAAAAGACTATTTGTACACAAGGCGTAGGTAAAAAAAAAAAAAAAAAAAAAAAAAAAAAAAGAAAAGAAAGGTATATAGGGGAAAATATAGGAAAATCGGTGGGAAAATTATAAGACGCAATATATACCTTTTTTTTTTTTTTTTTTTTTTTACGTCTCGCGCACACGAAAAATGAAAAGAGAATATACCCAGGGACCAAAACTTTATTTTACGTGGAAATCGTTTTCAGGACTGATGGTTCTAGCGTATACTTGCCCATGTCAATTGCTCTCCTTCGAAAATTCAATTTTAACGATTGAGATTGCGATATAAAAATGTATTGTATTTTGTTTATATCTTTATTTTATTATTTTTTTATAGATGCTCGATTTTTATATTTTATTCTTCTGTGTGAAAAACGAATCGTTTTGAATAACGGTTGCGGTTATCTGCGCGAAAATAAAAAGATTGGCAAAAACGTAGTTTATTAGAAATAAAATTTTTTATTAATAATTTCATTAAAGAGAAAGTACATAATTTAGAAAAAAAATTCTTAACGTATCGTATAATACTCACAACATAATACTCTGAAAAGAATCGTATCGTATTAATGGTGAAGAATAAAAAAAAAAAAAAGAAAAAAAAACTCGAGAGAAGCACGAACAAATAATGGATTTTCGTTGGGAGAGCCATGGTTATATAGGGAAATAAAAAAAAGAAGGAAGAAGAAGAAAACTCGCGCGTTGCGATGAGAACGATGAATTTGTTTATACAATTATTTTTTACTTGATTTATTTAATTTTATTTTTTTATAAATACATATACGTACGCGTAGTAGGCAAAATAAAATAGATGATATATATATATATATATATTAGCCAACTCTGGTACGCACCCTTAATAAAATTGCGCGAATGGATATATATATATATATATATACATATTACGTATATCGAGTTTTATTCTAATCGACGTACAGTTCAACATATACATAGATATGTTTTGAGTAGATATGCGCAGCATAAAGCAGAAACGTGACTCTCTAATCGATAATTTATTTAAAAATATTTTAGTATATAAATTATGCTTTTTATTATTATATTATTGCATTACGTTTACGAATGAATGGCATAATATGAATATTCACACAAACACGTACATAAAATTTCATTTTTTTTTTTTTTTTTTTTTAAATTTCACTTTTCAACAATGTGACACACGCAAAATTCAAATACTCACGTATATATACGCCTACACAAAAAAATACGAAAAGATTCAGCTACGAAATCTCGAATATGCTTTTTTTTTTTTTGTTTTAAATAGTTATAATCCGATCGTCCAATTTTATCGAAATTTCTCATTTCGTTCAATCGTAAAAATCGATTGTTTTGAAAATAATTGGCGTGGAAACAAATTAAAACATCAAAACGCATTCATACGAGTGAGACAAATTTGCGCAGTAAATGTAAACTATAAATACTTATATTATTATTTAATAGCGTTATATTAAACTTAATTTTTAAGAATGAATTTAAAATTGAATTATTATTGATATTATTAAGGCGAAGCATTACGTTTACGAATTGTATCTCTTAAGTATTCTAGCATTTAAGTCGCAAACGCCATACTTTATTTTTATATATTTACGTAAGTATTTTTCAACTCCGTCGAACTTTCGTAACCGAATAATGGCAAATTCTCAATGCCTCAATTATTCTTTTGTTCGAATACGAACGAAGTAAATCATAATTTATTAAAAGGCAAAAATAAAAACGAAAAGCCATAATTCGATTATAGAAACGTTCAAAGTCCATAGTCTATCGTGACTTTACCTTTTAAATGAGCGTCAAACTTTAGCGTCGAACAATCTGCGTCATATTAGCGTTATTACGTTAATAACAAAAATGAACAAGAATACAACTGCGTGAATTTAGGAATCATTGTTTTTGTTCGACTCTAACAAAGTCGACGAGATTACCGAAGCTTATTGTATTACTTCCATTGAAATTAAATTCATAAAAACAAAAAAAGAAAAAAGAAAATAGAGACGTATAATCACGAAAGCTTCGTCATCTCATCGACTTTGAACGAAATAGTATCTCCCAAGGAGCGAAGGAATATGCAAAAAGAACAGAACAAAAGGAAAAAAAAAAAAGTGAGCGCACAGGTTTCCAAACCAACGTGCGTTACAAAAACGACCATATGAAAATGTAATAAAACGTACGATCTACACACGCTAATGATACAATACGTTTTAAAAGAAAAGAAACAAAAAAAAAAAGAGAAAAAAAGAAACAAAAACAAAAACAAAAACAAAAAAAAAAACAAAAAAAAAATGATTGACAAAATATAATTGACATAAATTAATATGATTGTGTATGTGTATGTTTCGGCGATACAGGTGCGGCGGCCGCTGCGAAGCAGCGCAGGCACTTAGGCCAGATACGAGAGCACCCTTATCAGAGGGCGGGCGCTCTATCGTGAATCTAACGGCCGCGGGGGTCGTTTATAAGCCCAAGCGCGCTTACCCGGCGACCCGGTAATTTTAATTAAGCGCGCTTGCTTGTTACCGGCGCCGAGGCGCGCGAGCCCGCGGTTAAGGTTAGTCACTCTCTCTCTCTCTCTCTCTCTCTTTCCCTCTCTCTATATCATTTTCTCTTTTTCACAAACACTTTTTTTTTTTTTTTTTTTTTTCTTTTTCTTTTTCTTTTTCGTTAACTCATATATACATACACGACGACACTTACACGATTACCTACATACTCCATTTACATTGAACTCGTACCATTTTTTATCTATCTTTATCTCTGTATTATTTGAGGGAAATTTTGCACGATGATTTTATTTTATTTTATTTTATTTTTTTTAATTTTTTTATTTTTCTCCTTCATTTTTTTCCACGCGAAATATTGTTAAAATTTTAAGAAAATAACGTATTGATCGTTTGAGATTAAAGGCCCGTTGATGGAAGGAAAATATTGGAAAAATAAAAAATAGCGTGCAAATTTTCTCGTATTATAGAATATTAATTATTATTATACTATACATATATTTTATTATTACCATTATTATTGATTTAAATATTACAATCATTATTACTTTCTCTTTATTTTTTACACAGATTATTTATTGTACGTTCTTGTCTATTTGGTTTTTTTATTACGTTTAATATTGATTTTTTTTTTTTTTTTTTTTTTTTTTAATTTTTTTTTTTTTGTAATTATATTGTACAATACAATTTTATACAAACATATTATTTTTCGTGTATGCAAAAGTTGCGTTTATGTATACATTACCATACGTACATAGATATTGCACTCATTATTTTTCTTGAGTTTTTTTCGTTCAATGCAAGACGTACGGCATTCTAGGATTTAATATTTATTGTACTACACTTTTTAAAACACTGTAGAATCATTTAATTACGATCAATTTTGTGTTGTAAAAGAATTTTTAAAACTTGAAACAATCGCGGTAAAAATATATACTCAAAAACATTTTTCAAAAAAAAAAAAAAAGAAAAAAGAAAAAAAAGAAAATTAAAATGATTGTTTGATTTTATTTATTTATTTATTTTTTTTTTTTTAATTTAAATAATCATTTTAAAATTTTGTTTTCACCGATAAATTGCAATCATAAAAAATGTAGGGACGGGAATGTCGTGCGTCGGCCATAGTTCTGTGTACCTGACGCCGCATCGATCGCAATGATGATTCGGTGATTATTAATCGCTGAATACTTTGACTATTTCTCTTTAATTGATCAGTGAACGGAGATTTATGTATATTAAAGTCTTTTATTTTATTTTATAAGAGAACCGGAATAACTTAAACAAACTGTTAATATGCGCGAACGGCACAGTTGCCCCTTACTTGTTATATAAAATTTATTCGGTACATAAATAAAAATCGCGTAATATAAATGGAAATTTAAAGAATTCTACAGGATATCTTTTTCCTTTTTTTAACAAAAAAAAAAAAAAAATAAAAAAAAAAGTCTAGAAATCATGTGCGACATGATTGGGTGCGCACCTCCCCATATTATACATAATTTTTTTTTTTTTTTTTTTTTTTTATTTTTATTTTTGCACACATCAACATCATATATAAACAAAAAATATCGGAAAAATAAAAAAAATTCTTTTACAAAGTTCAGTTTTTCTTATAAGAAAGAATTGTTAGATATTTTCGTAATGTAGGAAAAAAATAATAATAAAAGAAAAAAAAAAAAAGAAAAAAAAAAAAAAAGAAAATAAAAGAAACTACAAAAGGTGAGTCAGGGGCAGCGTGTTGTCAGCGCGCGTGTCAAAACCATCTGATAATATAATTTAAAAAACGGGGTAACGATTTAAGTAAAATAATAAAGAGAAAAACATGAAAATTTACAAATTCATAAAGTATATAATTATGATATATAAAGAATTTTTATATCACAAGTTAGAGGACGACGCTCATGGTGACTTTGGTGCTTACGTGTCAGTATAAAATATAAATATATCTATATTTATTACATGTAATGTGAGAAAATACAATTGTTTCGTGTTTCATTTTTTTTTTTCTCTCTCTCTCTCTCTCTCTCTCTCTCTCTTTCTTTCTCTCCTTCCAGAACGTTGTATTTTTTGCATTTTTTATTAAAACAAAAAAAAAAAAAAAGAAAAAAAAAAAAGAAAAGAAAAAGTTTAAGAACAAAACGTAGTAATCGCAAATTAAATTATTGAAACTTCTATATGTTTTCACACTTTCTCTTAGGCTCTCTTTTGTTTAGTTCGTCACAACTACACCTCCCCCCTCTCGAAAAAAAAAAAAAAAATTGAAAGGAAAATATGAAATTATAAATTTTTTTTTTTTTTAATTTTTTTTTTTGTCTTGGCAACTTGTGCCTGTGGAACACTTATTTTATTTTTATTTATACGTAAAAAATATTTATATATATATAAGTAAACGTTATAAATATAAATATATATAATTATACACATGGAAAAATTACGTCGACGTTGAACTTCCATTTCAAATTTATTTGTATATAGATTGATTATGCGCCTACCAGATTATACACGTATGAAGTAAAAGAGAAAAAACACGATAAAATAAACTATTTATATGAGTAAAAAAAAGTACAAAAAATCACAAAGAAATGCTTGTTTGTTTTATTTATTTGCTTCACTTTTCACCACAAAATCGAACATCGCAAACAACCCAAAAAAAAAAAAAAAAGAAAGAAGCAAAAAAAAAAGAAAAAAAAGGAAAAAAAGGAAGCAGGGGTGGTAACGCGTCGCGGCAGAGTTGTGACTTTCTTGGATACATACATAAACATGAGAAATGATAAAAATGTGATTTGATGATTTTTAAATTAATTATCGTTGAGAAATAAAGAATCGTCGCGTCGAACGCGCCAAAGCTTTTTTATTACGTAATACTTGCTCGAAATGCCGTCCAACCCTTTGCATATATATTATTTATTAATTCATTTATTAATTTATTAATCAATTTCACTGGTGAGATTTTTCGCGCTTAATTTTCCATTTCAATATAATTTCGTTCCACATTGAAATTTTAGTTTTAATCGGTAATCAATAAAATTGTTTATTCTTCTGCGTTTAATTGACAACATCATATTTTTGTATCTGTGACGTTTGTTTTAAAATTTTCATTTTAATTTTTATTTTTCATTAAAATAACGTAGGAAATATGCTTTATTACTAACGTATTTGATAACTTTTAGTTTTAGTTTTTTTTTTTTTTTTTTTTTTATTTAACTGTAGTGTAAATTTAAAATCAAATTTGTTTTATTCATAAAATTTAAAAACATCAGCCTTATACTTTAAATTATCAACCAAGCTAACGAAATTATGTTGAAAAAAAAAAAAAAAAAAAAAAAAATATTGGTATTGGAAACTCTCTCCTCGTTTCTTTTTTTTTTTTTTTTTTTTTTTTTTTTACTAACAAATTCTACAAATTGACATTGTACGAATTGTCTCTTACGGTTTGCATTAATTTTATCTATTTATACATAACGCACAAAGTGTAATAATAATTTGTATACAAATATTATCTAAGCGCAAAATAAGAAAAGATAAATAATAACTATAGAAAAATATGTTTAAACGATAATACCACCCTTTCTTTTATTAATCATTAGACGCAATTTTCATCCATCTTCATAATATAGATAATCCGCACCGCAGCACCATTTTATTTCTTTTATTTTAATTAACTAACAAAAATGCTCCACATGGCCAAGTTGACACTAACTTTATTGATTAATTTAATTTTCTCTCACTTTTATATATATATATACAAAATTATTATTATAAATAATAATAATAATAATAATAATAATAATAATAATAAAATCGCGATTAAAAAGTATTGAGAACTAGTTCGCGCGCATGAATATGCATAATGCGACAGCACACATTTTATTAAATTAGCGAAATTAATAATAATCCTCTTCGTTCTTGATTCTTGATATCTCTCTTTTATGCTCACTATACCAGCGACGTATGAATATTAACCTTTTTTTTTTTTTTTTTTTAATGTATACATGCGCGTGTGACTGTATCTCTTTTCGCTCTCTTTATTTATTACAACTTTTTTTTTTCTTCAATACTTCAAAATAATACAATTTACCATAATAATTTTATACGTACATAACTCGATGCTTCTGACATGCCTGGAAAATATTTCAATATATACATAATTTTTTTTTTTTTTTTTTTGTTTATTGTCACATAATCACTATTGACAAATCCAGATTTTTTAATATATAATTGTACGACTGTATAAAAATTACTAAAAAAAACAAAAAATAATCATAAAAAAAATCTCATGAGCCTCTTTTGACACACCCGCTTGCTGGGATAATTTAATCAAATGTGTACGAGAAACCAGAAACGAATTAATCCCTTTTATTTATTTATTTTTTTTTTTTTTTTTTTTTTTTTTTTTTAACAAAAATACTGGCACCTTTACATAAATATATATATATAAATAAATATGAGGTCTACTGGTGGCTGGTGTGCACCCAAGCTGCGCCGGAATAATTACGAGCGCGATAATATTTTTTTCTCATTCTCTTACACTATCGTTTAATAATAATAATAATAATAATAATAATAATAATAATAATAATAATAATAATAATAATTATAATAATAATAATCATAATTTAAAATAATAATAATAATATTGTTATATGTTTGTTAATTTTTTTTTTTTTTCATCATTGATTAATTTATTGTTACGGTATCGAAGCTTTATTTGTTTGCTACTTACATAAACGTTGAAAAACAAATAATACATATATAAAAATCTGTGGCCAATTTTCTTAAAACGAATATTCTTTTTAATATTGTTCATTAATAACGTGTTATTCATTATAGCCGGTTGATTATAGCTTTTGCCAAACAATTATTTCGACTCATTAATTGATATAATCTATAAGAATAATCGATCTTTACGGGATTACTAACTTCAAGTAAAAACAAAATAAAATAGAGAAAAAAAATTATTTATAATACTGTTCAACATAAAATTAATAAAATAACATTTTGATCTGTATATTACTACCAAAAATATATTGTTTCGAATTATACAAATTTTTTTTTCTTCAATAGAGCTATAATTTTTATATAAATATTTTATTATTACTAAACATTAATTTTTTTATATTAATTTCATGTAAAATCTAAAATTATAATATGCGGGGAGGGTACACAAGCCACAATTTCGTTATTAAAATAATAAAAAATTAAAAAATTTAACGTAATTTGAGTAAGAAATCAGAGTAATCACAGATCTCTTTGTTAACCAAAGGCGCAGGTGTTTTTTTTTTTTTTTTTTTTTTTTTTTAATATTATTTCATTATTGAAACTATTTACGAACTTTCACAAGTCAATAACAATATCGTTTTACGTATGTGATGATTCAAACGCTTCAAACTAATCATTGTTATACTTACAATTGACAATTCTCTCGATAAAATAAGAAAAAAAAAAAAAAGAAATAGATTCAATGCAAAAGTGCAAAACGACGCTTAAATTCTTTGCATAATTAATACAATGAAAAAAATAACACAAAAAGTAACAAAACGTAGAGAACTAACATCAATAATTTATTCACCATTACACTGTTGTAAAGCATAATTATTGTCCATTATTAATTATAGTGTGCTTTACTAGAAACATGATTTATAACTTGAAAATTATTTAATACAATGTTTAACGATTTTAAAGCATCGCTTTGCACTATTACAGTAACAAATATTTACATCAATAAAATGAAAATTGTGATATATTTCATTGCCTTTAAATTTAATTAAAGTTAATAATTGGTGAATCATTTTAATTTACAAACGGTTATCATATTTATATTAAATCATGTATTTAAATAATGCAATAGTCAAAAAATATTTTTCATTTTAAAGGCAAAGAATGATTCACAAATATAACGACCGAGTAAAAAATTTTTATGGAAGTAATAAAAATGTTATCACCTATGTCTTTTTATAATTGATAATATTTTTATTTTCATTAAAGAAAAAAAAAAACAAAAAAAAAAAATTCAATAAAATGGAAAATTAAAATATTACTTTTTTCATTTTACACTTTTCAAAATGAAACAAGTAAATAAATATATTACGATTAACATAATTATTTTTAAAATATGTGTTAAAAAATTTTGAAAATTCTTTAAACGACAAGAAAGCATTATTTTCATAATCTCCGTGTAAAAATTTTTTGCTAGGTTAAGACTAAAAAAAAAAAAAAAAAAAAAAAAAAATAGAAAAAGAAAATAAATCGAGAGACAAAAATCACTAACCAAACTGTTTTTTCTTTTTTTCTTTCTTGTTAACCCTGGTTGCCCATGGCCTGTAGGCTTGCGGAGTGCTAACAATGGAAAATCCACACTCGTCCTGTGCTAACACCTGGATTATTGGACACACGCAGAGCATCCGCCGCGCGTTCGATCGCGACCACTCTCACTCTCTCACTTTTTCTCTCTCTTGAACGAATATTTAAAAAAAAAAACGAAAAAAAAAAAGAATATAAAAAAAAAAATGAAAGGCAGAACGAAAACGAAAAAAAAAAAAAATAAAAAACAACATCGAAGTAACTAAGAGCAATGCGACGACGACTTTTATTCATTTTATTTATTTATTTGATTTTTTTTTTTTTATTTGTTTATCATTTTTTTTTTTTTTTTTTTTTTTTCATGCAAGTCGACGAAAATATAATATGCTTGCTCGTTCGCGAATCTCCGGAATTGATAGTCAGTCTCTCGTTGACTGCGATATAACCACCTTTACTTTCTTTGTTCTTTTTTTTTATTTTTTTTTTTTTTATCCGTTCTCTCCTTCCCATTCCTCAATCGCTGACGAGAATGTATCAAATCACGATATTTTATTTAATCGAGAAATAATTAAGGTTTTTTTTTTCATTATTTATCGTAGACTTTTTTTAAATTTTATACTTATAAAAGTTTTTAACGTCAAATTTTTATGGAACATACAAATTTTTACGAAGAAAATACAAATTTTTTTTCCGTCAACTACGATACATTTATATCGTCAGTGTTTCCATGATCATCTTAAACAATTTATTCTTATTATTGCAATATAAAAGTTTCATTTTTTATACTCTGATTGCAAAAAAAAAAAAAAAAAAAAAAAAAAAAAACATTGTTAAAAATCCCATCCTATCAATTTTATTTTTATTAAAAAAAAAAAAAAAAAAAAAAAAATTCATCGCATGATTTGAAAAAAAAAGAAAAAAAAAAAAAGAAAAATTTTATCATGCACTGAGAGAGAACATTTCAAATCAAGATGAACAAAAATATGAAGAACAACGAAGATAAAATTGGACGGATAACGCGAAAATTCCAACGATTGGCGAGAAAAGGATACGAACGGAAAAAACTCTCAAGAGGAGGAATCTCACTGTACTTATTCAAGAAAAAAAAAAAATAACGTAGAAAGAGAGAGAAAAAACGACGGAGAGAAGGCGTCGATATTCATTATTTTTTAGCTCCCCGGAAGACGTCAAACGAAAAAGAAATAAAAAAAAAAAACAAAAAAAAAATAAATATATGAACGTATCGAATCTTCGTACGATATTTTTGTAAAAAAACAAAAAAAAAAAAGTAATGAAAGTATAAAATAAGCAATCCATTTTTAATAATTTTAAGATTATATAGCAAGAACAACATCGAGGTGAAAAAAGAAAAAAAAATTAACGATTAACTTAAAAAAGTTAAACTATACATTGTTATGGCTTTTCATTGAGTAAGGAAAGGCTAGCAGAGTATATACATATACATAGATAAATAGTTATACGTAGAAAGAGCCCATAAATATCAGCGTTGTTTGATAGCTAGAATAAACATTGGTTAAAAAAATAATAATAATAATAATAATAACGATAATGATAATCGAAGGCAAAACCGCTCTAAGAGATTGCTCGATTTACTTAAATAATAGAGCGCGGAAAAAAGAAATAATAAATAACAAAAAAAAAAAAACAAAAAAAAAAAAAAAAAAAACAAAAAAAACAAAAACAAAAAAAAATTAATAAGCAATGCGTAAACAATGAAATACGCGATAAAAGAAAATTATTAGTTACTCCGTGTCTTCGATAATGCGCTATCGTATACGCATATACATAAACATAATATATACATATATATATTTTTTGTTATTTAACTTTCTGGCCTGCCATACGATTTAACTGTAAGGATAAAACGTACAGATAATTTTTACGGTTACAGATCTACGCAAATATATAAAAAGTGTCCAGATGACTGTCCAACGAGGAGAAAGAAATATGAAATATTTATATATATATGCATCATTATTATCGTACGTAGAATTTATTTTATCACGCGTAGTTTGTTAGGTCTTTTATTATTAATTATTAAGCATTAAATTGTGGTTTTTTTTTTCTTCAATTTACATTAAATGCCTACGAATAATTATCATTTTGAAAACTTTTATTTTGATAATAACATTATTTGTTTGTTAAATTCTAACTTTTCAAAAATAACGACGATAAGGATGATCGAGAGAAAAAAAAAATCATAAAGCAATCGAAATTAATCGTCAAACAAATCTTTGGATAAAAAAAATTCTTCATAGAGATGATAGATTTAATTCAAAATTAAAATATAAAAAAAGAAAACTACGCTTTAATTAGCCTCTGTACATAATATATTATTGAGAGTGATTTGCAATCTACTTAAGTCCCCATATCATTGTCTCTGAATACTTTTCATTAATTATAATTATCACATTGATCATATTATATTATTAATTATATTATAATACAAGTTAGTTTATGTAAAAAAGAAAAGAAAAAAAAAAAGAAAAAAAAAAAAAAACATCAGGGGTTAATAGAACGATACGATTATTATTTTTGTTTCCTTTAAGATAACTTTAAATATTCATTGCTATTATTATTATTTTTTTTTTTTTTTTTTTTTTTTTTTTTTTTTTTTTTTTGAGAAATTTACGTAATTTTTATTGACTATAAAAAAAGATTTATAAATATAAAAAATATTATATATAAAATTTGTTAACTAAATACTCGAGTTTAAACGTAAAATATTGTGCATATATATATATATATATATATATATATATATATATATATATATATATATATATATATATATATATATATATATATATGACGTTTAATTTAGCAATTATTTGTACAATAATTATTTTTTTAAATATATTAAAAAAATTAATTAATTAATTAATTAATAGCAAAATAATTTCTTTATAATAATATTATCAAAAAAAAAGTTGAAAAATCAGTTGCAATATTTATATATATATATACATAATTGTTTGTATAGTCTTTTTATTTTCATTCAAATTAACTCGAATTTTTTTCATAGTTTACATATTTTATCGTAACGTTAGCACGTGCCTTAAATCTCGGGCAGGATAATGTGGCAATAAATAAATATAATCATAAATATATATTATTATTATTACTATTATTTTTATCATTATATAGATATTTATATCTGATAAACAAAAAAGGGCAGCGATGCAAATCATGAATAATGCTAATTATTTTTTAAGTACATTGTACACGACATGAAAGTAAATAAAAAATCTCTAGAAGATCTGATTATATTATATTTTGTAGAGTGAAGCAATTTAATTAAATGGAATAGCGTACTTTTGTGTGTTGATTGCGAAAGATTATATATAGATATATAAAACTTTCAAAATATTGAAAATATAAAAATAGAAAATATATAATATAAATAAATATATATATATATATGTATTAAATAAGCAAAAAATGTATGAGAGTTTATTTGTAAATGAATTTAGAGGGCGACGCGTTTGATTTTCGTCCGAATGGAAATAATATTAAAATGTTTATCTCCTTCAACGTAAAAAATAAAGTTATCTCGTCGTTGAGACAATAAATAGAATTATAATATACATATATATATACATACATCAAAAATTTATAAATTTTTCTGTCGACTTAATAAAATATGTGATGTACGACATTTATATCTAATAGATATATAATTATGCACACACTCAAACGCGGAATCTCACATTCGCGCTGTTTTTCTATTCTCATTTATTTATTTATTTTTTTTTTTTTTTTTTTTTTTTTTAACTTTCGCGTCAATTACTTCTTGTATGGATGAATTAATTGTGCTTGATTTTGAATATATTATTGTGTTTCGATTCGTTTTCTTTCTTGTTTTAATGGTTGATTTTATCAAAAAGAAAAAATAAAAAAAAAATTTATTAACCAAAAGAAGGAAAAATGGCGAGTAATATTGTACACGACGGTGCAGTTTTCCTCGATGTCGTGTACGTTTTTTTTTTTTTTTTTTTTTTTTTTTTTTGTTTTTGTTTTGTATTTGAAGATCTGCATGCAGTGAAAAACCCGAATGATACTATCGCGCAAAAGTTAATAACAGAGGCATATTTTTATTACTTATATTAAACTGTTATGATAAGCGTTAAAAAGCTATAACAGCACTGGAATAAAATAAATGTCACAAAAATACTTTTTAGTTTTTATTTATCAAAACCTTTATCTTTCCTTTCATTATTTCCCGTTATAGCATCATCTTTAGTAGTAAAAAGTAACTTTAATTTTAAATAATTTATCAATAAAACATGCCATTATTAACATAAATAACAATAATGAAATAATAATATTGTTAATTATTCTTTCCAAAATATTTGTTATGAATATTTATTGCCAATCTTTATTTTTTTAAGTTAAAGTTTTATTTATTTCAAATATTGCAACTAATCAAATAAATATTAAAAAAAATTTTAAAAAATATTTTTTTTAAAAATTGTAATTTTTAATAATAAAATAAAATTTTTATTTTTCAATTTATTTTATATTCGAAAATTTATAAAAAAATTAGTTTTTATAATTTATATACTCGTATATTGTTTAATCAATTTTTTAACACTTCATATCAATAATATATAAAATTAAATTGAAACAAAAATTATCTTTAAAATAATTTTTCAATGGTATCAATTATAATAAAATTAATTTATTCACATTCATACTTTAATTAAGTAAGAATATCATTTTAAAGTAAGTTCTTAATTTTATTAAAAAGTAATTAAACTAAAGATTATTGACAATGTAGTTTATTTATACACGATTAATTAAGACATTAAATATTTAAAATTATTCAAAGTTATCGATGACAAAATACATATTATTTTGGCCTTTTGCATAATGGAATGCTTGGAATATTAAATTATGACATGATTGTAATTTGTAGATACTCATATATACAATTTAAATCTATACAAATATCAATGGAAGGAAAAGTTGTTTGAATATTAAAATAACAAAACAGAACATAAGAGTAAATTCAGAAACATGAGTAAGTCTTAACGAGTTATTGATATACAATTAAAATGATCTTTAAACTTATACACGCAGTACAAACAGCGTACGATTGACGCTCCTGAACTGTCCTAGAAAATCCTTTTTCTAAGCTTACAACATTAAAGATTCAAATTTTTTACAAATTAAAATTCAAATCTTCAACTGCTGTTTCAATTCTAGTAATTTCTTTTTATCTCAAAACGCTTATATAAATGCTAGTTTTTACAAATAAATTCTTTGAGCTGATAAAAGAAAAAATATAGAAATCTTTAATTCAGAGCAATCATTATCGCAGCAGAGGTTAAGGCCACAAACGCCCATCCTCTTAATTCTTCATTTATTCTGTTTGAATAGTGGTCAAGTGTACATAGAATATGCTCCGCAGCTGTGTAGAAAAATCAGTCGGTCTTAAAAAAGATAACATGGACGAATTGCTTGTCTTGATTGACATTTTAACAATATTGTAGTTTAAATTTAGCTGCGGTTCAATATTGTTGCAGTTCATGCCATCCTGATACTCTGAATAATTTGGAAAACAGCTAAAAATAAAAATATAAAGATTGAAAATAGATTTTTTTTGAATTTTTATACAAACAATCTAACAATGTTTTAAATAATTTCTAAGATTTTGTTTTACATTACTAAATATAAAAGGAAAATATCTAAATGCAAGAGATAATCAGAGTTAACATATGGATTTATATCAATAATTAACTGAATACACATTATGATTCACTTAAATAGATAATAAGTTGCTAAACTAACAATATTTCAAATAACATGAAATAATGTAGTTAATGGTTGTTTAAAAAATATGTACAAAAAATCTAGATATAAAATTATATTTTAATAAAAATCCAAATTTCTCATAAAGATAACATATTGTTAACTTAAGTAGAACTTTATTATATTAATATATTTTCTTTAACATATTTTTGAAAATTGAATCAGTCAGCATATTGATCTCTTATTAATACAATGGTACTTTAATATATAGCATTATTGATAATATTTCTATTTTAATTAATAAAATAAATTTCTGAATTATTATTGAACACTGTGATACTAGTTATAATAAAAACTGAATAATGCAAAATAAATCTTACCAGAACCACAAACAACAAAGATAAATAGAGCTAAGAGCCAGGGACCAACTGGTGACGACTCTTCTTGAGATTTCTATAAAAATAAAAAAAATATTACTTTTTGTTATTTACATGTTCTTTCTTATTTTGAAACTAGAAGTCAACAATCGTTTTAAATGAAATTAAGTGAATCTGTCAAAAATGGAAGCAAAACATCTTTCCAGATGGATCCATTAACCGATAACCTCAAACAAATTTCAAGTTACACGTTAAAGCCTAACAACCCACCCTCTACTTATGACAAATAAAATTTATAGCAATTCTAAATCTTACAGATAAAAGTAATTAATTTATTTAATTTTGAAGAAGTTCCATTCAGAAAAATTGATGTAATTTATTGACAGCTGGAATGTGTTTTGTTCTAAAGAAAGAAAAGTACGTTCCATAAGAAAATAAGTAGCTAAAATTGTATGTTATAAAATAAACTCACCGTCGACTTGGGCACATTTCCACGCTGTGTAATGAATTTGGTGGCCTTCTCGTTGGCAATACGCATCCTCTGCTTTGGTGCCATTGTGTATTTTATTTCTTGGTAAATGCAAGAAAGTAAAACAGCGAAGGAAACGATTACGCCGCTCTACGTTCCGACGTGTGAGAATACGAAGTTCGTGCGGGCCAAGTGTCTCTTAAATGATTGGATCGAATTGCAAGTGGAGCGGGGAGGATATGTGTAGACGTGTCTCACTCTCGTGTCGATTGACACACTTCTATACTTTCGTTGTACAGGAAGTAGGTGTGTGTGTATGTGTGTGCGTGCGCGCGCGTGTGGGTGCATGTATGTATGTGTATATATGCATACACATTTATATATACGCAGGTTATGTGACGGTCAGGGACGGTTGTTTATATGCACTTCCTCATGTATGCACATAAAGGAATGCAGATTTGTAACTTAGGTATTAACTTCTAGTAAGTTATAACAATTTCATTACATTATAATTTTAAAACTATTCTATGCAATAAGTATCTTTTCTTTACATAAAATAAAATTAATTGCTGTATTTAATTATAATGTAAGAAAAATATGTTTTACTGAAATAATAATTTCTATTTATTGTTAAAAATAAATATTTTTATAAAAATCTTATAGTAAAAAATAAAATAGATTTACTAATATTAAATCTACTGAACGGGAAGATCTGCGTGTAACTATTTTTTTCCAAGCTATCCGCTTAATCCGCTTATATTCTCACATTTTTTAATACTGAAGAATAAAAGTTAGTAATGAACTACTTCATAATTATGACACCAAAAATATTAATTTTATAAGTTCATTTAAAATTAAATTTTTCAAATAATTTCTATCTTCCATTTATAGAAAACTATTAAAATTTTTTTTGGTAGCGAAACTCAGATTTATATATAAATTTAAGATTAATAATATCAAAATAATAACAATTTGAATTAAATTAAAAAAAGTAAATTAATAAATTAAAAATAAATATATTATTGCTATTTAATGTTAACAATAATAGGTATATTTTCCATATTAGCTACTTATATAAATTAGATACTTATATACTTTTATTATTCTATTTCGTTATAAATTTTACAAAATTAGTTTTGCATATCTAATTACACATTAATGTATTCGAATTCTTATTTTCGAACATTTTTCCGGTAAAGTTTAGAATATTCTAGAGTTTAATTTGTAACTTTGAAGTTAAAGTAATTATTACAAATTATTGTAAATAAAATTATGGCTAATAGAATGTATTAAATGGATAAATAAAATAAATTTTAATATTTTAATTTTTCCAATTTTAATTTTATTATATTTTTAATATCTAAATATTTTTGCTCTTTACATATTTATTGAAAGAAATTTATTGAATTGAGATTCATTAAATAAATATATAAAGTTATTAATTAATATAAAAATTAATTTTTAATAATTATTTCTTTTATTTTCTTTACGGCATTTGAATAAATTAATGATTTTTTGCAACTGAATATAAGAATTAAGAAGTATATACGTCGAATTTTCGAATAGTTTGAAGACTACTTTTATTAATTTTTTTTTTATCTTTTGACTGTTGCCTTAGGCAATAACCAAGTGCTTTAATTTATGTATTCAATACGATAATATTAATAATTTAAAAGGAATTAATGTGTTTAATAAAGCAATGTCGATAGCATATATTAATAGATTTATTTTATTAACTTATTAAAAATTACAATATATATATATATGCATACAAAAAAAAGACTGATGAGATTTTATTTAAATGACACTGAAATTGCAGAAAATAAATAATTTTGATTTAATTGAATAATTAACATAACATTTGTTTATTTGAAATTATTATAAAAGTATTAATAATGTTACTATGCTTAAAAAATAAAATTATGTTCATTATATAAAAGTTTTAAATACTTCTAGCTGAATATAAAAAAGTTAAATAATTATGTAAATAAAGTAAGGTATAGTTTTTTTTGAAAAATAAAACCAAAATATTTATTAAATATACTTTTTATTTAGTTTATAAAATAGAGTAAAATTAACTTATGCATAAATTAAAATGATACAGCAACACTTTTTAATTATTAAAATTATAACAGTAATTAAAATAAATTTTATCATATGTATGAATTTTAAAATTAATTCAATTTTTTCAAAATTTTCTCTTTGTTTTACCTTTAATCAAAAAAATATATATAAATTTTAAAAAAATATTTAAAGTAAAACTATATTATTATATATTTTTACTCATCATTATTTCTAATAACAAAATTTTTATTATTGAATAATTAATAAATTATATACTGTTACTTTCGTAAAATACAAATTCGCACAGCTAATATTTTGATATTTGATAAATTGAATAATCAAAGATCGATAATTTTTTCTTTTAAATTATTATTTTATTATTTTTATAATCAATTAAAAAGCTCAATAATAAATCAGTAATTTATCGAATTTTTAAGTAACTTTACAAGGAAGTTTTACGAGACGAATGAATTTACACAATTTACTAAGTCTCGTCATGTTTAAACTTTTTAACGCAAAGAAGCTTAAACATTATTTGATATTTATTATCATTGTAACGATTATACAAAAATTATTGACAAAAATCGCCCCATAAGTGGGTATTGTGTTTATGTACCTAAGTGTATTTTTTTCTATCAAAATAAAACTTTTTTATAATTTTATCAAACATGTCACGCAAAAACTTGCCTTTTTTTCAATTTTCTATTACAAATTAAAGATCTTTTATATAAATTTTTAAACAATAATTTTTATGTGAAATGTATAGATTTATAATAATACAAAACATTTACAGCTTACTATGATAGTCACTTTATGCTATTCTTTTTATATAAAAAAATTTCCTGTTATACTAATCTTTAGATCTATCTTGAAATTTATTTTTTATGCAACAGAATATCATAGTAAGATGTAATAAAAAATTGATATTACCAAATAACCTTGAAAAATATCTTTAAAAAATTAATTTATTAATACTCTTTTAAATTAAAAATCTTATTTAAAAATTTTTTAAAAATTGTTAATATTATTAAGCAAAGTATAATACATATACCATAATGTCTAAGAAAGTAACATTTTCTACTCTTTACATTAGGTTTGTGTCTTTATATGGATTATTTTTCTCTTTCAGTCAATTGTGTTCGAAATTCATTAATGACGAAAAGTTTATTTTTTTCTTATTTAAAATTTTCAATTTAATTCAATATTTATATTGATCTTACGATTGTTTTAAATGTTTGTACTAGTAAAAATTTTTAATGATTTAAAAAATAATACATTAAAAAATTTTACCAGCATAAAATTTACAAAATACTTGTAAAGTCAACATAAATATATTGTTGTCACAAAAAGTCAATGTGCACCAAATACAATGGTAATAACAAACAGGGATTACGAACATTAGTAATAACTTATTACAGCGCTCATCACCTTCTTCATATTACATCGCTCATTAATATGATCATCTATGCACTGATTTTTATAAGTCTTTACACAGCTGATATCCCCAACTTCTTAATCACTGCCAAAAACTTTTCATTATTCTCTGTGTGCGAAATTACGAAGTCACGGAGATACGTACAAAATCTTTTATGGCTCGTAAAGTTTATTGTTTAAGAAACATGACTTCTTCAACTGATCGCAGTAGGACTCGTTTTCAACATTGACATATTTTTTTTTTACGATTGGAAGCTATATAATTAAAAGACTGTACACAACGGTATAAATTGTATTTTTGACTAGCATTTTTTCTCAAGCTTTGGAACACTTTGAAAAATGTTTCAGTGCTAGTACATTCAAAATGAAAATGAAAGTGATCCCGAGTCCTACATTGAGCAGCAAAACTGAAGTATTTTTTGTTCTCATTTTCATTTTATCGATAATACCATGGCGACTTTGATTACAAACAATATCTTGTCAAGTTTAATCTATTTTGACAGTGGAATAAATTTTTCGTACGAATTCACTAGTTCCAACGTAACCTACTGTGCCGCACATAATGCCCAGAGCCAAGCTAAAGAGTGCCATATAACCAAAATAAAAGGCAGTTTGGAAGAGGCCGTACATTCTAAAAAAAATTATTATTTAGAAATTTCATTTTTAAAAATTAAAAACTCAATTAACTTTTTTTTAAAAATTATTTTAACTTACTTAGTCTTAAAAAAGAAGTAATAGAACGAGTAAAGATAAACATAGCTTGCAGTTGAAGCTGCAGCTAAGAAACTGGTCCATTGCCTATAAATAAATATTATTAATGACTATAATATTCCTTAAAATGTGATAACAAATAATCGAAGTATTAACAATAATGTGGTATAATATATAACCAAATACTTACCATCGATAATCTTCAGCATTTAATAGGAAATATGTGCATACAATAGTTACACAAACTGTAACTATCATTAGAATAACAAATACCAATAGCATGAAACCATAAACATAGTAGATTTTATATGCCCAAAACGATGTGAAAATAAAATACATTTCAATGAAGATAGAACCAAAAGGAAGAATTCCGCCTAACATTATTATTACTATTGGTTCCATAAACCATTTTTTTTCAGGTATGGGCCGTGGTACTGCATTTACTCTACATGGAGCATCCGGTGTTCCTGCAACATTGCGACCAAGAATCGTTCCTACCAAGGTTAATGGCAAAATGACGAAAATACAAATACAAGTAACAGCAACCTAAATGAGAAAATTTGTAAATAAATAATATGCTGATTAATCATAATTATAAAATTTTTTCATTGACTTCATTTTGAAATTTAATTTTTTAATTGAAATTTTTGCATTTAAATTAATTTATCTTAAGTTTAATTAATAGAAAACTAAACTTTAAAAATTTACAGTTAATTACCATTGATCCAAATGGAATAGCTCGACTCGCATGATAATACATGGCAATAAAGTTTATCATGAAAGCTGTTCCACAGACTAAAGCTGGAATCATAAACGCACTGAGTAGCATTTGCTTGATCCAAAGTCTACCACCCATTCGAGAATATAAACCTCCTCCCGCATAACCATTTATAGGCGAAGTTATTGCATATACAAAAATTGCAGTGGATAGCATAGAGCCTCGCTCTGTATAAAGTTCTCCAAGAATAGCAGAAATGATGACACTTAGGACTACAACTGTTACCTAAGAATATTAGAAAAATGTATTGAAAAAAGTATAAAATAGTATATTAAAATCTAATCTAAATATATTAAAATTTAAATAAATATTCATTAAATTCTACCTGATATCCAGCTCCAATAAGTGCTGAAAAGAGTATTGGGTGATTTGCTGGTCTGAAAACATCTCCATGAACCTGTTTCCAACCATATTCATCTCCCAAGTCTCTTTCCATATCATCTATTTCTTCATCTTTGCTATATCTTGCATAATCTTTCCTTAAAGTGCGCATTAAAATCATTGAGACCAGACCAACAAGGAAAATAACCATCATAAAGCTGTTGAAAATACTGAACCAATGAATCTAAAAATAGTCATATTCAATTTTGCATTAAAAATGTATAAATATTAAATATATATTATAAAATTTTTTTAAATTTTAAATGTGATTACTCTGTGTTGGAAGAAGTTAGGATCTAAATATTTATCAAATCTATCTTCAAATTTAATATTGCTCTTTTTCCAATTGACTTCATAACTGAAAGATATCATTTTACCAACTTTAAGCTCAGCTTTTGATTGACTAGTAAGATTAACATCAACAATTTGCTTGCCATTATAACCTATATCCAGTTTCTTGTGCGCGTAAATAAAATAAGAGGTCTCGCCATTATTATTATTCGACTCTTCAGGTTCACCTACCACTCCTAAAATATATAAAATAATGACATCCATAAAATATACTACATTTAATTTCTATTATAGAAAAATTTGCACACCCCATATTGGTAGATTATCGATATACATCTGGTACCAATACTGATTTTTAACAGCATAAACAAAAGCTCTGTAGCTTTCCTCATTTAACGATACACTGCAATACTCTTGCCTTTTAATAGGTTCTGCAAAATAATATTTGTAACAAACATTATATAATAAATTTTTATTAAACCATTTTATTTATTATTTACCTTTAAATTCAATTTTTAATCCGCTCATTTTAAGCTCAATACCTTGCAAAGCCTCAGAAAGCGTTTCATGGTAATGGCTTATAACTTCTTTAGGTCCTTTACAAAATGGTAAAGAAAAATAAGAATATGTCTCTTGTCTATTATGATAAGGACCAACAGTAACCATCCATAATACTACTTCATCACCATTTTCATACTAAAATGAATTATACGAATATTTAAATTGATTAAGGTTACAAGAGAGTAAGTTATTAAATAATTTAATGAAATATAATTTATTTAAAACAAAAAATATTTCAAATTGAATATATATATATATATATATACACAATAATAATGGATATTTTGCTGACATGAATATAATATTAAATTAAACTTTTTTATACAAATTTTACAAATAACAAGAGTAATGTTAAAATTATTCTTAAAAAACAACTATATATTTATGCGATAGTAAAATTTTTTTAAATAAAATAAATTTAATGACAGTATACAAATACAATCTTTACAAAAACTTGTAAAACATTTATTTTACTACAAATACAATATAGAATTTTAATTATCAAATATTATAAAAATTAATACAAATTTTTTTGATTTGAAATATTAATTGTCATGTATTAATACAATACGTTTAATATTAAAAATTCTTTGTATTTTTATCTACATCTTTAAAATGTAATTAATCCAACATTTACATTCATTTTTTAAAGATATTTCTTAACCTATTAATATTTAAAACTGAATCATAAGTAACTCCCACATCTTATTTTCACTTTAACGAAGAATTCAGCATTTCTAATAAGAAAGTAGGTTTACAAAATGTACTTTGTATCCATATTTAATTGAAATGTTTATTTTTCTGAAAATGATTGAATGCCACGTTTTTGGCACAGAATTGCAATATTTGTGCGCAAAAATTGATTTTGATAAAGAACCATCTCTCTTATTCACTCACACGTATACGTAGAATCAACTCATACTATGTTGATGTTCTAAAACGTTTTAAAAATAATCGTAAAACTAAAAAATGGCATAAGATTATTTCTTACAATGTGATCGTGTTCGTCGGCGCGAACATCCAGCAGCAGGCAGACGGCTGCCAGGAAGCCGAAGAGGATCCTTCGGGTCCGGCACATTTTTAAAACTTTTCTATTATCGGTTTTCTTCTTAAATTTTTAACGTTATATTTTAATGCTCTAAGCTCGTTCTCGATGCCTGCTTGAATTGTTGATTTTTGGTGACCTGGCGCCTGCTACTGCTGCTCCTATCACCGCTGCTCGCCCCATAGACACATGAGCGTGCGAGCAATGTGTGGCACGCGCGCCGCGATGAGAATCTACACGTATGAAACGAACAATTCCTCTCCTCACAATGGTCTGTTTTACGCTTTCATACGATATGCAAGCTTTATAGGTGCGTATTGAAATATTTCTATACTCTTTAAAGAAATGATAAAGTATCGAATAATTTTGAAATTAATTTTTTTTTAGTTCATGTATAAATGATGTACTTTAAATACGCGTATTATTTTATAATGAATAAGTTTAAAGTTTAAGCGTAAAAGGGGTAAAGGAGAAAAAGAAAGAAGATGCGCCGTTGCCCGTCGATCGACGAGAAGATATGACGACACGTACACCCGAAGTACTGTTTTCTATCTCCTACTTCACGTGAGCTCTTTTCAACTTTAGCCACGGAGCCTATTTCTAAGATGTCGTAATACTTTGTTATTTTGCAGGAGTACGTGATGTTTTCGATGTGCCGGTGAAAGTGAAAAATTTTTTTCCTATCACTTTTTTTTTGTGTTGGAAGGAATCACGATCGTATATTTACGGGCTTGTAAACTTCCCGGCTGGGGAAGAGATATTAGTTCTTAAAACTGCCACTTACATCGCTTCGATACAGTTTACTAAGCATATTGAGCATTCCTACAATTTTTGTGCGCATTATTCAAATCATTAATATTACTTAATTATATTTTGAGAATTTTTTATAAAACAAAATGATGGATCGTAGTGAGTATTATCAGACGTTGCGGATCTTAGAAAAGAATAATTATGACGAAAAAAATTTTTATTATAAAAATTAATTTTTGTATCAATTTTGAATAATGCGCTCACAACAATTATGCGCACATAATCAGCATGTTTATTACACGTGGCAACGAATATAGACTCCAATATAGAAGATTATTTTGTATAGGCGAATGAGTGGGATAAAAGTGTAGTTCATTTCGATCCGTAAGATGGTGCTACCATTGCAATTAGAAAGCTACCACGTGGGTAGTTTTCTTGGTCGTTTTTGTGGCTAAAGCGAAGAATGATTTTTCATTTTAGCAACCGTCCGCATTTGCCGACTAAACTCGCTCATTTTGAAAGAAATTAAGTATTAGATTTTTTGATTCTTAACTTGCCAAATCTTAAATTTTAACTAATACAATATATTTAATAATATTTAGTTTTTAGTTGTAAAAAAATAATTATAAATAACGAAGAAATTGACTTATAAAATGATTATGTTTTTTTTTTTATATAGTTAATAATTATTTTAGTCTAACTTGTGCTGAATATTATAAGTAATACGAAGCAAGTAACAGGTTTGGTTAAAATTTTTAGTATACTTAAGCTTTAATTGCATAAAAATCTGTTTAAAAAGTCTGCTCTTAGCTAAAATTAATTTGCAAATAACGTAATTTTTAAAAAAATATAAAAATTGAAGTTTAAAAATTGAAAACATAATAAAGCAAATTAACATAACTCAGCGGGAACCATAAGAAGGTAGCAGTTAGCTCCCATCGGGAAAAGAAAAGGAAAGGGAAACACGAAAGAAGGAAAAAGATCGGGAAATATGAAGGAAAAGTAAAAATATGAACATGAAGAGATGATTTATACTTCTACAATCTAAGTATGCTTAAATTAAACGGAATCGATAAGTAGATTAAATTTTTTAATTTTGCAAATTAAAAAATGGAATTGACTTAATAGGCATAGCAATAAAAGTTTAAAAATTAAGTAAGTGTATTAAAAAATAAGTAAGTATTCTAAATGCCATGCTTAACAAAAATTGTAGAAAGTTGAAGATAATTGAGACTCAAAAAGAAAACAACATAAAAACATCAATATAAATTTGAAAATCAATTAATTAGTGATACTTAAGAATTTTGAAAGTGAAGTAATTATACTACAGTAATACAAAATATACACAAACATTTAAAATCATAGAAACATACATATCTTTCAACTAACATTTGATTTATATAAGAATCTATAAAAAATAATATAAAATTTTTATACGAACTAAAGCAATTTTTTATGAGTTAATATGTATTTTAGTTTTTATTATAATTACTATTATTATTATTAATGCATGTCTTGAAAATATGATATTTTAAAAGATTTCATTTACGAAAAAATAACTTCCTTAAAAAAGTTTCTAAAAAATCGTTTTAAAATGACATATTAAAAAAAATTGATTATTAAATAATAACTACTTTAAAAATTTGTAACAACAATTGGTAAGTTACGAATTATAAATTTGAATTTCACGTCTAATTATTTTTAAAATAAAAATTTGATGATTTAAGCAGCATTTGGAAAGAGATGTTTAAGTTTTTTTTAATAGGAATTTAAATATTCTCTATTGTTTGAAAAAATAAAACTTAAATAAAAATCATTAGCAATTTTTAGAAAAAAAGAAAAACAAACGTAGTTTATTTAAAATTTTTTTTCCAAAGAAATATCTTTTAAAATTTATCTTTTTCAGCACATAAATTGATACAAGCATTCTATAATTACAATAAACTTAATTTAAACCTAATTTAAAATTTCTGAATCAACTAGACTCAACTTGCTAAATATTTTCGCGCATTTTATTTTGCAAGCAAAACATTAGACACTTTTGGCGCTATAAATTTTATTTACCGGTTTAAGTATAAATTAAAAAAGGTTAAATAATTAATTTCTATAATTTTTCGCGAAAATTATAATTTTATTTATTACAAAAATTGTCTATTTTATAATTGCATTATACATAGCATTTTTCTCTGTACTCGAATTAAATAGGCGGTTGCACAGTAAAATGAAGCTTTTTTTAACGCCATCTAATCACTAGGTCACAGTACTAACGTTGCCTGTGTATCCAATGTGACCTAGCTCCCACTTTTTACTTATAGGAAATACTCTTCTATAAGAGTCTATATTCGTTGTACATGGTAAACTAGCATCTACCGCTATGAGTGGCGGTATTAGAAACTAAACTTCTTCCGTAAAATCGTGACATCCTCCACCACGAGAGATATCTGGACTTGTATTATATATATTATATTTGACCGTTTTTAAAAAGAGTCCTAACAGAAATGTTGTAATTTTTCGATATCAATGCAGATATATAATGCATTTTCTATTTTTCAGAATAATCTAATACATAAATATATTGAATAAATAATTGTTATAATAATTAGATCAGAGAATCTATATAAAAATCAAAATGAAAAAATGTAACAATATTATTCTTGAAAAAAATAATATAAATAAACTAAATCCAATCATAACGTTTAATGCAAATGAAATTATTTTGTTTATTATAATGTAATATAACAATATTAAATAAAAACGTTGATATAATCTTAAATTATAAATTAAGAAAACGGTTTTTAATTTAATTATGTATATATATATATATATATAATTAAATTAAAAACCGTTTTCTTAATTTATAATTTTTTACCTTATAGTATTTAAGAAAATTATTTATTAATGTCGTATGTAATATTTTTTTTTAAATAAAATAAGCGGCATCTATGATATTTCTGTTGAACTTTAAATTATTCACTAATGGAGAACGTGAAAAACGCGGTTAGATACTACAACGGCAAAAACAGAGTAAGAAAGCATCGCACATTCTTGTTTCTTAGAAGCCGAACGTTCGAATAAATATTCTTTTTAAAAGTAAGTTTTTTATTATTAAAATAAATGTTGCAAATTACTTTTTTTCAAGTTAAACTCGATTTATAGATATTAAGAACTATGTATATACTTTATATTACGAACTACAAATGTTATTCTTCAATATATAAAGATTTATTACCGCGAGGTTAAAAGTTACAAATTCCTTTGTAGTAACGGTTTTTCTCATCAAATACGTTAACAGCTTTTTATTTTTACGTTTTTATTATGTTTAATTTATATGTTAACAAATATGATGATATTCGAAAATAAATATATATTAAAAATAAACTCAGTTTACTGCGTAAATATCAGTTCGTAAAATAAATTTTTATTTCATAGGTTTGCAACGCAAATTCTAACGTAAAATTAAAAATGCCGAAATCAAAAGAAATTATATCTGATACTGGAAGTGAGAGCGATAGTCATGATTCAGAGGTAATTCTTATAATGATTTTATACTTGTTAGAAAATATTAGAAAAGTAAATAATTATTTCTACAATAATTATAGGAAGAAGTAAAGTCAAAAAGTAAAGCAAAGAAACCTGAGAAGAAAAAACAAGAAAGCTCTGCAAGTGAAAATTCTGAGGTAACATAATTTAATATAAATTTTAATTATTTTTATTTTTAAATTACAAAAAAAATTTGTTTTATTTGCAAATGTCAAATTCAAATTCAAATTTTTGTAAATACTTGGATTGTTTATTAAGTAATTATTTCATATTTATTACTGCTATTTTATATGATTTTGAAAACTAAAATATTTTTCTAGCATTTAATAATTCAATAAATAACACAAATTAAAAAAACCTTAGAAATAATTTTGTAACAGGTGTTCATATTTAATTTCTTTCAAATTATAGTCAGAAGAAGAAGAAGAAGAAGCGAAATCTAAAAAACGACCTAAGAAAGGTAAAGATGACAAAGGAAATAATAAAAAGCAAAAAAAAGAAGTTAAAGAAGGTAAAACTAATAGTTCAGGTGACACAATTTGGGACATAGGAGGTAAAAAGCAAGTTACAGTTCGTCACTTCAAAGGAAAATTATTTGTTGATATTAGAGAAATGTATTTAGATAAAGATGGAGATTTAAAACCTGGAAAAAAGGGTATTTAAATTAATTGTAATGAATTAATACTTGATTTTTATTGAAATAACCAAATTACATTAAAAAATCAATTTTCAGGAATTTGTTTAAATGTGGACAATTGGAGACAGCTTCTAAAAATAATAGATGAAGTTGATGAGTGTGTAAAATCTCAAAGTTAAAAAATACTTTGTATAATCATTAAGTGTACTTTAAGTATTGTAAAGCGATTATTACACATAATTTATGAAACTATTCTTTGTATCTTATTTTCATAATTAAAAATATAACTTAAAAAAGTAAAAGTTTAATAGTTTTATTATACATTTAATAATTTTATTCTTATTATTAATAAAGATACTTTTTTTTTTCTATATACAATACACATGGGAAAGATATCTTTAGTAATTAAAAAATTTTTAAAATTATTTACAAAATTTTTATATTTTCTTTATAAATATTTTCGTACAAAAATATAATCTGCATGAAAAAATTGTATACAAATAATAAATAGCAATATCAATAGATTACAGGTAATGCGTTGTATATACAAGTATTTACATATATCAGTAATGTACATATTTGCAAAACCTTAGCAAGATTTACTGTATTATTCAGGAACATGGACAGATTTTAAAAATTCATCTATTTTTATCCTGTTAAAAAGCGTTTGAGGATCTGGCTTAGGTTTCTTTTCAATCTAAAATGAAATAATTTACATTAATTTTTTTATAACTATAAATAAAAATTTAAAAAATATTTACTGCACTTTTAATTTGATACAAAATTTATCAAGCACATTTTCATAAGATATATGCATGATGTATTAATTTAAAGTGTTTTAATATTAGTTGAAACATTATCAAGATTGTTATGAAATTAGCTAAATTATAATTTCTAATATTTTTTAAAAACAATTATAATTATACCTTTTGTTTTTCCTTAAAAGGAGACGAAGGTTTTCTTTTGCAAGATTTTTTTCTTTTGTCATCTAGAAGTGGTTTGCCATTCTTCACACTAGAAGTTTTTATCAACGGAGTGGAGGTGGTCAGTTGAATATTTTTATCAATAATTTTATTTTTTTTCATCTTTGTAGGTGATTTTTTTGGACTTTGAACTTTTTTCTTACTTTTGGGGCACATTTTGAACAATTCTTCATATGGCGTGACGTTCAAAGTGAGACGTTCGTCAGGAAATTGAAAAGTGCACTCATTGGATAATTCTGAGCTACTGTATTTACGTTTTCTTTTTTTAATAGGTACCGATTCATCGTATACAAACGAAACGTCTAAACAATTAGCTTGACCGTTACTGAAGCTATTATTCTTTAAATTTTTATTATTAAGATCTTGCAAATCTCGATCGTTTTTAACAGCAGGTATTAATTGTAAACACTCTAGTACGCCGGGTAACATCTCCTGTGAATTATCTGCTAAAACATTTGTGGCATTGGTTCCTTCACTTTTTTGATTATAAATAGTTCGTCGGGCAGTTTGAGAACGAGTTGTTCTTTGATCATTTGTTTCTTCGTCACTAAATAAGTCTCGCCTAACTAAATCGACTTTTGCTTTTGAGATCCCTTTTAAATTTTCACTAGTTATTAAAGTTATCGTTGTTTCTTTGGTTGCGTTTTGTATTGTTTCTTTATCAATTTTTATCTGATTTGTTTCTTCTTTATTTTCAGTTTTAAACATTTGATTTTTCTTTTGAACCCCTTTCTTTTTTGGGCTTGCTTTACTTTTTGTCTGTTTTATTTCCTCCAAATCTTCACTTTTTTCATTTACTTTTATTACTTTCTCTTTTTCTTTACATAAATCTTGTTTTACAACTTTAATATTACTCTCTGCTTCCATCAATTCAACTTGTTTATTTTTACTTTTTATATTATCTGTTGTTGAAGAGACTACTTTTTCCATTTCCGTATTTTTTCTTACTATGGTTTTTTTGTTTTTACCTTCTTCGCCAGTTTTTTTAGCCACGTTTGTAACTTTGCTTTTCGATGCTTCTTTAAATTTTGCCATTACTCTTAGACGTTTCTCCTCAAGCTGTTGACTTAATTTTATGTGATTTATAACTTGCTGCTGCTGCTGCTGCTGTTGCTGTATAGCTGTTATAGGATTTTTTTGTATTTCAGACTGTAACATTTTCGATACTCGAATCGTAATTCCATCTGCGGGTAGAATTCTTTGTATATTAATAATTTTTGGTTTTGCCGCGGTGTTTCGAAGGTCTTTATCAGACGACGAAACGTCACACGTTTCCTCTGATGTTTTATCCTTCAGATCATTTATTGCCGTTTTTGTAAATTGATCACTTTGAGACGTAGTAATGATTGCCGATATCTTAGAGGTTAAATTCGTGAGTGAATCACGACGCAGTGCTCGCTCAGCACTCGAAACGCTTGGAGTTTCCGATATATCCGCTTCTGGGATGACGTTGTTTTCATCTTTAGCCGGAGTTTCTTTTATTGAAACATCTAACTCTAAGTTTTCCGCTACCACAGAAAACACCTTTTTCGGTGAGCTTTCGTTATTCTCAATTTTATCTTCGATTCTATCAAGTTCTTCTGCATTTATTTTTGAGAAGCTTTTAATCAAAGTTTCTGGACTATCTAATTCTGATTCTGCCGTTAAGCTTTTATCGTTATTTTGATGTTCATCATCTGCAAGGATGGACTTAATTGGAGAAGACAGCGTGCTGGAATTACTTGATGAGCTTGAAGTGGACGTATCAGAGGAAGACGAAGATGTCGAACTGTCAGAATCTGAAGATTCGTCATCGCTGTCCGTACTTGAATCTGACTTTACACTATCGTTCACATCCTCGACGCTTTCATCCTCTATAGTTTCCTTAGAATTTTTTTCCGATATTTTTTCTTCTTTCTCTCTTTCTTCCGGCGTCGAATTTTTTTCTACTTCTTCAGTTCTAGTAGTTTCAATCGGCTTAATTTCTGGTGATTTTATTCTTTCTTGTACAGTTACAGTTTGTTTCGTTTCTTGAATCTAAAAAATAAATAATTTATGTAAAAATTTTATAAAATATTTTTTTTTATCTAATAATTAATTATTTGAAATTGAAAAAAATATCTTACTAATATTTTTTCAGCATTAACAATCTCTTTTAATTTTGTCGGTTGTGAATGTTCCTCAGGCTCATAATAAGGAGATGGCTTTTTGTCCTGATCTTCTTCTAATATTTTTGGCGTAATAACAATGCAAGGAGTGACCGGAAATTCTGGTGTATCTACATATTCTTTAAATTTTATGTCTTCGCCAGTTTTTGAAGAATTTAATTTTATTAAATTATCTCCAGGTGTCTTATGAATGCGAGGCGTCGGTGGTACGTAAAATGCGACTTCGGTTTTTCGTGGGGTTTCTAAATCCAGCATATTTGGAAAGCGCGTGATGAGGCCAACATTTTCTGGAGAAGTTTTCGTTAAATTTTTTTCTTGTACATTATGATTGAGATTTTTATCTTTTGTGACCTCAAGTGAGATTTTACTAACGGAAACAGAAGATGGAGGAGTAGTCTCGGGTTTTTTATCGACATTATCATTCATTTCTACTTCGTCATTTTTTGCATTCATTTCCCTCTGGGCATCATCGTTTTTTGTACAGTTTTTGTTATCTTCGTTTATTTTTGTTTCTTTCGAAATTTTCATTTCATCTTTTATATCTTTATAATCACTCATCATATGAGTTTTCGCGCTACTATTTTTTCTTCTCTCAGTTATTTTTTTTATGTTCTTTGGTTCATTCTCTACCTCCTCTTTATTTACAGTCGCTCCAATGATTTCTCTAAGATCGCCATCCCAGCTTGTCTTTAGATCCGCTTTTGTATCCATCTTTTTTTCTACAATTTCAGTAACTGGAATAAGACATTCAGGCTGTGACTTTTCTGGCGAACTTTCACTTGTTGAAGTATCGCCTATTATCAAACCTATTCCTGTTACTTTATTCCAATTTCCCTGAAGTTTCGGAGCTGGGCTTCTAGTTGCAATAGGTATACGTAGATACGATTGCTTGACCGGAGATACAGTTTTAATTTTTTTGACAGATTGTGTATTAATAATAGCTTTGATATCTACATTACTAGCTTCACTGGAAAATGGAGGAGATTTGAAAAGTCCAGCTCGACAAACAGATTTGGATCTTGTGCAAGATTGCGGTATTTTTTTCGCTGTACTATTCAACTTTACTGGTGTATTAAAATCTAATGCTCGCACATGACTATTACGGCGACGGGGAGTTGATAAGCTTAAACGATTATTTTTAGAACGAGATTTTAAAAGTGTTTTTGGAGTTCGTTTCGCTATTATTGCTTCGGTAACTGTGGCACACTCTTGTTTCTTATTTTCATCTTTATTTTCCTTTTTCTCTTCTTCCTTTTTCAAAACATCTGGTATCACTATTATTGGTGGTTCTTGGAGTTTAACATCAACATCGATTTTACCATCGTTACCGATTTCTGGATTTTCATTGGAGGTTTCCGTTGGCATATGCTTCTGAACCTTTTCAACCTCTTGTTTGGATTCCTTAACGGAATCACTACTGCTGTTTCCTTTAAAAAAGGGGGACATTCCGGTACCAGTAGTCAAACTGATGGTCGAATCATCAAGGCTAATGATAGGCATATTCGCAATCGGCGTAACTTTTACCTCCGTAGTTTCGTTTTCACCTGCGTAAAGTGTAATTGATTCAGCAGTAGGAGGAGCAACTTGCTTATCATCTGAGACAATAACGGGAAGAACAATGGTACCGTCATCTTCATTGACGTTTGGTTTTTGAGGTGCTAGATGTTGCAAAGCTGTTTGCAATAGTAGCGGATTGGCTTTTTTCGATGCTTCAAGTTGGGCAGGAGTAACCAAATGACGAGGTACATTAACAGTGCGTAAGTATATAGTTGGAGTAGGTTCAGGAATGGTCTTTAACAAATTTTCTGATTTTGGAGCAATAGGTAAGTAATTCTGATTTTGTGTGCCTAAAAAAAAAAAAAGAAAAATAAAAAATTAATTAACTAATTCAAATAAAGGAAATGATAAGTTTCTTGATTATAACTAAATAAAATTCAAAACATTTTAATTACAATATACTCATAATTTTGTAATAAATACTGCTTATAAATATTAAATCTATTAAAAAAATATTTTATACTTACGTTTATTGTTAGGTAATAAACATTCTACATCCTTTTCTGAACATAAAATCAATGTAGGCATGGTTTCAATATTTTCCTCTGATATCAATGGTTTAGGGTTTGTAACTGTTTTTACGGTTTTTTGTTTTCGTGTAGAACCTTTTTTTGTTGTCGTTTTGTTTATTTTGTTATTGTCGTTATATTTTTCAGATTGCTGTTTTAGATTAGTTGAAAATTCACTAACAACTGTATTTTTTGGTGAAACTTCAGTTTGAACTATTTCAGTGCTTAATTCATTGTTAGTTAATGAATTTCTTTTATTAGCGATAACATTTACAATATTCATAACAGCTTCTGCATTCTGATTTTCTAATAAAGTATTATTATCTTTTCTAAAACAATAATAAGCAATTATAAATACATTTTTATAAATATTAGAATTATAATTATGATTTTAAAAATCATCTGCTTATAAATGTACAACATACTCTTCTTCTTCAATATTTGTGTTTTGAGATTTGGAAGAACTTCTCAATCTTTGCTTAAGTGGTACTTCTGGGCCACTAAATTCTTTATCGTTAATTCTTGATTCGATTTGTTCTATCAATTCATTATTGTTATCAACTTCCATCGGTTCGATATTTCTAAAAATTTTTTTTTAATTTAAGTACTTAATTAATATTGATATAAAATAAAAATAAAATATTTACTGAGAAGAAATTTGGTTATTTAATCCTTTGTTTGGTTTAGTATTAGATTCTTCATCTGGACTTGTGTCAGTTTCTCCAATTTTAAAAATTTCACGAAGAAAACCTTCAAATACTGGATCGGTTTCTGTAGCCTCGACTACTGACTTAATAGCATTATCAAAATCTGTTAATAATGATATATTTGCTTCTACAGCATTTTCACAAGTATTATCTTCACGAAACGAGGATTCTACTGGAAGAATTGCTTTGTTGATATTTTCAGCTATACGTTCATGTAATTCCGTACGTTGTAGTAATTCTTTTGTTAATATCTAAAAAATTTTAAATGAAATGCTATAAAATGATAAATATTGTATAAATTTAATATTAAAAAAATAGATTTATTTGTATAAATTAATAGGTCCATATAAATTTTTGTAATCACAAACATTTCTTATTCAAATTCAATTTTTTACATACACCTAAATTTTCAATTGATTCATCATTTATATCTGATTCAGATTCTATTAATTCACACGGCCCTGTTTGTACTTCTGCACTACAATAACCCAGTAATTCTTCTGTATTAGTTTCAGCTGTACACTTATTTTTTATTGGTTCTAAATAATTTTTTTCAACAGTTTCAGTTGCCTGATCTTTGTGTTTTATTTTATTTGAATTTTCATCAGCTAAATTTATATCTAATATTGAAAATAAAATATATTATGTTTCTCATACAATATACTACTTAAAAAAATTTTAAATTTTCTTACCTAATTGAGTATTAATTATTGCAGGAATATCAGGTCTATTTTTCCTTGAATTATTTATATTTAAATCGGCTTTACTTAAATTTCTTTCGTTTAAATCGTTTGTTTGATTTTCTAACTCAATTAATTTTGATGAAGCTTTATAACCTGGTAAGCTTTCAAGTGGGGTTGCTTCAACTACATCACAATCTTTATTAATAGAAAAATATTAAAATATTAGTAGACATAATTTTTATTATTGATAAAAATAACTTACTTTGACTACTTGTACTTTGAACAGGCTTTTCCATCAAATTACTTAATGATCTTGCAAAACGTTTTCCTCGTTCACTGTTAAGTCTTTTTCTTGTACTCCCAGAAATAATAGGTGATCCTGTTGGTGAATTCTGTAATTTTTAAATTAACATTAAAAAAAGACAGTAAAATAATAATTAAAAATAGATTAAAATATACCTGAGATGGTACACTAATATTTACAACAAAACGATGTCCTCTTGATCCTTCCAGTAGATATCTCATTTGCTCCAATAAGTCATTACACTGTTTTATTTGTTCACAATCTGATATTTTGTTTAACTTTTCTTGAACTAAAAAAAATTTTTAAAGAATACATTGATTTTTAAAAGTGTGCTTTTGAAAACTTACCCAGTGCATTAGCAGCACAGTATTTGTCTAAAAGATCTGTCAAGCTTAATCCTCCCACTTTAGTACTGTATCTGCCACCTTTTTGAGATACTAATCGACATTCTTGTAAAAGTGGTGTAGTTTCTAGAAACATTTTTGCTACTTCTTCACAATTTTGTTCTTGGAGATATCCTATAACAAAGCAATTTGTTTTTGAAGGAAATAAATGTATTTATGCACATAAATATTAAAATATCAAATTCATAAAAAACTTTGATTGCCAATCACATTATAAAATACTTTAAGTTCTAACAAATAAAATTTTAAATTTTTATAGTGAATTAAATAGTCATATTTTATTATAAATGATAAAATAGACAGATATAATCTAGTTTTGTACAACTACTTAAAAAATAAAAAAATGTGAACTAAATTATATATAACCAATGTAAACAAAATAAAATTTAAAAAATAAACAATTTCGCAAACGTTAAAGATAAATTAATGCAAATAATTATTTCATTAATATATTACACGACGAGGTTAAGAAAATATTTCTGCAATAGAGTTTGTATTCAATGTTTGCATAAGTGCACTTACCGAGGACCAATCTCGCGATTTCAGAAGGTAGCAGTGCATCCATTTCTAAGTTTACACTATTACGCGAACAAAATTAACACGCGAGAATGCAACGTATAATTTTACGTGCGATTTTCCGGCTCTTTAAACAATTATATATAATTTGTTATGATATGCGACATAATTCAAGCTCGCTCATTTTTTTTTCTTTGTCGTAGTTCCTGTAAAAAACATATTTATTTCTGAAGCATTTTATCATCCCTTCTATGTATTATACTGTCTGCTTGTTTTTTCTCTTCCGTTGGTGCGCAACGCGCACGGCGAGAAAAGGCGCGCACGCAACCCCCGACATATACATATATAATAAAAGCGTTTCCGATTCCGACGTTCCAGACGCCTTATGAAGTTCAAAATCGGTTCTTATAATATTTTTAAACTTTACGAGAAACAAAGAATTCCATTATGGACTTCTTTCAACGGTCAAATTTAAAAGATAAATTTCTAGCTTACGAATCGACTCTTGGCGGCTGTGAAAAATAATTTTGGATAAATTATTTACTATCAAATAATTAAGATCTGGGCTTTTAATAAATCGCATAGTTTTTAAATATCTTTAAATTTTATGTAAAATTGTAAGTAAAATTTTTATTTCGTTTTTTTTTTTTTTTTTTTTCTCATAATAATTAAAACAATCTATATGCATGAATATAGTATACTATGAATGAAATTTGCAATTAATATATTCATTAACAAAAGGTGAGATTAGAAATTATAAATGATTTGACATTTAATTTTTTTAAAAATTTTTTTCAAACATGTGTACTAAAATTAATTTATTATTCTTTAAACCCAGTGCTTCATATATATAGCTCAAGTACCTAATTTTTAGATTCTAATTATAATAACAAATTTTTATTTATTAATATAATGTAAACGTCGCATTTAAAAATAAGGTCTGTAATAAGAGTTTTATTAATTGATCTATTGTTAATTGATCTACAAAAAGTTTAAATTTTCATTGAATTAACATAAAAAGCTTGGTAATTTATTTTTATTAAAATATTTGTTAAATTTGTTGTAGCAAATTTTAACATTAATATACAACATACTATATATATATATATATATATATATATATATATATTATTTATCCTTTTAGAAAAATTTACTTCTAGATTTTCAACTGGTTTTTAATCTTTTTTTATTGAATTTCTTATGATGCATCCAACAAGTAATTCTTCGATTTTTAAGACACTGCATACTTGTTATCAACATATTAAATTATTAGCCTTTATAAAACATATGATAAAATTAAAAAACAGTAAGTAAAAACTAATTACAATAGGTAAGAAGTTCATCATTAGTAACACCATAATTAATATTCTATAAATTTATAGGTAGCAATACAATCTGTAACACGTAGTACAATCTGTGACATGAAGTTCATTGCAAAAGAAATGTATGAATACGATTCTAAAGTTACTGGCGATAACCAACTTTATTCAATATTGTAGGTATTATTAGTTGCAGCAATTCTCTTCTGATACTTATAGTTATTAAATGTACTTTCTCTCTTGAAAAGTGAAAAAATTTTTGTTGATTTAGCGTAAGGTGAACCGCTATTTTCCGTTCGACTAAAATCAATCGAAACCTACAACTCCCACAAGTAAGCAATCAAGTATAGTATAACTATATACATCTATGCGAAGACAATCGTGCACTGTACATACAGTGTATGATATACCTATATATGCATCTTAGCAGGCAAAAAGTAAGCCAAGTGGCAACAGCGCGACATACGCGAAAGGCAAAGAAAGAAAGAGAGAAAGAGAGAGAGGAGAAAAGGGAGCACACCGTATGTACATACATTGTACTTCTACATGGTGCGTAAAGCAGAGTGAAAGAAAACACAATAAAGACAAAGACACAGAGAGAGAAAGAGATGGTTCTATTGTTGGGTTGTAGTATTAGTTGTTCAACCTGTACTTATGCATGCATATATATATATATATATATATATATATATATATATATATATATATATATATGCGATTTATCCATCTCTCTTACTCTCACATTCTTACACAATACATGTATAAATTCTCTGCGGAAAAATCGGCTGTGGTGCAAATACATTGGTTGTCTCTCTTTCTCTTATTCTGTGGGCCGGTCGACGGCAGTTGGCACCTATATACTTACTGCCATATCGCGCCCCCACCGATGTCGACCAATATGAATTTGCACGTGTGTACGTGTATATGCCGTTCAGCGCAGGCTAGAGTATAGCCTTGTACACGATCATCCGCATACGTATACACTGTTACTCCATCTTTCTCTCTCTTTCGTTCTCTACTAACTCGCGGCATTGAAAGAAGATGGGATAATGCAGTCTGCGAGTCGAGGCTTTAAGGTGCTTTTCCAGTTTTCCGTTAAATGTTTCTTTAACATTTTAATATAGAAAAGAAAATATTTGTTATTATCAGGAGATTTGACAATTCCAAATAATGATTTTATTATTTAAAAAATCTAGTAATATTGATTAAAGTAGCAAAATATAAAGTTATTCAGTTATTATTCTACAATCTAAAGCTTATTTGTTAATATTTCGAAATAATTATATTATATTTATTAAAAATTAAGTATCACTATTCGAATTATTAAAATAAATTTTTGTCATTTAATAATTGAATATTTTTCAATATTCTTTGAGGCTCAAATTTTTTAACTTCAAGTATAATACTAGAACCAAGAAATCAAATACCACTTTAGGGTTCAGAAAAAAAAACCACGCAGTCGACTTTTTAAGGGTTGACTATTTTTACTGAAAAGTTCTTATTTCACTGTAAATTATCAAATTTCTTAAAAAATTGTTAGACTGGAGCTTAAAAAATTGATTTTCAGTGAATTTGAGAACTTTAATGAATAACAAATAATATATATATATATATATATATATGTATATATGTATATATATGTATGTATGCAAAAAAAATCGTTGCTATTGTTTAATTAATAAAAATGTCGATTATTTTCGTAGTTAAAACAAAATAAAATGTATAAATAATTACTAATAAATAGTTGATTTTTCAATTTTTAAAATATATGATTTAATATTGAAACTCGTCGTAAATTTACATATAATGAAATAAAATTTGATGTTGAAATTATTTAACATTAATTATAGAAAAAAAAGTTTAATTTTTTCAAGTTTTTTAAGTTTATTTTGATGAAATAGATATAATTTAAAGAAATTCAAAAAATATGTTGCCCCACCGGTTTCAGTAATATCTACTGAAAGTGAAAGTTTTTGATAAGTCTTATCCATTCGTATTCGATTTTTCTTTTTTAATACAGTTATTACGTTACCCTTCTTATAAATAAAAATATCTAATTTAAATAAGAAAATGTATAGAAGAAATATTTATACGATTATTTTTTAAATTAATTTTTAAAAGAAATTATAATAATTATATCTTTTCCTGATTGATTATTTTTAAAAATTTATTTAATCATAAACCAGCTGATGGACAAGTAATAAGAAACAATTTTTAGGTTTTAAATAATGATTATTAAATGATTTTAAAAATTTTATTATTATTTTAATAAATTTTGGGGAATTAAAAGTATTTTTAAATTTAGAAAGAGTATTTCTGTATAATAATTATACATTTGTTTATCCATTTTTTGAAAACAATGAAATTCAATATATATTTATTACACGCAAATAAATCAATACTCAAGCAGAAAGTCTGCATTATGATAATTTAAATTTTAAAGAAAAATTTGAAGTCAAATTAAATATTGTTAGTTCATAGTCTAAATACGTTTAATTAATGCTAAAAAAAAGATTATTATTATATTTGGTTCTAATTGCATTAACATAAATTTATTTTTGGTTTACTTTGCACATTAAATTCATACCCATTGTAACGTGAAATAATTAAAAAATTTAGCGAAAAAATTTCAGCATCCATTTTATTTATATGTTGCAGAACAATTAATCAGTTGCCGTGGCAGACGCCGGTGTAAAAGCAGCTTAACCGACGAAAACACACTTATAAAAGGCGCATTTATATATACATGTACACAATTCACAGTGACTGCACGCACATTGGCAAACAACTCGTGCGCGCTTATAACCTGGTATAACGCTTACTTATTCGCTCTATGCTGTCTTTCCTTCTCCTACACACGTACGCATACCGTGCACACGTATAAGTATACATCGTTGCGCGTGGCCGTGTGATCCGCATGAGGTAGAAGGAGACGAAGGAAAAACGGTACGTCACACGCAGAGGGACAGACTATCGTGCACACGGCTGTAGGTGTGCGCTCAAGTAGTGGATAGACGGTCATCATCCCGAGCAGTTGACGCTGCTGCCAGACGCACGTACAAACGCGCCGCGGCAGCAACACCTATATTATATCGCTGCATATCTAGGAAAATCGCACCATCCTCCTTGTCGCCGTCGTCTATCCCAAACCACTCTCTCTCTCTCTGTCTCTCTCTCTCTCTCCCTCTCTCTCTCTTTTTCTTTCTTTCTCCTCTTTCTCTATTCCATCCGCTCCCTCTTGTTCTATAGCGAAGCATTGCCGCGCGCGCAGCGAGAGCAGACCTGTGAA
Source organism: Chalcis sispes (assembly GCA_949987625.1). Taxonomy (NCBI): domain Eukaryota; kingdom Metazoa; phylum Arthropoda; class Insecta; order Hymenoptera; family Chalcididae; genus Chalcis; species Chalcis sispes. The sequence continues at coordinate 72,040,355 of OX465094.1, forward strand.
CGACATATAGTGGCTTATATTGCAAGCAAGTCCCCTTTCGAGTGAAGGAAGAAACTACGTCGAAGACGACGACGGTGACAACTACGTCAACGACGACGAAGTGCTGCCGCGACGGTTCGCGGGTAAAACGGGCAAAATAGCGAGACTGCTCTCGAGCGCTAAAAGCTGTCGAGGAGTCCGTGTGTCATCCGCCTGCTGTTATCCGTTTCGGCTGTTCGCACAGCTTCTTCTTTCCTTTTATGCGGCACGAGGTGGATGTAGCAGCACCAGCAGCAGCAGCAGCAGTCGCAGACAACAACGACACCGACGAAGACGATTGCCAAGATCGCTGCTGCTTGGCCGTCTACCCGTCACGATGAGCTTCCTCTTGTAAGTTGTTTATTGCTCTCTCTCTCTCTTTCTTTTCTTTCTTAATACTTTTTTTATTTTTTATTTTACTTACATATCTATTATTGATAACGACGTGTAACTGTTTTTGTGCTCATTTGAATCTCTAATTTTTATTTTCGCTTAGTGAGTGATTTTCTGTTTGCGTAAAGAGAAAGGAAGTGTCAATGTTAAAAGAACTAACGTGTCTCACTGTTATCAGTCTGTTATCAGCTTCTGACTGATATGAAAAGAATTGATAATAATGGCTACTTTGTTTTAGGACACGAGACTTTTTTTCGAGACACGATTGTAATATATTTCGTTGTTTTTTTTCCTGTAAGACGCATAAAACGAGGAGAACAGTCTACAGACTTTCCCCTCGAGAGTTCGATCGAGAAAGCGAGGAAAATCGCACGAGTGCTCCGAAGGGGAACATAACAATAATCGTTATGCATGTTTTCTCTCTCGCTCCATTGCGACGAATCCGTGGTCTGCGAAGAGAGTCGAGCCTCCAAGTTTTTTCTTCTCTCTCTCTCTCTCTCTCTCTCTCTCTCTCTCTCTCGTTCTCTCTCTCTCTCTCTCTTTCTCTTTGGGTTCTTGACCTGAGTTTACGTGCGCACTCGATGCGAATTATAATCTTTTCTCTTTTGTATACACTGTGACGTTAAAAAGGTGGTTTCCCCCACTAAAAATAGCTGTATCTTTGTTTTTTCAAGTCTCTTTTGTGTTTGCAAACTTCCTGTTCTATTTTTTTTACTACGACAAAAGCAATAGATTTTGATACAGTATCCGTTTATCAATTTTATATCCATGAATCGAGATTCCACTTTCTCAATTTTTTTCTTTGGCTTATTTTATTCTAAACGATTACATGATATCCTGTTTGTTAGATTTTATTAGATTAGTCATTCTAAAGTGAATCAACAGACAACTTATCGAAAAGATTTTGTAAAAAGACTATAAATGAAGGCTGTTTACTTTTATTTGCAAAAAAGATTATAAACAAAAAATCAATCATTTTCAAATTATTTTTGCAAAATAATATTTTTATTATTTATCTATTTTCAACATAATTAAAATCTAAAGAACCTATAATATAAAACTATTTTTATTAATAACATAAATTTTAACAAGTTTAAATCGTATTTTTTATCAAACTTATATTACTACTTTTTGATAGTGTAATTGTCATTTTTATATCAATGGTGATTCAGAAGTTACTTTCTCTATCTCTTTTCTTGGCCTCGAATTTTTTTTATTCCAAATCACAATATGATAACTTATTTTTCCAACTTTATTATTAATTACTTATGGTTTATTGTTATTATTTTTATTGATAGTAGAATGTAAATATAAAGATATAATAATAGTAACAACATTGAAACAAAAATAGCCTATTTTAAATTAATGACATCACCCAATGTTACATAATTTACTATTTTTATGTTTTGTTCTTTTGAAGATTAAAATTTTACAAAAAATTATAAAAAACATGATAAACTTTTATTTTACTTAGTCTTTATGTTTAAAAAAGTAAATATTATATTTAGCAATGAAAAAATTTAATTAAATATAAAGATTACGATGAAACTTAATTAATTATTATTTAAAAAGTTAAAAATAAACGTGAATTTTTTTGTTAATATGATTTTTAAAAATAATATTTATATTGTTTATTTATTTATTTATTTTTTTTTAATAATTTTCATTGTTTATTTGATAAAATATAATATAGAATATTTTTATTTGAAGATAAGAAAGAGAATAAGTATGCGTAATATTTTTTTTCCATTTGAGGTTGTTCCACTCTCAGAGAATTGATAACCTTCTTTATAACTAAAACTTATGTCAGTAGGGTTAATGAAATCAAAGCTGTTGTGCTTAACTAGACTTAAGATTTGTTCAGTTTCTATATTCAATGCGAGTCATGTTTTCAAAGATTCGTGACTGTATTTTAAATTGTTTACGTTATCGATACTATATTCGCAATTTTTTTTATAAAAAAAATAAAGGGAAATATTTATTGGATGTCTAATGTATTTGGTAATGTTAAAACGATTTGTTTTACGCAGTGGAAGCCGTTCTTCAAAAACATTTAAACCGAAGAAGAATATTCCAGAAGGAACTCATCAATATGATTTAATGAAACATGCTGCTGCTACACTGGGATCAGGAAATCTTCGCTTGGCTGTTATGTTGCCCGAAGGAGAAGATTTAAATGAATGGGTTGCTGTTAATAGTATGTACTATTTACTATCCTATAATCTATTTATTTCAATTTTCATAATTTTTTTTCAACTTGAAGCAAGAATAAATTATAGTAAAACATAATTAAAATTAATACTGCATAATTTATTTTTATTAGTAACCTAAAAGTAAACTACATAAATATGGTTATCTATTTATTGGTGACCTTATCAAAATTGTATTAAATTAAAAACAAAGATAGCATTTTTCTTTCAAACTTTTTTTTAATAACATAAAATGTATATTATATTAACATTATTTAATTTATAATATGTATATATAATATAACAAGTTTGTATTATCTATTTCATGTGAGTTGATGATTTTTATAAATTATTACAAGTCCATCAATTTTTCAGTCCATTAATTTCACTATTGTCATTTTCTTTGATATAATTGTTATTATTAAACAAGAATATTTTACATGCATATTTTATTATACATAGTACTAATTTTTTTCCAATGCATTTTACAGCTGTTGATTTTTTCAATCAAATAAACATGTTGTATGGAACCATCACAGAGTTTTGTACAGAGGATAGCTGTCCAATCATGTCTGCTGGACCAAAGTATGAATATCATTGGGCTGATGGACACACTGTGAAAAAACCAATTAAATGTTCAGCTCCTAAATATATCGATTATTTGATGACATGGGTGCAGGATCAGCTAGATGATGAAACACTTTTTCCTTCAAAAATTGGTAAGATAAATTTAAGATTACATTTTTAAAATATTAAATGATAATTAAGACGATAAACTTTATTAAAATTTTTTTAGGTGTACCTTTTCCCAAAAATTTTCTTTCTATTGCAAAGACAATATTGAAACGACTTTTTCGAGTCTATGCACACATCTATCACCAGCATTTTAGCGAAGTAGTACAGCTTGGAGAGGAAGCACATTTAAATACCTCTTTCAAACACTTTATTTTTTTTGTTCAGGCACGTATACCTATATTTTTAAGTTATAAATATTTTCATTGGCTTCTGTATTTAGGAGGATAATTATCTTTAAATGCTCTTATTTGAATATTTGTTTTTGGAGAACTTTTTATTGAATATTCATGACATTTTAATTTTAAGAAGTATTGTACTAATTATAATAATTGCTTAATACTTATTTTACAAAATAATATTTCAAAAAAATGACTTTATTTTATAGGAATTTAATTTGATTGAACGGCGGGAACTTGCTCCTTTGCAGGAGCTTATAGAGAAACTAACGGCAAAAGAGGCGCGATGAACGTCCTTGGATGCTGGATGAAGATATAAACAACAAAAATGAATTTAACAACAAGAGAAGAATAAAGAAAAGCACTGTGAAACCCCTCCAAAGAATCTCTCATCCGCGCGCGTTTTGTCTATTTCCACTACGTATTATACCGTTGTAACTATATGCATATTATTTAAAAACTAACCTTAACGGCTTATTCTCAACACGCACGTGTGTAGCTGTCATTGACAGTTTTGTAACATCATTTGCTACGTTTAACGGTTTATTCAATTCAACATTGTTTCTTTCTTTCTTTCTTTCTCTTTTCGTTGCGTTACGTCGCTTCGGAGTTCATGCGTATCTAACACAGTAGCAGCGGTAGTAGCTTTCAATTATTTTTTTTAAGTGCTTTACAAATCGAATTCTTCGAAAGTTATCAATGAATGAAGACTCGATTGTGCAAGGTTGGTGTAACAATGTTTTATATGAAATATGCTACTGTGTAAACGAGGGAAAAAAATGACGTCATCAATGAAATAAACTGGTTAAGAGTATAAAAAAAGTAATCGTTGTGTGAAACTTAGGAAAGCACGTTTTAGGAAAGCGAGATCGAGAATAGAGCGACGAGTGAAATATTGACGATATTTACTCAAAAAATGCATTTTTATTTTTTTTTGTCACTATTTCTTTCCCTTGTTTTTATTTACATTTCTTATTGCTTTAATATCATCGTTATTTCAATGACATTTATAAGCTTTTTTTTTTTGTTTTGAGAATGTGAAAATATTTCAAAAGACTTTTGTACATGACAAGTAATGCGTTAATGAAATTCAAAACTAATATTTCTATTGATGATGATTTATTTTATTCATTGTTTAATTTTTATTAAAATAAATATTCTTACAAATCATCGGTAATTCCAACTGTGATATATGCATGATTTTTACCTGAAAAGAAAATCATTTTTTTTTTTTTTTTTTTCTTATTCTGATAAAGAAATGATTTTTTTTAAAGGACTAAGATTTTGTGAAATTATTGAAAATTTGTCAGAATCATTGCACTTGTTTATATTAAAATTATTTGCACTTGCTTATACAAAATTAAAAGATTGTAAAGTAAGAACTTTAATAATCTTTTTAATTTGAATTTTTTTTATACATGTTTAACTTCTTATACCGGTATAGAAATTTTATTTTGACTGGCTAAGAACTCTAGAGATAGACTGAACATCATCAATTTTTGACTTTGTCGCTGTTCTTTTATTTTCTTAGAAATTTATGGTAACAGCGTTTGGTATAGTAAGGGTATTAGGATAGCGTAACTACTGTATTATTTCACATTTTTGATAATTTACATTTTGTACTACCGTTTGAGAGTTTTGTTCAGTGCTTCGATTTCATTAAAGTCTTAGATTTTTTAAATTATAGAACAATAGAGTGTGCGTTAACATAATGAAAAATATTTTTACTGCACAAATTTCTTTCATACTCGTTTTGTGAAGTTACGTCCTATACTCAAGAAGTACTCAAATTTTTTAAATAAAATTTAAATTCAAAATTTTAAAATAAATTTATTTTATCCCTTCAGAAGTCACCATTTAAGACTTGTTACACGTGCCCTAGCAATTTATTATCTTTTGTTCTTTGTATAGACTTTCGAAAATAAAGCATTTATGTCCTTTGTAAGATTTTTTTTTATGAAAGTTACTTTTTTCTCATTAATAATGGAAAACTTGATTATATGATAATATAAATTAAGTAAGCAATTTAGCGTTGAATTGCATCTAAGTTTAGCATTAACACTAAAACTACCAATTGGTGAAATGACTTATATCAATTTTATACATCATTTCTATTAATGCATATTTTTTAAATTAAAAAAATCGGATACTTCTTGAGCAGAGGATAATAACAGAACGAAATACCGATTAAATAAAAAAAAAAGTATATATAAATATAGATTGTTCAAATGCATGACATTAATTTTAAGTTGGTGCAACCCTAAAAAAAGTAAGCGGTCGAGGTACTGAACATAGCTATCATCTCCCGAAATTTTTTGAATAAAATAAGCTGAATACATCTGTGTAGTATAATTGTAACTTTGCGTTGCATTTAATTGGTTATTGCTTCTTTAAATCTAATAAAAAAAAAATATCGGGAGCTTCTATAACCATTGCGCAATAATATTAAAATTCGATTAACTTCATCATTATAAAGTAATCTTGCATGTTTCGCAATGCGAGTGTTAAATTTAGTCGATGTCTCTTGTTAAGTAAGAGACTGTAGCGAGTCGCTTTTTAAAAAGGCGATGCCTTTGAGAAAAAAAAAAACTTGTCGAGAAAAAAACACGTAGAGCTCATTTGAGCTTTGAATCAATTATTGCCGTATAAATGGCTACACCTTTGAATTTTTCTTTAACTTGCATTAAAAAATAACTAAATGCAGAAGAATGAAAAACGAATCTTCATTCAGACTCTATTAATGTCTATGATATGTCGAAGGGACTGTTTCAATGCAACAGTTCATTCGAAGTGATGTTGCCTTAAAAGAGGACCACTCGAAGATTCGTTACTTATTCTTAAAAAAAAAAAAAAAAAAAAAAAACACGAATAAAATTGAAAAATTGAAATATTTTGAAATAAGAAGAAATCAATTTGGGAAAATTTGCACAGCGAGAGAAAATTGTTTGATCATGTGTTTAATGAATGTTTACTTGAGAATATTTTCGTTTTAATTATGAATTTAAAATCTTAACCAATGTTTTTTTATGAATTTAATTTATTAATAAAATGATAGATGTCAAAAGTTTAGATTATTAAAAAAAAAAAAAAAGATTTTGATTCTTATAATAAAACAAAAATATATTTAGGTAAAGACGCTCGTAAGAATAATTTCTTGGGTGAAACTATATATTTTATTTATTAAGTAATGCGAGTCACGCTTTTCCGTTCCGCCTATTGTTTTGTTTTGCTATGTATTTTCTTGATATAATTTTTTTTTTTTTTTTTTTTTTTTTTTTTCTTCAAAATAATGTTATATTGGTAATTGCGGTCAATGCGAGAAAAGTATAAAAAATATTTGTCCATTTCTTGTTCATTGATTTGCGAACATTTATTCTCAGTACTTAAAAGTATCAGGGAAGGGAGCAAAAGAAAAAAAAATGTGAGAGATGGAAATTTGAGCGGCGCTTAAATATGAGGCATCAATGTTCGTTATAAAATGAAATTCGGTCTTAACACAAGTGTTTTTATAGCAAAACAATTGCAAAACTAAATAATATCGCTGTATTATGACGCCTGCGATGGAGTTGTAATAATTTGATGAAGTTTTGTTAAATTACTTTATTTTTAATTATAGCTAAGCCCAACAAATATGTGAAACAAGATAAATTTAAAAATATTACCTATGTGTAACATAGATATAAATATTTTTTATATTTTTTACATTTTACATATTTCAAGGTGAAATTTGTAAAAAAAAAGATTGGTTTTGCAATATTTTTTAAAATCATTCATTTGAATAAATATAACATATAAAAATAACACACACATATATATATATGGATTTATAAATAATTGCAAGCTGTTTATCGCTAATTAATATTTTTTTATTATTATGATTTTTTTTTTTTAAACTTTTGAGTTTTGGACTTAGCCGTTCTTTATACAAAGGTGCTAACTTCTTTCAAATATTAGAGAGAAAAAAAAAAAGAATATCAATAGATTGCGTAGATTAAATGATTAAAGCAAACGATGTTAAAACCGAATTATTCTCTTTCCTTTGTATTGTCGTTGCTGTTTCTGAATAATTAAACGCTTATTATTTACTCTCTTCGCGAATCAAAAAGAAGACCAAATTTGACGGAACAAGAGCGAAGTCGTGTGTTTGACCTGCCTCGTGTATTTTTCAGCCGTCAAACGTATATATTTTTCAATAAACGACAAAACTTAACTATTAAGGAATATAAGCAAAGATAAAAAGTAACAAATAAATGTCGATGAGGAAACCTATATGTGATCATCTCTTTGAGAAGCCGAGAAAATAAATGAAATAAAAATAATAAGTAATAATATGAAAATATTGTAAGCGAAAACAGAGAAAAATGTACGGAAAAATGAAGAGATTGATATGTATATATATATATGTATACATACACGCACATATATACATGTGTGTGTGTATATATATATATATCTTTTCGGTAAAAATGACGTCGCAGGTCGTCGCGACGCTGCTCAGGACGTGTATAATGGAAAACTTCTTTCATACTCCCATTCGTCTCGAGAGCGACGCGATAAATTGAAACTTGTGCCAGAGGCTCTGGTGATAAATCTGTGCAATGTAAATAGTATTTTTTCCAAATAAACGAAGGCTCGATGTAATCATATATCGTTGGTCTTTTATTTTATCTGTTATACACCTCACTCTTTAAATTATTGAAAAATTTAAATGAAATTCAAGAATTTATAAAATTTTTTTTTTTTTTTTTGATGATATTTTTGTTTTTAAGAAAAAAAAATATTATTTAAGGTTGTTTTTTTTTTTTATATATTTTTGCAATATAAGAGATTCAATAAAAACTTACCTACATTTCCATATTTGGTGCTGTAAAAAAATATTTCAAACATAAAAGTTTAATAAATGAAAATATATAAATTTATTATAAGTTTCTTTTTAATTATTAGTTTTAAATATTTCATTTAAATGTTTTCTTTTATTGTCTGATTATTTATGCTAATTTTTAAAGCTTTTCTTTATAAAAATTAAAAAATGAATATGAAATTCGTAGAAAAAAAGGTATAAATAACCTTTTTTTTTTTCTACATAAAGTTAAAGAAAGCTTTAAAAATTAAAACACTGTACCGATAAAAATATTTAGTCAATTTAACAGCATTAATTGATTAAAAATTGATTGCGCTTTAATCGCTTTTTATTTTAAAAATCCATTAAAACCAAAATAAATAAACAATAAAAAAAAAAAGTTGAAATTTTATCGGTACAGGTAATTGTAAATTTTAGATTTTTCATCGATTATCAAGGTTATGAATTAAGCGTAAGCATAATTTTACAAAAATCAAGTTTATTCATCAATTTTATAGATATACACCTGTTATGTAGAAAGTTTCATCATTGTATTTTTATTTTTTCTTTTTCTTTCAGTTTCGCATTTTATTTATTTGATAAAGGACGTCTCGACGATCCGTCGGCCAACGAAATACAGTGTATATATTTAACATTAATAATAATAATAATTATGAAACTACGTACTCGTCGTTCACACGATTTACTCGCACTTACTCGTGTATATACATATACATATACATATATATATATATATATATATATATATATATATATATATATATATATATACACACAGTAATGCACGAAAGCATAATTAATATACTTTGTAAAGTAAGGGCGAGCGCGAAGCTCTTAACTTATACGCGCGCGAATAAACTAACTAATCACACCAGAAAAACGCATACAGTTTACAAGTATGACGGCTTCGTGTAAACGAAGGAAAAAAATGAGTCCTCGCATTATTCGTACATATATGTGTGTGTGTTTACATATATATGTATAACTCTGTATGTTTATATTAACGCGGCGTTGACATTTTAACGATCGCCGAGCCATCCCGATAAAGTTCATCTTTTTTTTTATTTTAATATTTTATTATTTTACATTATATAACCACTCGAGGCATTATATATATGTATATTTTACTCTTTATATTTTACCTTTATTTTTTCATTGTTTTCTTTTTTCGTTTATTTTTAATTATTATTATTAATATATATATATATATATATATATATTTTTTATTTTTTATTTTTTATTTTTTTTATTTTTTTTTATTTTTTTTTATTTTTTTTTTATTAATCGGGGCGAGTATTTAGAAACTAATTTTTATGTATATAACGTTACTCTTGCAGTGTTTATATGTATTTCGTGACTTTTTCTTAATATCTTCGAACATTTAAATATTTTTTTTTTTTTTAATTCACTGTGACATTTTCTTCTTTTACAATATGCACGATAAATTTTTTTACGGTTTTTTTTTTTTTTTTTTTTTTTTTTTTTTTATAGACGAAGTGAGCGCGCGATTTTTCTTGTCGCGTGCAGTTAACGGTTTTTCTGTTTCTTTCCCTTTTTTTTTTTTTTTTTTTTCTTTTGCTTCGTTGACGCGCGTTTTATGTTCATGTTTATATATGTAGAGAGAAAAGAAAAACATTTTTTTCGCTTCCTCCTGAATTTTTTGCCTTTTCACTACGTGAATTTAAAAAATTTTTTTTTTTTTTCACGTCGCTACTATTTACCCAATTGGACAAAATTTTGGGGTTTTATTTTCTTATTATTATTATTTTTTTTTTTTTTAATCGTTACGTGAAGAATTATTACGTTTAGTTATGGCAGTAAATAGAATCCTGAAAAAAAAAAAAAAATATATATATATATATATATATTTAAAAATAATCGTACATAATTATACGATACGATTATAATACATATGCATAATTTTTCCAGGAGAGAGAGAGAGAGAGATTTTGTTGCGCCATTAACCAATTGAAATTAAAATAAATTTATTTTCTCTTATAAATCATTTATTTTTATTTCCTTATGGAAAGTAACCATTGATTTATTTTCCGATAGAAAAAAATTGTCAATGTACTGAAATTATATATTCGTTTGTGTATTTAAATATTGCGTTGACGATGGATCACTTTGGTTTGATAACTGCAAAAAATTATGATGAATATTAGTTATCGGCATTTAAAATATTCAATGCTTGAGATTTAAAATATTATATAGAGACTAGTTAAATTTATAATTTATTATAAATAGCTCTAGTCTTAATTATTGCACTTAATGTGAATACAAGCACTTAAAATTTAAGTATAATAATAATTTTTTAATGTTTATGATGCTTTTAACGGGATAAATGTGTTTTTATACGAATATTTTTACCGTAAAAGTTAAGATTATTAATTTCGTGTACTTCATACGCACATTGAAGCGTTATGAGCAAGAGGTTATACGTTGGTGTATTACTCTTGAGTAACACTAATACGTTGCATTTACCGTTAAATATTTATTTATTACATAATGATAAAGATGAAAATTTAAATATCTTAATAAACTATATTTCGTGGATTGACAAATTTTGTTTAAAGTCTTAAAGATTATTATATTAAGATAACATGATTATAGAAATATATTTAATAAAAGTATACAGACCGTGATATATTATCTATATACTGATATTTTACGAACCATAAAACGATAAATGTCATTCTTCGTAAGCGTTTATTACGATAATGATGAAAATATGAAAAATTATATCAACTTATAACGATGTCCGAAACGAACTTGAAAATTTACGCTGATTTTACGAATTTAAAATTTTCAATAGTTTATTTTCCATAAGGTTTGGTAACCATCTTAAAACGTTTTCTTAGCCACTGTCGATAAAATAAATTTTCATACCGTGTGATAAGATTTTTTAAATATTTTTCGATTAACTTTTTCCTCTCTTCGTTGTAATAACATGTCGTTTGAATTATCTGTTTTATTTTTCTTCTAATGTACATACTAGAGATTTTTCTAAAAATTCGTGATACGATATTGGAACGTGACACAATTATTTTTATCATCTTACTGCAACTTCGACGCGTATTTTTAATAAAACCGGCGAATTTTGCGAATCCAAAATATTTTTAATTGATAAATGAACACGTACATTTTAATTTTATATGTATTTCACGCTGTTGATTATCGTTATGTGTAATTATTATTTCGTAATTATTTTTTACACGTATTAAAATTATTTTAAAAGTTTCATCGACGCATAATACGTGAAAGTAAAAGTAAATTTTTTAACGTTAATACATTTTATCATATTGTGCATTAATTGTAATAATTTTACATTAATTTAATTTTATTATAATTAATTAATAATTTGAATTTAATTTATTCATTTTAAAATTAATTATAAATTAATATCGTTAACATCGAAGTTTTTCTGAAGAATTTAAAAGATACGGAATAAAAGATCGTTTTTAACGGCGTGGACGTGTTTTCGCTTGGATATGTTAGGACACACGGATGTCGGATATATAATATTTCGTTAATCGCATGTCCCGCCTAATCGACTTATTTATATCTTTACATTTTATACTTGTATTGGACATAATCAAGAGTTTGGAATTGGACGTCGATTCGGATTTTAATCGGTTAATATCGCGTAATATCAGAATAATAATTCCTATTTAAGTATTATCTTTTCTATAAAAAATTGGTATGGTAAAAAAACTTTAGGAATTTTTCTTTATGCATTGATTTATAATTAAAATTCATTATTCCGACATAAAAATATGTCATTTACATGTATTTTAAGTTCATAATATTATTTATTTATGCCACATTTTTATTTAAAGCATTGCACAATGACGTTAAAAATTTTTGTTAATGTATTCAAAGCAAATTTCATTAAACTATTTAAAAAAAAAAAAAAAAAAAAAAAAAAAAAAAAATGTGATAAAAATAAACAATATGTATTATTTATTATATTAATATAATACGAAATGAAAATTTTGTTCTCTTCAGACTCGATGAAAAAATAAAAAAAAAAAAACCTACTTGTTCGGGGTCCGAATCGTCTTCCTTATCCTTAACCATTTCCGTTTTCTAATTAGCGTCGTACAGTATGTTTATAATATACTTCGCGATATTCTTTCATTCATTCGTTATCGTTAACGCTATATAATTGTTTTTTTTCTCTTTTTTTCTTTTTTTCTTTCTTTCTTTTTTTTTTTTTTTTTTTTTTTTTTTGCCTTTATTAATTACTTTATTCGTCTATGAATTGTATTTTTTTTTATTTTATTTTAAGTTTATCAAATAAAAGGCTTTCCTATAAACATTACGATTCATAGCAAAATGTCACTCTATAGGAATATCGTATGGTTTGTTTTACTTTAAGTTATACTTTTTTTTTTGCGATTTTTATTGTTTTCTTTTTTATTTATTTTGGATATACAATTTGACCTTTTATATACTTCATTTTTCTTTACTTCTGACTTCGTTTTTTTTTTTTCTTTTTCTTTTTTATATTTTATTTTTTACACGCTCGTCTGGTTCTTTATATTCATTTTTGCGGTTGAACGTATGTAGCAAGCGTAATTTTTAAATAAAAACATTGTTTTAAATTTTAATTGGTCGTTACCTTAGAAATGTTGTTGACATTAAGTAAAAACATTTAAGGTAATTTGAAAAAAAAAAAAAAAAAAAAAAAAAAAAAAAAAAAAAACTTTAGTTTAATATTTTAGCTATTTTGACAAGAAAAAAAACAACAAAATTGTTAAGATTTTATAAATAAATAATCATTAATTCAATCGGATATCGTTAATAAAAGATGAAAATTACGATATAATTGATAAATTTACAGAAGGTTTTCGTTATTTTTATTTGAATATGCTTTTCTCCTTAAACTTCAATACCGTCATTGGTCTTTCTTTTATGTTTTAATTTGCTTTCTCATTATAAAAAATATTTGGAATCTCATAGTTTCCTCGCGAGTGATTCAAAGACGATTTTCTTGTCATCCTCTTTATTTTACGATAATTTTCTAAACTTTAAATTATTCTTAAAGAATTAATAAAGAATTCGCAATGAATTTTCAACATAAGACAAAATTCTATTTTAAACTCTTTAAGAATAAATAAACTGTCTGTTATATTACGTTCTTTTCTATCTCGCAATCCAAAATTTATGTAACGCCGTTACCGCGTTTAAAAATTTTCATTCTCGCTGACCTTTCGAATAAACTTAACTCATTTCATCTTTTGCGCGATGTGCAACTCAAACGCTGCGGTGAAATATTTGGTATTTTGAAAAACAAATAAAAAAAGTTAAAAGTTTGAGAGTAATCCGATAGCTTTTGTATTTATTTACTATTTTTATTATTATTTTTTTTTTTTTAACCTCCGTCGGAATTTGTATTTTTGTTGAATGGCAGGGCATTTTTATAAGCTCGGTACGTTTTAGGGAATTCACGCGCGAAGTAAGGCCTTTTCCATGTCCCGTTTACGTCTTGCTTTTTTAAAATTCTAAAGTTGCGATCAAAAATAAAGGTACATATATACATACATACATACATACATATATATATATGTGTGTGTGTGTATATATATATATATATATATATATATATATATATACACACATATTATTACCTATTGCTCAAAATCATATAATTTAATTCAAAAGTGTTTAGTTGATGATAATTAGATGTTAATATTTTATAGTTATTATTAAATGGAGGGTATAATGAAATTTATAAAATTCAAGTGAACATTTATATATGAAATAAGGCAATTACATTAATTAGCAACTTTAAAATTTTTAATTTCACTCATTGAGCTCAATAAAATTTACTTGTTGATTTTTTTTTTTTTTTTTTTTTTTTTATTAAAAATTACACGAAAAATTAAAATAAAAGGAGTTACTATTCGGTCGATTAATTTTTTTATATAATGCGCAAATCGAACCTCCATTAATAATCGACTACTTTGTAATTTAAATGATTCGCTCGGATTTTTTTCCTTTTTATTATTCTTTCTCCTTTATTTCGGATAAAATATATATATATATATAGTATACCTTATTTGAAATATATCGTTTAAATGTTACTTATACTTTACTTAATTTAGTTAACTATCACTGCGCTTATACTTATGCCTGTAAACATAGAATAATTATTTTTTTTTTTTTTGTTTTTGTTAATCCCCTTAGATAAATTCTTGTCACAGACGCGCCTCTACGAATATAGTAAATATTTCACATTCTCACGTCTTTTCCCGCACATACACCTCATTGTTTTCGTTTTTATTTTGCTTCCATTTTTTTTTTTTTTTCTTCATCTTGATCTTCGATTGGAACACTTTACTTAAACATCACAAAATAAAAAAAAGAAAAAAAAAAAAAAAAAAACGAACAAATTAGAAAATAAAAGAATGACAATCGCTGCACAGTTGCACGATAAACGCTTCATCATTGAGATCTTTTTATTAAAAAACAGAAAACGCGAGTGAGTTCGTCTTGTTGTTGTTATTTATTTATTTATTTATTTTTGTCGATTTCCGATTTTGCTGATTGTAACCGCTAAAATTTGATTAGTATTTTATTATTATTATTATTATTATTATTATTATTATTATTTTTTTTTTTAAGATAGTTACTACGTGTTTCGCTTAGCGCGAAAAATTATCAGTATTTTCTCTTTTTATCTTTAGTCGTTGTCGCTTTGAACTTTCGCTAAGTTAAAAAATTCAGTCAATATATGATCGTCATTAGGAAAATCAAAGTATATTTACAAATATCGGAGAAATCAACCTCAAAACAGTTTCGATGACACGCTCGTTTAGATGTTGTAATACACGTTTTCTTTGGTTTTGTCTTTCTTTATTTTTTTTTTCTTTTTTTTCTTTTTTTTTTTTTTTTGCTTTTGTTTACTCTCAATCGATCGAGGCGTTATTACATAAAATATTGCATTTTTTTGTCGTTTAATTCTTATATCTATTATACAATTTTCGAATTTCAGTAACCTTGGGTATAATAATTATCAGCGGTATTTAAAAATTAGCAGTAATACGTTTCATTACAATTGTTTCGTAAAAAAAGTTCGATTTATCAATCGCCATCGTTATAAACAATAAAAAGTATTATTATAAATCAATTTAAATGAATTATTCGCACTTTATCATTATGACATGGATAATTATTATAGTCAGGTCGACCGAGCTTACAGAAATAAAAATCTTAACGATTAATTGAAGATCGATTTAGGATTGGTAAAACAGTATTTTCTCATATAGTAAATCTTAAATCGCTGTTCTAAAATTAGCCCATTTGGCATACAAAACGAATACAATTTTTTTTTTTTTTTTGTATTTTTTTTTTGTATTTTTATTTTTATTTTTATTTTTATTTTTTCGTCAATAATTTATCATCGTTTTTGGCAAATTGGATAAAAGAAAGATTCATCGATCTTTTTTGTATATTGAGCGATTTTTATAAAAAAGTAAGTCGATTTTAATAAACGTAAGTCTATACAACACGATCGTTAAAACACACGTAATGGCAATCTTACAATTTGTTTTTATTATTTCATTTAATATTCTTTTTTTTTTTTTTTTTTTTCTTTGTTTTTTTTATTTATTTATTTATTCGTGAACGTAATAATTTGTTTTTACCTTTATGGCACTTGTAAATCAGACGTATTTCAAGATATAAATTCATTTATAATAATTAATAATTTATTAATAATACTGATTCATTCACTAAATTTATTTTCTAACGAAAGACAACGATTTTTTTTTTCCGTTCCTTTTTCGTAAACAAACGTACATACTTATATTTATATATTTAACATATAGCAACGGCGCAAATAAAAATGATTTTAATCTTTCAAAACTCTCTAGCGGGAGTCATTGTAAAGTTAAAATCATCCAACTTTATTTTTTTCTCATTCTCTATTTATTTATCATTTTCAATAAGACGCAGGTTCACTCATTATGTTTTTTATTTTTATTATTTCCTTTAAAAACGAAAGTCCTCGGCTAATAATAAATTACGGCTAGATATACGTTTATATATGTATATTCGTAACAATACAATATGCGATAAAAAGATTCGATTTTTCTTTTATTTTTAAAAAACGTAAAATTATAGGGAATTCCATTCGACAAGGAAGACCGTAAAGTATTGAAATGCACAATGTATGTCGTCTGTGTGTAATATGTAAACGTGTGTCGTTATTGTTGTTGTTTCTGTTTTGTGTGTCAGGGCGATTACACAGCGATATAACAATAATTTTTTTTTTATTTCACATTTTTTTTTCTTTCAATTTTTAAAATTTTTTTTGTATTTTTTTTGTTTTTTTTTTTTTTTTGTTTTTTATATGTTTTTATTTCTTTTTGTTTAATTCACTTTATACGCGTTATTCGTCTTCCACGCACGCGCTCGCTCATTTTTTTTCCTTCCCCTTTAACTTTATAATAAATATTCACGTAATAAGTTAGTGGTATATATGTGCACGACTTGGACGCTATACTATGCACGGAGAAAAAGATTTTATTATTCCACGGCTGCGAATGATAAAGGCGAGCTTGTTGTTTTAAAATAATTTTAAACCTTTATTTAATTGTGCGAATTACATTCGCGTTAAAAAGTTATAGTTAATAAATAAATCATGTAGACTTATCTCATTTATAGTAATGGCGACGATTTAAAATGGAATTAATCGATAAAATAAAAAAATTTCTTTAAATAAGGCTTTAAATCGATCGAGTAAAAAATTGACCCAATTAAATATTCAACCTTTTTTTTTCCGTGCAGACTTCGGTAGTCGTGTCTCGTCTCTACACGTAAAAATCACGAATATAGAACAGATGTTTAATTTACTTACTTTTTTTTTTTATCTTCTATACATACGAACATCTTGTGTATACTGTTATACTGTCTTTCGTGTGTGTTTATTTATTTAAATTTTTTTTTTTTTTTTTTTTTTTTTTTATCTTTTTTTTTTATTATTACAAACATATACGAGCGATAATTTATCGAGCGGTCAACTCAGTTTTTTTTCTTCATAAATTTTTAAACATCCTCTTTTTTTTTTTTTTTTTTTTTTTTTTTTTTTTTTTTTCGAGTTGACTCCTCGATGACTGTCTCATGCACATACACAATATAACTATACACGTTGATGCAAGTTTATTTAGAATTTTCATTGCACGTCAATTGAGAACAGTATTAGTGTGCCCTTGTATGTAACGTTATTTTTTTTCTTTTTGCTTCTTTTTTTGTTTTCGTCTCTTACTCTCGCTTCGTACTCCTGGTTCTCTCGGCACCTTTGCATTTTGTTACCGTTGTATTTTCTTAGTGAAAATAATGTGGCCCCCTTTAGTACAGGCTTGATGTTACAAATTTTTTTTTTTTTTTTTTTTTTTTAATTTTTTCGGAATGTTTTGCGTTTACTTTTAATCGTTAAGAACACATGGAGATCGAATTTCGACTGCTTCATTCTTTTTCTTTTTAAAATCTATGAATTTTTCTCGTACTTGAATCCAAACATTTGTAGTTGTTGTCAAATAATATTGTACACAAAAAATTTTACTTTTATTGTTGAATCTAAGCTTATTTTGATTTAATTATTGTAAGAAAAATCATTGCCCGTTTTTTTATATAATTAATAATAGTAAAAAGATTTTCTACACAGCGAATGAAATTAAACATATTTGTTGCTAATGTTATAAATTTCTAATTATTAATTAAAAGAATAAGTTGAAAAAACAAAAAATTAAATTAAATTTTTTAGTTATCGATGAGAAAAATTTCTCATGTACAATACATCTATTTGAATTTTGGTGCTCAAGCCGCGTCTATACTTACGTATACACACCACTCGTTCGGCAACGCATGCGACAACACCGTTGCGCTCTTTCGCAATAAGGATCGGCAGTATTGAACAAAAAAAAAAAAGGAAGGATTTTGTTTTTTCTCCCTTTTGTTTCGAACAATTATTTATAATTTTAAAAGAGGTACATATTGTGTACGTTACGAGAACACCGAGAAAGTAAAAGAAGAAAGGAGAAAGTAAGAGGGGAAGAGAGAGAGAGAGAGAGAAAGAGAGATAGGTATTTTTAAGCGGGCAGTAAAAATTTCCATCCCTTCGACATTCGCGCGTGGCTCTTTGTTCTCGCGCGGTTTCTTTTGCGGTCTCTTGCGCACTCCCTTGATTGAAAGTGGGTTAAGGAGAGATATATCTGGACAGTACGTGTGTATGTGTGTGTACTTACGTATTTGAGCGCGCAAGCTTGTGTAATACAACCGTATATTTATACGCGTATTTTCGAGAAGCGAAGCGAATTTTACGGGATAACGTAAAGTCAGCGGAGTGGACCGAGTATCGGAAGTTCATTCCGAGCAAATGGATATAAATTCGGAAGCCGCAAGCAAGAGTGGAATATTTAAGATCCGACGCGAAGTTATGAAAAATTTTTCTTTTGCAATTATTGTACGTTGTTCGTTATTCTAATGATCGTTTAAAATTTCGGTTGAAATTTGTTTTATACTTATTCGTTAGAAAAAAGAAAAGAAAAAAAATGCGAATCAAATATTTTTTACAATATAAAATTTTGATACAAACTTGACATTAAACGACGCGGATTAATATTTTAATAACGTCAATCATTAGATTGAATAATATTCAATGGAATAATAAAAATCGACGCTATTAGAAGAAAATAATTTTAGATATAAAGAAAAAAAAAAGCTTGTAAAAATTTATCGGAAATATATAAAATAAATGGTAGCACAGCGAAATGACGAAGCGAATATAACGATAAAATAAGGGACAGAGAGCGAGAGAGAGAGAGAGAGAGAGATGGTCGATAGAAAAAGAGCATTGTCACCGAAGATCGAAGCCTTACACCAGACTCTCTTTACTTTAAGAGTCCAAGTAAATCGCGAGAGCCGGAAACGAGCTAGACCGACGTCTTGGCTGTAAAACGCGGGAATGACTTTGGCACGATCGACATTTCTTTATCTATGGGGAAGAAGAAAAAGCAGATGGTAAAAAAGAGTTTATACAATCGAAAAAAAAAAAAAAATAAAATAAAATAAAATAAAATAAAAAAATAAAAAATAACATAATTCCACGGGATTTCTTGATTACGCGTACTTTAATACGGTAAAAAAAATAAGAAAAGAGTAAATGTGACGCGCTCTTTAAACTCGCGATTTTATTCGTACTAAAAGCTTTAGTAGGTATGCCATTTAAAGTGAATGATTGTGGAATAAAGTGGTAGAAAAGAGATTTAAATTTCTTAAGATAAGAGAATTAAAAGCGTCTCTTGAAAGAACGTTTCGTTTTAAATGAATATTTGGATAAGTAGATTTTGTTTAACGATTAAAAAATTTTTCTTCTGTTATTTTTTTCGAAAAACGCGATTTCGAAAAATACGTTTTTTAAACGTATAATATAAAAAATATCAATAACCAATCGATCGCTTGTCGTTTACAAAAATGAAAAAAAAGCTTTAAAGCCGATCTTGTAGAAAGGCGAAAGAGCGCGAAATCGCATCGCGTTGCTACGAACGCAAACGACGAGACAAACAACGTCGACGAGGACGACGGCATAAAGTCACGTTTTTCAGACAAGGAGGCCAGCATAACCGGCAACGATAGTAACACCGGTAGCGGAGACAGCGGTGGCAACGTCAGCGAGCGAAGAAGACGAGTAGTAATGATCGCTGTTATAGTCGTAATAGTAGTAGTAGTAGTAGTAGTAGTAGTAGTAGTAGTAGTAGTAGTTGTAGTAGTTGTAGTAGTGGTAATAGCAGTAGTAGTAGTAGTAATAGTAGTAGTAGTGTTGGCCCTCTCAGAGGGTCGTGACGATGTGCGGTTTGGCAGTGGTCGAGGCGATCTCGGAGAGTCGCACGTCGATGGGCAAGCGGTCGTCGTAAAGGGTCGGCGCCTGGAGGATTATACCCGCGGTGCCGACCACCACCGCCAGAGTGAAGATCCACAGAAAGAGCCTGTCCAGGACCATGGCCACGAATTTCCAGTCTTCCTTCACCTATGGACATGTCGTAACAAACAGACCTTTTAACGTAATTCGTTTTTTTTTTTTTTTTTTTTCGTAAACACGTTTATTTATCGCGTGATATTTATTTTATTTAGCGTTTCTTTATAAATATTGTTTTATCTGTATATTACATGTAAATTTAATATAGTCGTTAGTTTTCTGTTATACATGCTTTTTCGTTTCGTATTTTTCTACGAAAACTTTTACTTGTTTAGCGGGACGTTAAAAAATATTTATCTTCGTTTTCGACAAAATGAAACTTTTTAACGATATTCAAAATAAGTTACTTAAACTTAATATTTTTCGTGTAAGCAGGAACAAGTTTTTCTTTAACCAAAAAAAAAAAAAAAAAAAAAAAAAATAAGAAGAAAACTAAAGAAATGCGTACGCGAGGGAAAAAAGTTGAGGTAAAAGTTGAGTTTCGATCCTTAGAATCGCGTTGTTTACGAGTAACGAATAAAAATTTCAACGAAAATAAAAGACGCGCATATGCCGCATGGATGTTGCATCTGACTCAAGTAAACGACTCTTTTAGTTTTTATAACCGCAGAAAATGTATCGTCAAATTCATGTGAAATCAATTGCATTTACATATCTTCATGCTTTTTCACGTGCATTTTTTCAATTTACTTTGTCAAAAATTTTTTAAAAATATTTTTATAAATCGAAACGTAAATAAAATTGATATAAATAAGAAAATATTACGTGAATTTCAATATTAAACGCGTAATATTTCGAACTTAATTTATATATTATAAAAAAATAAGATATAATTATTTTACAATAAAATTCAGTTATCTACTAATGTTAAAATTTCATCTTGATTCTAAAGAATTTTGATACATTCGTCGGCTTTATCTATGATTAATCTCCGCAGTAGATGTCGAATCCTCTTAGCTTAGCTTTTCCTCAATCACGGTCTTACTATATATCCTTGATCTTATTTCTATCTATACGGTAGGAAGTAGCAGATAACGCAAATAGAAATTTCCTCCATATCTTTACATCACCTCTAATACGTTATTTCATATTCAAGTTTGTAACACGTTATGGTTTATTCAATATTATGCAATTTCCTACTACTACTACCCTTCTACTTTGAACCTATATAAAATATTTATACTTTTGTATCATTTAATTTTGTAGGCTTCTTGCTAATATTCAAATAAATAAAAAATTCATAACGTTTTAAATTTAAGTGTATTATAGTAGTGTCGGTCAACAGATGAAAAATAAAATTTATATAATTTATTAAATCTCGTTTAACGTAAAATTACAATTTTGTTTACGAATCTCGTTGATTATAATAAAGATAGTTTAAATATTTTAAAAGTTCTGCTAATCGAAAGCGGATTGAATTTTGTTATGGAAGAACTATAAAATTTTAAATTTTTATAAGGCAACGAAATTAATAACTTAATGTACGACACGTGTCACTTTTCCTTCCTCTTGAATTACTTATCAAAAGCTTTTTACAGGCACTTTTTCATGCAAATTCATTAATTAAGAGACTTATAAAGCGACGAAATTAAATATTCGGTATAAATCGATTAAAATATTCATGAGATGACTTTTAAATAACGAAAACACGTCGTCGTATATTTTTGTAGGTTTACGGTAAAGTGAAAATTTATTACAAATTTCTGATAATTTATCCAAGTAATAACCTAATTTGTAAAAATAAAAATTTCACGGAACAAATCTTAAATTTTTAACGCAAATTAAAATATAAAATTTACTTATTATCAATAGGCGTCAAATCGACGATAAATTTTTAATAAGGATAAAAATTTCAGTACAAAATGTCAAAACAGTCTAAATTCGCTTAGCATTAGTTTAAATTAACTTAGTTTAAATCATAAAATTGAAAACATTTTTTTAACGTTCAATAATTAATTGTTTAACTTTTTTTTTTTTTTTTTTTTTTTTTTTTTTTTTTTACAAGCTTAAAAAAAGCGAGAAAAGACGAAGAAATTTCTATTTTATCGTTAAAATCTTCTCGCGGGATAAAATTTTGTCAGCCGAAACGAAATCGCTGATTACAAGCATAGTAATCGTACCCTAGTAGAATCCTCCTCGCGCTTCGTATGATCGGCGATGTAACGTATAGCCTCGATGGCCTTGTAGAGTTCGGGGCAGTGGTGCCAGTGATTGAGGCTGTGGCAAAGTGCCTCGACGCTGTCCTCGGTCGGTAAACCTCGGGACGGTGGGACCGGCGCCGCCGGCGAGCCGTGGATTCTGCATTGGCTGCTCAGATTCAGTCCCTCCAGCTCCCTGTTTATTGCGCGTGCGCGTGTCGATGAATGGATGGGTGAGCGCAAGTGTGTTTTTTTTTTTTTTTTTTTTTTTTTTTTTTTTTTTTTTTTTTTCGAGGAAGGGGGAGGCTCGACGGATAGCTTCATCGTACCCTTTGAATTTTCGACACGATTCGAAGGGATCGATGAATATCCTTCACGACGCCGATAGCGAGCCTTTTGTAATTAATTTTTCGACGAGACGTGCATTATTTGTTTCTTTTTTTTTTGTTATCGTTAGGCTATAGCTATTTAAGTTGCTCGTTATACTCAGAGAAAATTTTTGCTAATATTACAACGAACGATTCTTTTCATTTTGACATTGTAAAATGTCATATTTCATTCTAAGTAATTTAATTTATAAAAATATCCGTTTTCTCTAAGTATATAAAAAAAAAAAAAAAAAAAAAAAAAAATCATTTAATTCGAGCAAATTTATTATTGAAATACATATATATGCAATTTAACATTAACTCGAATTAAATGAATTATTTTTATTCACTCGAATAAATTCTTACTTATACATCACGATCATAAAAAAAAGTTTAAGAACAACCCACTTGACATCGTCAATCTTAAAAAAAAAATTAATATCAACATTCAAAGTAACACTCAAAATTTACGCTTACCGTTTTATACGTAAAACTTCATCGTTTAAAATCTGGCTTTTAATTTTCCTCGTTTAATTTCATGTCACATGCATCGAGATAACCATTTGCTAAATTATTCAATGGTCAAACTTCAAATATTGATTAAAATAAAGCGATACACATATAATTAATACAATCAAATGGTTTTCTCAGATTTATCTTATATTTCGATTAAATTATTTTGCAAATTTGTTTATAATTCTATTATTTACATCATGCACTTATTCATTATTTATAATTTAGTGCATGAATACTTAATGCAACGCTTAATCTCTAATTTTAAATGAAAAATACTCATATTACTTGAAAAATTTTCTTATAAAATTAAATAAAATTTTGTTATTGCGGCGAAAAATTTAATTTATAATCATTGTATTAAATTAAAAATGTATTTTGATATGTGTAATGAATAATTTGACTATGTAAATAAAATTAAGGTATATTTATAACGACAAAAATATAATGCTTGAAAAATATTTTATATTAATTTAAATGAGTATTATTCTTTTTAAATGCTTTGAAATTACATAATGCAAAAAGCTATTATTATTTTTTATATGAATTAAAGTTTGAATAGCATCGATCCCTGTTCTATGAGAAGTTATACATTTTTTCTTTGAAAAAAAAAAGAAAAAAAAAGAAAATTCATTAACTTTTTCACTAAGATTATGGCGCATTCTCATTGAATTTCAAACTTTTGAAAAAAGAACTACGAAAAAAAAACTTAATGTGCCAATTTCGATTATAAAAATGTCTGAATTTAGATACGCATATTAACAACTTTTTTTTAATAAAGTATTTGTTTGAGTGGCAATATTTCCATTAAAAAATGTATTCAAATTTTTACTTTAATTATCTTAATTATTACAATATATGTATGTCGTTGTTATTTTTTATTGTCTTATAAAAAATTTGAAATTGGATTGTTTATTGAAATTAATTTTGAATATTTTTAAAACAAACATTGTCACTCAAGAAAGTAATATCAATTATTCTAATTAACATTATAAATTGTTTTCACGAAACTAAAATTTTAAAAAATGCGTCATCTAAAGATGTATTTTAGTTTTATCAATATTTTTGTACAATTTGACAAAATTCAACAAGTTCTTCAAGACAATTAAAAAAATAGTTTCGCGATAAACTTTTATATATGTATAAGCAGTCATAGACAAACTTTCTGTCTCAAGTGTAAACATTGAATTATAAAATTCATTGATGTTGCAATTATCATTATAATTACACTACATTATACGTTATAATTACTAAAATTTAGTTATGATTATACCTGCACGAATTCTATGCGATATCTCGGGTAATGTTATTTATGCGTAAGTAAATATAACATAATACATTGGGTATAATCTTATCTGACTTAATGTACATCTGCTTGCATATATAACCCACAGTAATAATCCAAATTATCTTGCAAACTTTGATTCAGGTTTGAGTATATGTATACACAATGTTCTAGTTGTTCAAAAGTTTCATATGCATTAAGAGTAAACTAGACAAGATTTCATAAATATTCTTTGGTATATTTTATTTTAAAAATTTTTCTTTTTTTTTTTTTTTTTTTAATTATGTACTTTTTGGCTTATGCAATATTGCCAATCAAATTATGTATAGGTATTTGTCCATGACTGCTAAAGATAAATAATTAGACTACACGCAGTTTCACACCTATCAACACAACACTATCGCACAGCAATATTACGTATATACATCGAAAAAAAAAAAAATAATTAGAGAACAACGCATCACGTCACAAAGTCAGATTTATCGAAAAAAAAAAACGTATGCGAATCAGTTGTACGAGCGATACAAAAAAAAAAGAATAAAAAAAAAGAGCAGGACGAGAGATAGAGAAAGAGAGCAAGTAGAGAGATAGAAAGAGCAAGATGTAGAGAGATAGAAAGAAAGAAAGAGAGAGAGAGAGAGATTTCGTTCGGTAATTACATGAACCTGGGATTCAGTTCGTCTCTGGAGTCGAGACTGGGAAATAGCACGGAGGACTCGAGGAGATCGGATGCCGATGCCTCGGCGTAGAGGGAGGGATCCCTGAGCTCGAGGCCGTTGCAGGTGCGCACCATCACCCGTTGAGAATGATGGCCAGCCGAGCTGCCTCCGGCAACACCGTGCTGATCGCTCGTCAGGCTGCGCTTGTCGATCTGGTACTGCGGCCTGGGAATGAAACTAAACCGGTTCATATCGTCGAATTTTATTATTAGTTTCTCAACTCCGAACTGGTCTCCTTTTATTTAAAATTATTTTATTTTATTTTATTTTTTTTATTTTTTTTTTTTTTATTTTTTATTTTTTTCTTTTGAAGGGGGAGGGGGGAAGAAAAAAAAAATATATATATATATATATAATTTTTTTCTATTTTAATTCTTAATTAGTATATGCACAATAATTGCTTTGAGGAATTTTGAATTTTGGTTTTAATCATACGTAGACAAATAGATAAATTATTTTGATACGTGAAAGGGGGGCGAGGGACTCTAATTACACACATCCTTTTATACGCTCTATATTCTTTTAATCAGAGTGATTCAGATAATAGTTATTTGAATATTTCTTTTTTTTTTTTTTTTTTTTTTTTATAACGTATTTTATTTTTAAGAGTTTAATCTAAAAATTTTCAATTTTCATTAACTGTTACTATCCGGTAACAAACGATACAAAAAGTAATTTCGTTATTAATATAAACATAAAAAATAAAATAAGCGTTAATTAGTTATGTTTTTGAGTAAAAATTTCTTGTAGATTAAAATTGAAGTTCAAATTTTTGTTTTTTCATCGATAAACATTGATTCACTTCGGCACACTCTTATTAATAAATAATACAATTCAACTAAAAGTTATAAGTATTAACGTATTAATAAATTATTTTAGTAAAAATTTTATTAGTTTAAATTGGCGCAATTTTAATTATTCAAAACCAAGTAATAACTTTGAAGAATTTAGAGCGCATGCTATATGTGTATAGTGAAATTGTTGTGCTAGCAATAGAGAGGCATGTAATCTATATATAGAAAAGGTAAGTTTTAAACGTATGTACTTTTGGAGCGGTTCTGTGATTAGTAAGTTTGGTAGTTTGAGAAAATAATAAAATTCTATGATATGATGTATGTAGATAAACTAAAATCGGAAAAAAAAATTAATCTACTTTTAAAAATAGTAACAATTATACAATATGCAGATGTAATCATTTTGACTCAATATAAAGGCTATTTTTAAATGACACATTTTTATGTTTAATTTGAGATGTTTTTAAAAGTAGATTTTTATTTTACTCCGATTTAAAGTTGTCTACAATATAATGAATACACAAATATGTTTAAAGAAATGTGAAAATCAATAATTGCAAATGTACTTTAATAATTAATTGTATTTTATTTTTAAGAATTTCACTTCAAAAACAAAAATTTAAAAAAGAAGCATTTCCTAGATATTTTAAAACTTAATAGCATTGTTTTATACATTAAGGAAAATTTATACGTTAAGTAATTTTCACATTTATTTTTTTAATGAATATATCGATAGCATTATTATAAATGTATACTATATATTAATATGTATCAATATTGTAAGCATAAAAAATGAATATTAAATTAATATATTATTTTGTAATTTAAATACAAAAATAAAAAAGCAAATATTATCATGTATTCAAAATTTATTATTTATAAATTAATTAGTTATTCATTTTTCAGTATAGATATATTATATTCATGCATTTAATTAAATTAAATTACATAAATAAATTTTAAAGGATATTATTGAATTCTTAGAATTAAATAATTTTATAATAATAATGAAAAAAAAAAGGAAAATAAATAAAAAGTAAATCGTAATCAATAACAACGTGGTCTAGTGATCAATATGTCAATTTTTATTACAAAGGAATAATTCATGCAATTTATTGGAGTATGCAATTAGGGGATATGTAAGTTGGTAAATAGGATGTGTTGTAAGTCATCTCTAAATAAAAGGATCATTCAATGGAATAAAAATCAACAATAACATCAATGACAAAGTAAGCATAAATATTTATTTACATAAAGAAAGAAAGAAAAAAAAAAAAAAAACAAAGAAAAAAAAGAATGAACGAATAGAGTTAAATAAATTTCGAATACTGACCGGCGCATTACCAATAATCTGGGCAATACGTGAATGAAGACACGACGCACCCAGGGCTTCATTACGTGAGTCTGAGGCGAACGGAAATGTACGTTCAGCACCGCGACCGTCACGCATATGCTGTAACAAGAGGAGAATAAAAATTAACGTATATACGCGAGTATATCGCTACCGTTAAAGCTTCGGAATCGGTTAAAGGTGTTTAGAAAACGAAAGAAGTAAAGATAATTTTTTTTTTTTTTTAATCGCGCGCAAGCAATCGCGCAACGGAATAAATGGATTACCTGAGCGTGTCGAGGATCATCGTAAAGAGGACGAATTTCCCGAGGAGAGGCACCACGAGAGACGTCGGCGGAATAATTTCAGCCAGCAGCAGGAAGAACACAGTGAGCGACAGCAAAATCGATATCGACAGACTCACCTGTAATCGAAAAAGAATTTTTTAGTTTTAAATTTAAAATTTATTATTAGTGCGCGTGTATTGCATTATATCGTTTAAAATATTTATCTCTTTAGAGTTTGCTCTTAATCCTGCAAAATAATATTTATAATATTCTTAACCATATAGAGTTTCACTTTTAATAACAAACAATAAAGCAAACAACACCATCGACAATAGCAAATTTAATAAAATTTCCATTAAAAATTTTCCGTAACTTAGTACTTTTGTCAAAATTTATTCCTTTTCATCGTCGTTATCTCAATGTTAAAGAGCGCCGTGTTTCGTCTTTCGAAACCTTCGACGCGGCAGCTAATTATTTTCGTGAAATTGAGGATACGCGAGTGCCCCGTAACACGCGCGCACCGGGTCATAAAACCGTTTATTAATGCGCTCAAAGGGTTTAACAAGTAAAGAGAGAAAGAGAGAGAGAGAGAGAGAAAGAGCTAGAGGTAAAGAATGTAATTACATAATAACCTCTATTAACACGCGTTAAAATAGCGAATTTAACGCGTTTACTCTCGCTCGTGCGAGATTTCACCTAATGTGTATATATATATATATGCGCGCGCGTGTGTGTCTCGTCGACGAGGTTATCAAGTTTTATTTTTCCTCTTTCTCTTATTCTCACGTTTTTTTGCATTCGGTAAAAAAAAAAAAAAAAAAAAAAAAAAAAAATGATAAAAGGAGTGGTAAACCGCTTAAAAGCGAGTTCAGTAACAAGGAACAAGAAAAGAGAAAATGAGAGAGAGAGAGAGAGAGAGAGAGCGAGAGAGGGAGAAAAAAAAGACGTGGATTGCGTCTACGCACAAGGAGTTTTCATAAAAACGAGAAAATTCCTAGGTAATTAACAGACCCTTGGCGTTCTTCTCTTACTTGCTTGAATGCCGAACGAGACGTTGTATTTTCTTCTCGCCCCAAATTTTCACGTTAAACTTTGGTTGTGTAATATCTCGAGTTATGGAGGACGACGAGCTTTACACGAAAAGAAAGAATTAAAAACGTGCGCGCGGTGATGCGGGAACGAGAACAGTTTTTTTTTTTTTTTTTTTTTTGTTTTTTAAAATCTTTAGTTTGTTTTTTTATGGATATATAATTAAAAACGAAGGTTAAATTATAAAATCATTACGATTTATTTTTGGAAAGAAGGATTAACTTTCGTTTTTTGGGCGCTTGATTAAAAATTAATGCGAATATTAAAAGTATAATAGCGCGTTGACGAGTTTTATAGAAGAATAAATTATTTTAAATTTAATAATATGTATATTAAAAGCAATTATAGAAGTTTATGTTTGTTTTCTATTAATTGAATAGTTTTTTTCATCATATCAATCGATGATTGATTATGTTTGTTAATATTTAAAATTTCGAATTTTTCCGTACAATATTCAATAGACATTATTTTGTAAATTTTTGAATATAAAATACATCTTTATCTTCACTTTTCAGTCTTTGACCAAAGTCATACATATGTTTCGTGGCTTTCGTGACCCATATTTCAATTTTCAGCGCTATATGTATATATACACTTGAAACGACGTCGGCGCCGACGTCTTCAAACGATTGTAAAATAATATATATATATATATATATATATATATATATATATATATATATATATATATATATATATATATAAGGCGTCGACGTCGTTTGAAGTTACATAATACCGGCTTCACCATACCACCATAAGAGATTCGCAAACTATACGAGTTCTCTTGTGCTTGCGTTTGAAACAGCAAGAGTTTTGCTAGCTTATAGCGCCCAAGTAGCTTATGAATTATTTAAAACGGCTTGAACAAATAACGACGCCTTTCCCATTTATACGTGTATATGCGTGTACATCCGTATGTTTATGTACGTATATATAAAATGATATATTTTTCTCGTGAAAGACGGCAAATTGATGCGCATGACTTAGCCGTCCACTTATCATTGTATTTGCTACTTTTTACCGTTTGTTTATGTTCACTTGCTAAAAGTAAATAAATAAATAAATATATATATATATATATATATATATATATATATATATATATATATATATATATATATATATATATAGTTTGGCGAAAATGTAAAACGTAAATACGTTGAAGATTCGTATTTCGATTGTAACAAAAAACGATGATAAATATATATACATATTTAATAATTCAAAATAAAGATCTTAATTGGAAAAAAGATACTTAAAAATAAAATATCGCTTATATACGTACTTTTATATACACGTATATCAATACATACGTGTACGCGACGAAACGTCAAACCATCATGTTTGCATCGAATATTTTGCTCGCTACTAGTCGAACGTCAAAGACCGCATATGCGCGTTTAAAGGACGAATATAAAAAAAAATGAAACACGCGTTTTAAACAGTAACGAATACTCGGCAAGAAACACCGAGCAATTGGCAAAGCAAATAATCGTTCGAGCTTGCAGCGAGCGTTCGAGCAAATATTTGAAAAAAAAAAAAAAAAAAAAAAAATAAAAGAAGTCCATGCCTAGAAAAAGTAAAATAAAAGAGAGAAAAAGAAAGATAGAAGCATGTGAAACCGGTAAAAAGCGCGCGCAAGTGCGTTGTAAGAATTTTGTTCCTCGTAAAATCGACGCGCGACTACATTGGTCGACTTCTTTTTGTTTTCTTTTATTCTCTCCGAAAAGAGATCAAAGCTTAACCGTTTGAAAATAACGAATATCTCAATCTATCCGCGTATGTTTCAAGAGCAGGAAGAAAAAAAGCGAATCTTTTTCTTTTTTTTCTTTTCTTTTCTTTTTTTTTTTTTTTTTTCGATACTTCTTTGACGTTGAATCCTGATACAGTTGCGTTCGGAGATCGATTTGTGCTTATTTCCGGGGTTGAGTGCATCCTTCGTATAAGAAATTGCGTGTGGGCGCGCTAATATATATATATATATATATATATATATATATATATATATATATATATATATATATATATATATATATACAGGGTGCGCCATCTAGACAGGACCTATTTAAATGTTAAATAACTCCGCCATTTTTCAGCCGATTTTGGAAAATGAACAAGATTTATTTACGATACATAATGCCATTTATTGACAATTCAATCAGAATACAATATCGATCAAATGACCACCTCCATTAGACACACAAAAAGCGGCCCTTTTTTGGGCATTTTGCATTGTATTTGACAACATTTCGGGCGTAATAGCAGCAATTTCCGCTGTGATATTAGCTTTAAGTTCTTCAATAGTCTTCGGTTTGCTGGCATACACCTTACTCTTCAAATAGCCCCACAGAAAAAAGTCCGGCGCCGTCAAATCCGGCGAACGAGGAGGCCATTCCAAATCACCCTTTTTCGACACAACGCGTCCCGGGAACTTGCTCTGCAAAAACTTGTCCGTTTCCAACAATCTTTGAGTAAGTTGCACTTTGTACGGAAAAAGATTGAGATCATCCTTCAAAATTCTTCTTAAAGTGGTTCCGCTCATGTTCAGCTGCTGAGAACGACGGCGATACGACACACTTGGATTTTCGGCAACACTCTCTCTAACCGCTTCAACAACTTCATTGGAGCGTCGCGGACGCGGTAGAATGGGTCGCGGGCGAATAGCTACAGACCCGTGTTCAAAGAAATTTTTCGCCAAAGTACGAATTGTCTTGGCGGAAGGCGCCGAATGTCTCCCATATTTTTTACGATAAGCACGCACAGTTTTCACAGTTGAACGATTGTTTTCAATGAACAGCGCTACAATTTCAGCCCGCTTTTTTGGCGTAAATCGATGCATGACTAAAATGGCAATGACTGACGTTTCAGAATCTGGCTGATTTGTCAAAATCAGCTGAAAAATGGCGGAGTTATTTAACATTTAAATAGGTCCTGTCTAGATGGCGCACCCTGTATATATATATATATATATATATATATA
This sequence comes from Chalcis sispes, assembly GCA_949987625.1. Taxonomy (NCBI): domain Eukaryota; kingdom Metazoa; phylum Arthropoda; class Insecta; order Hymenoptera; family Chalcididae; genus Chalcis; species Chalcis sispes. Next base: position 72,072,273 of record OX465094.1, read on the forward strand.
TATATATATATATATATATACAGAGAGAGAGAGAGAAGTCGATGTAAAAAAAGAATGGTAGAAATCGCTGCACTGAAATTGCAATTAAAAGCGCGAGTCTTTTACGTTAAGCGGAGAGTCTATTAGCGGCGAGTGGAAATTTTTTTCTCTTTTCGAGGATCGTCGGCGCTCGTTGAATTTTTTTTTCTTCCTTTCTTTTCTTTTCTTTCTTTTTTTTTTTTTTTTTTTTTTTTTTTTTAAGGAAAGGTGTGCACGTTGAAACGTTTGAAATGTTACGTGCTTGAAGAGTACTAGTTTTATTTTAATTTTTTTTTTTTGTGGTTCGTTACATTTTATGGTTTTAAAGTCAATTTTGATAATATTTTTAAACTTTCAAGTTGTTTTTATCTGTACAAACCGTATCAAAGGCTTGGGATTTTTTTTTTTTAATAATTGATAAAATAAACGTTAGGTTTAAGAGATATATTGAAATCAGAAATTTTAATATCACAAATGCAAAATTACCTACGATAAGATAAAGAGAAAGATTCGATATTTTACATTATCTTATTTTTAAAGAATCTTGCGTTTTAAAAGTACGATGCAGCGATATATAGCAACATTTTAAAATACTCTTCCACGGCTTTTTTTTATTACTTTTAATTTCAATCTCGCAATGAAGAAAAAAAACATATAAATAATAGAGTAAGAATAAAATAAATAAAAACGTAAAAAAAAAAAAAAGAGCACAACGCAGCAGCACAACGAGACAAAGTGAGTAGGAGAGAAGAAGAGGGAAGAGAGAGGGAGAAAATGAAAAAAGCCGCTTGTATTTTCCATTAGCCGCACTGAGTGAAAGATAAATTTCCTGTAGAAACTGGAGGAAGACGGAAAAAGTGAGATAGAGAGCGGGAAAACAAGCTACTCTTCCATTCTCTCCGTCTTCCTCGTTGTCCGTGCTTTAACGATTGGTCATGTTTCTCTTACTTTCACTCCCTCGATCTCGCTTCCTATACACGCCAGTTAAAAAAGCTTCGAGTGTAACGGAACGCGTATCAACGGCGTGGGAGTGTCTCGCGTTGTTCTTGGGTGAGGAGTGGGTGAGGGGGGGGGGGGGGGAGATATGGGAGGGGAAAGGGATTCGCGTGCCAAGTACCTGGATTTCCGATGGACTCTCCCCGAAGGGGATTTCGCGATTGGAAGCAGTCGAATGTAAAACGAAGACTCTTTGGATTCATTGGTGTTGCGCGTAAAAAGAGACAGATAGAGAGAGAGAGAGAAGAGATAAGAGCCCTATCTATCTTTTTTTTCGATTTCACTCTTTCGTTTCGTTCGCAGTAAGTCTTAATAGAAAGGGGATATAAATAGAACTACGAAAGAGTATTCTATTGAGTATCAATGCGCGTTGCACTTCTCCCTCCCTTTTTTTTGCCGACGTTCCTTTCGTTCTGACGCGTTGATGTTACTTCGCTTAAAATCCGAGCTTGCATACCAATTTTTTTTTACGCTTTTTTCATCGTAGTTGAAAGTGTATATGCGAGTTGCCGTTCTCGTGAATTAAAACAGTTTGCATGGATTTGATGTTTATACGTAAAATAATTAGTAAAATTAGCGTTATCTAATTATAAATAAACGCAAGAGTGAGAAAATTTGTTTACTTTGTCAACCATTGTAAAAGGGAACTTTTATCGCAATTGTGCAACGATTGTTTTCGGTAATTTATAAACGTCTGGAGAAAGACAACGTTTACAAATATTATTATCAAAGTATCGTGTTCGAAGTAGAATCGGCCAGTGTGTGGTCAGCCATAATTCAGAATAAACTTTGAAACTTATTTAATAAAGATAATAAATTGCTCTAAACATTATTTTTATACCAACAATAAACCATCTCATTGCGAGTAAGACAATCAATTTTTGTGCAATATTTCACGTAATTTGGAAAGCAGCTCATATAAAAAAAAAAAAAAGGAAGATATTAACTTTCTAACTCCTCGAAGCCGATAGCGATAAAGTCCAAAAAGAAAAAAAATAAATAAATCTCAACTTTTTTTACGACATAAACCGGCGTGACTCTCAAGCGCAAAATCTCATCAAAACTTCGATATTGTCGTTGAAAAATTCTTCTCGCAAAGCTCTCTCTCTCTCTCTCTCTCTCTCTCATAATTTTAATAATTCATCGCGTCGAGCCTCTAAAAATGTTCTCGTCTCCTTCCTTACTTACCTCGTTCGCGTATACCGCAAATAACCAGACGAAAATTAGGATAACGATATGTAGCTAAAATACATTTCCATTCGGTATACAACGGTCTCGAGTTATTTCGTTCTCTTTCCCTCACCCTCGCCTTTTTTTTTTCTTCTTTTTTGACGTCGGAGACGCGAGTCGGTAACTGCTACGGTTACGTTTTTAGTGCTGCTCGTGTCGTCGACACTTGTGACCTTATATCCGCTTATAAAGCCCGCGTTTTTTTTTTTGCTCACCTCCTCTGTTTGAATGAGTCGCTTGTGAAGCTTTTTGTGATGTGCATAGTTGCGACATTTGTCGATTTGTTTAAGATATCGAAAACATTTAAAAATTTTTTATTATAAATTTTATTTATTTTATTTATTTTATATTTAAAAAAGGTTGTTTTAAATTTATTTTGACTAAACTAAACTCAACTTACGGCGCTTAAAATTTATTACAACGAAATAAATAATAAATACATTTATAATCAAAATCTACACGTATATACTGCACGTAAAATGTAAATATTTAATAGTTTAAAACTGAAAGAGCTAATTTTTTCCTTGAAACCGCACAACGTGCGAACACATTTCTAAGAATAAGAAACAAAGCTAAAAGAAATAAACTTTGAATATCTCAGGCTTTCGTGCTATTAATTCAAAGGAGAAGAAAAAACACTAAACAAGTACATTACCTTAACAAACAGCGCATAAAAAAAACACACTGCTTGTATCTTTCTCTCTCTCTCTCTTTCTCTCTTTCTTGAATTCATCAGAGAGAAAAAAATCTACAGCGTGTACATTCACAGCTTTTGCTAACCCGATGCCCTGACGCACACGTAAATAGAAACATTCACACGAACGTGAACGTATACTCACACACGTATATACATACATGCACACTTGGGGCATGGCAATTTTCGAGGAAATTCTCTCCGACTGCAGAGAGCACCTAAATCTACCATCTCTCGGGCGAGCGGCTCTTCTCTCTCTCTCTCTCTCTCTCTCTCTCTCTTTCTCTCTCCTAGCTGACGCTTTTTCTTTCGCTCTTTCTCTTTCTCTTTCTGTATATCTCGGTGCTATCTGCACCGGTCGTTTATCACTCCCGAAACTTGTTCATCCTCTCCTTTCTCCTTCCCCCCCCCCACACACCCCCCACCCCTGGCACTGCCAAGTTACCACTTCCACTTTTTCCACGTAGTGTCCCTATGTGTCTTTATCTGTCCGAACGTTCACCCCGTTCGGGCTTTCTCTTCTTATCTCGTCTCCTTCTTCTTCTCTTTTAAGAAACTACCTTCTTCGTTTCTCTTGTTCTTCCTTCTTCTTCTTCCTTTTTCAGCATGTATATGTACGAGGAGGTGCTATTTCGTTCCTCTTCGCTCGTACTTCGTCGTGAGAAATATCGGGGGGTCAAGTGCTGTCCTGTATCGAGAATGGAGGTCGAGGATGCAAACGTTATTGTGCAACGAATGTCGGCGAAGGAGAGAGGCGTCGGCTATGCCGAAAAACTAGTCGACAATGAGCTCCGCATGGAAGGAAATAGATAGCGAGTGATGAAGTGACTCGACTAATTTTTCCTTTCTTATTTAATTTTTTTCTTATTTATTTTTGTTCTTTTTTTTTTTTTTTTTTTTTTGGTTTATTATTTATTAATCTATTATTATTTTTTTTTTTTTAAAGAGTACCGGGTCACGGAATCAGTTTTTGTTTATAGGACTGTATCGCGAAGGATTTACTGGACTCCTCCGGTGGATGCTTCCACCAGTCAGATTTATGGTTCGAGTATTTGCGTAATTGTTTTTTTTTTTTTTTTTTTTTTTTTACGTTAACGCCGGCTGAGTTTCGGTTTGTTTGCATTGAATGAAATACTGTTATTTCGAATTAAATTGTTTTTAACGAGTTGTTTCTCGCGCTCGCTTTTTTAAATTGTATGGGTTTTATATTACCGTTTCAATCATTTGCTTTGATATTTTGATTACCGCTGGGATTGAAAATAAAATAATTAGCGAACTCCTAACGAAAAACAACTTTTTATTCTCGGTATATTAAATTTCGACAATTGAACCAAACGCGATTTCGCGTTTCATTCGCATTCGCTTACTTAACGATATTTTTGCAATTATTACTGCGTTCGCGTAAAAGTTTTACAACGATTGTAACAACTGTTGCGATAAAAATTGAAATACATCCGATTAAAAGTAATCGTCAACTTTATCTATGGTCAGTTTCTCAAATTATATATACATACATATATCTATATATGTGTGTGTGTGTGTGTGTGTGTGTGTATATTGTCGAAAATTGCGAGTATCGAAAAAAATAAATGACGATGAAAAATAACGTACATTAATTCGGACGTATTCTCATAACTTTTATTCACAATCGTTGATTCGAAAAAAAAAAAGAAAAAATAACCAAGCATAAGATAACAAATGAATTAATCGTTGTCGTTTCAATTGTTAAAAAAGTAAAACCTATCTACAAAATCTGTAAAATCCTCGTGCCGGTATATTTCCGCAAAACAAAGCCTTGAGTACACACAAGCAAAATCGAAGATACGCATGTATATCTATACGTTTGAAAATACAAGAAGAGAGAGAGAGAGAGAGAGAGAGATTACCTCGCATCGACGCTCAATTTTTCGCCGAGACTACCGTGCGCTTATTTAAATACAAGCCACCGGCGCATAAATATCGTTCCAAAATATTCGACGTCGTCTTCATCGCCGCAGCGTATTATACGCTCGTTTAAATGGTTTTTTTTTTTCCCTTTATTCTCATTTTCTCTACGTTTCTTTCTTTCGCTTCATCTCTCTTTTATTGTCCACGATTCCTTCTTCGCACTTATTCATTCTATGTAGACACGTCGAATGATCGGAAACGAACGGCGACGAACGAAAGAAAATGAGGTATGGATGGCAAAGTGGGCGGCGCTGTACGGGGAAAAAATTTATGTTCTCGATGTAGCGAAAGTCATTTTGCCAAAAAAAAAAAAAAAAAAAAAAAAAAAAATAAAGGAGAGCTTGGAAAAATTTTTGAAATGCGCGTACGCGGTGTATGTAAAATTTAAACGGAACTGTCAATGGAGCTACGAGAGATATATTCGCGGATGCGACGATGCGAAAAGTCGAATTTTAATATTCCAGTGAATCGTTAATTTCGATTTTGTATCGTTTGCAAACGTTTATTTGTCTCCTTTTTAGTTATGTATAATAAATTCAGTCGGCATTCGTGATGAATGTTCGCTCGCGTGTGCGATAATTCTTTTGATTGAAAATGAAAATAATTTTAAGCAGATTATTAAAATTTTTGATAAAATTATTGGGTTTAAAATACATACTTTGTGGTATAGAAATTTTAAGCTTCATAAAGTTATGTCTAAATTTTGAAATTTATTATTTTTATTATTTTATTTTACGAAATAAGTATTAATCTTAAAAATTTGTATTTTATATCGATAATTCTATACAAAAAATTTATATACCTTCGAAAAGAAAAGAAAATAAAAAATGTGCTTATAAAAGAGTTGCATGATTTTTTTAATACATCACAAGAGTTTTTGAAATTTGACTTATTTCAATATTGTAAATATCAACAACGTCAAATGTTATACGTAATGAAATACAATGCATACGAAGTCTTTTCTCAAAATTGTTTTGAAATTTAGATGCGATTTTTCAACAAAATGCGTTTTCATATTTTTTGTTCTCAATATTATTATTTTAACTCTTGAAAAGGAAGAAAGAAAAAAATACTCAAAAATACGTCTATTTTTCTCAGTCGGCATTTTTCCTCGAAAAATCTCGAAAGCAATCTCGAACAATATATCTATACGCGTCTCCTTCGTACGTCAAAAGGAAACCGCGAAGAAACTGTGTGCGGGTAACTCCACTGTTTGCTTTCGTCGTCAAAGCGCGCGGAAAGAATAAGAAAAGTCGAAGAAGACAGAGCGGAGAATCGACGCGAAAAGTGGAGGATGAGAAAATAGGGGAAGGGCATAAAAATGTATACATGCATCGGTCGTAAAACGTAGACGATTATTAGCATAAGAGTTTACAATGATGCAACAGATTTTACGTGAATACGCTGGCTTATAAATATCGCTTATTCTTTTTTTGAAAGATTTTTGTTTCTACATTTTTGTATGATTAATTTTTTTTTCTCAATCGATTTATGAACATATGAAAAGTTTCAGTAAGATTTATCTTTCCAATTTTATTGTTAATTATAAGATGAAAAAAATTCAAACTATTATTTATATTATCTACTTAAACCTTTCTTTTCACGTTTAAATAAATAACTGCTTAAAAGACTTTTGAGATAAGCGTGAAAAATCGGAAAAATCAACAAACGTTAGAAATAACAAGAAAATAGGAACAAGGTAGAAATCAAGATAGAAACAAAAACACTCACCTTTTCGCCGCTGTCGCTGGGCAAATAAAAGACGAGTATCGTGAGGAAGGATATCCCCATGCAGGGAATTATGAGATTGACCGTGTAGAAGAGGGTCTTTCGTCGCATGGTGATGTTGAAGGTGATGTCGAGGTAAGGCTCGTCGCAGCACGTATAAAACTTTTCGTTCCTGGAAGAGTAAAAATTCTCTGCGTTATATCGCTCCAAACACTCAGCTAGTCGGGACGCGATTTTGCGGCGGAGAAGGAAAAAGAAAGAAGATGTCGATGGAGGAGAAGGAGATACCGGTGTGTGGAGTGACTCATACGTGTAAGTGTAAATAAGAGTGGGTAAATGTGTAGGTGTAAGTATTCGCAAAGTTTTCAGTCGGTTTGAGTGCAGGGTAAACAAAGGCGAAAATCGCGTTTGACTTTCTTCTACGGTAGGATGTCGCTACCTTTTCTCCCATTCTTTCTTTTTTTTTTTTTTTTTTTTTTTTACTTTTGCTCTTATGAATTTTTCGTTGTTTTTTTTTTTTCTTTTCATCACTGTGTGTCGTCAGTTGCGTTTTTCTTTTTTCTTTTTACAAGTGTTTTTGACCGTTTGATCTCCAAAGGTGTAACGTTCGATGTATTAGTACGAATTTTATAGAGTTATCTGTCAACTGTTTTTAAAAAAATGATTAAAATTATATTTAACATCTTTGTGGAATAAAAGTTAAAGAAAAAATTGCACAGTGAACATTAAAAAGAGAATCGGTAAAAATATACATTCAAGTTTGAGATACAGGATATGGAAAAGAAAAAGGTGAAGCGGACAGGTAAGGTAAACAAGATAAAAATTGTTTTAGCTGTCGTTGCGCGTATTACGTATGGGCTTACAGACTTATACGAAAGAATGGATACGAGAAAAGAAAATGTATTTTCTCACCTGACAGCCGGCACCTCGAGGATATCCCATTCGACGGAAGTATAAAACTCGGAAAGATCCACGCCGATGTCGACTACGTTGCTGCCTTGCACCTCGTCGATGTGCCTCAAGTCGACCTGGCGCGTAAAATTTATAAAGTCGCGATGCGAAAAATTAGAATGTCAGATTGTTTTTTTCTTGATATGGATATTTTTAATGTTAGAATAATTTAATAAATTAATTTTATGTTTTTTTTTACATTTCTTATATTTCATCATATGTAATAAATTATTATTATGAATTGTAAATGCTATTGGTGTACAATATTTTGTTGCTTGTTTTAAACGAAAAAAAAAAAACAAAAAAAAAATGAATAAATAAATAAATAAATTTCACCCCTAAGACGCTTTTCTTAAAAAATGTATACGTCTTTTTAATTATTCCTAATAATGTTAACACAGTAATTCCCCAACTTAGTTGTTAAGCATCTCGATGCATTATTTGTAATTCAAAACGCAAAAGATTTGTGACTTGAGAGGGATGCGTTTTGAAAACGAGTCCAACAGAGGATGAGTAAACATTCGGTTATGTCCACGTTGAATTTTTGGTCGCGCGGTTGCGTAAGAGCATCTCGGAAAGAGGAAGAGAGAGAGAGAGAGAGAGAAGTGACAGCTTTATTAAGCTTGTCCTCTTTGGCTCTTCGTTTCCTAACTTTGTGCTTATCTTTGGCCGAGGAAAAATTCACGCGGTTTCGTACCGAGTGTGTGATACACCGATCGAAGTTAATTAGCTTTCGTGATCGTTAAAGTTTCCGGTTTCGTTAATCGCGATAAGATCCAGCACGTATTCGTAAACTCGAGCGTTGTTTCGTTGAAAGTTGCGAATTCGGTGTTTGTATTTTTCTTTGTATAAAGCGTTTTGTTTATCCGATCGTATAAAATGCGTTTTTATATGATTTTTTATAATGAGTTTGAAATTAATTGCAAATTATGAATATGTCTGAACACACGCGATTTGTTTCACTTATAATAAACACATTTACCGTTGATCAGACAAAATTATTTAATAATTATGGTTTGAAATGTTGCGTATTAATTCGTTTGTTTAAAGGCGAAATTATTTATTATTAAATTATAATTTTCATATTGGCCGTTAATATTAATAAGAAGTCATTACTTTTCGAGATAAATATTTGCATAAATTAAAATAATATTTTCATTATTTTATAATTCATCGAATCATTGAAAAATACATGTATTAATTGTCATTGTGAAAAAGAAGTAATTATATAATTAACTTAACATCTCATTTATTTAAAAAATCAGTTGCATGTATGTGATAAAATCAAGTTTATTTAATTATATTTACATTTCCATGTTATTATACCAAATACATATTTCTGTGAAATTTGGTTAAAATGCAATTCGAAAATTTGGAGAAAGTAAATTAAATTAATTTTTGATTTTAATAACGTAAATACAATTATCAACAGAAATGATATTTTATTTATTAGACCGTTCTAAATTATTCGCTTCGAAAGAATAATCGTTAATTCAATATTTTGCAAAGCTCATTTATTATCGAAATTGATAATAAATTTCAAAACACCAAATATAATTCCGAATGTTAAATAAAAAATGAAGCTTTGAATTTTTTTTTTTATAAAAGTTTTTTGCAAACATTGCAAACTTGAATCTTTTTTAAAATCAAGAGGTATTCAAATACCATTTTTTATTATGCCGTAATGAAAAGCCGAGCACAGTTTCAAAATATTTTACAACTATAATCAAACTGTTCAACAACTTTGGCGCCTCGGCGATAGGTTAGAGAGAAAGAGAGCTAGGAAAAATAGCGAGTCAATTTCTCATAGCGATGCGCCAATAATTCGACTTCACGTAGAAGCTCGTACCCTCTCTCTTTCTTTCATCTTCGAAAACAGAAAGTTCCGGGCTGCGACATATTCTACTTCACGAAAAAACTCCTTCCAAAGGAAAATCGTCGATAATTCTCCGTCATCGTCTTGCGCCTCCTACCCATTTTCTTCTTCCTTTCTATTTTATATTTTTTTTAATTTTTTTTTTTTTTTTTTTCATCCTATTTCTCGCCCTTCTTCTTCTTCTTCTTCTTCTTCTTCTTTTTCTTCTTCTTCTCCTTGAACTCGAATAAATCGCGCGATGCAGTAGTAGCGTCACGCCGACGTTTTCTTTACCCCGGAGTTTTTCATCTTCTTCCGCTCGCGCGCGGATTATTATTCAAGGCCCGAAGTCGAGGTTGAAACTCCACCGCGCGAGTGAGGAAGTACATGTAAATTGTGGCGCGCGCTCGCGAAGGAGAAACGTTTGTAAGAAAGTTGAGGAAAGAGAGGTTTAGAACGGATGTAAATAGATGCGTTGTAAATAGAAAATTTACCGTTCCGTTTGAAACAGGAAAGTAAAGAGCATTGGATTTTGTTTGGATAAGTTTACGCGTTGACGTTTCGTTCGTAAATTTCGTTTCCTTTTATTTTTCTTTCTCTTTCTCTCTTTTTTTTTTTTTTTTTTTTTTGAATAAAAAAGTGAAAAAAAATGTTTAATTACCGCTACTTTAGATGCATTCGATAAATGATTATAAAATTTACATCATTACAGTTTGCAGTACAAAGAATTGCATTTTAATTTATATACTCGTATGCTAACTGAAATTTTAATATAATTATGCAAAAAATCAAACGGTAAATTTTTAGTATTTCATCTTTTATATTAAATAATGATACTTCAAACGTGACACTTCAATTAAAAAATTGTAAAATTAAAAAAAAAAAAAAAAAGAAGATAAATAAAAACAGAAATTGAATTTTAGAACTGTTACATTTTATCGAATCTAAAGTTGAAAAAAATGTTTTCAAAGCAATAATTAATAATTCATTTGAAAAAAAAAAAATTACATTTAAAGTTAATCGATTTATCCGTACACTCAATATACGAAAATTAATTATATTCATTACACGATTAAAATAATACAAGTCGATTAAAGATAATTAGAACATCGTGAAAATTTTCCCAACACTTCGAACGAACAAAACTTAAAGGGCAAAGTTATACCGTCCGACATTTTACCGTAGCGAAACCCGCCCAACAATCTCGCAATAACATTAACCGGCGGTAGTAAAATTTTAGCTAAACTTTAGCCGAACTAGCCATCGGTGTATCATTTACAGCGTGTAGTTTTACGAGAATGAGAGAGGGAGAGATAAACCAGGTTGTATAATCCCTGTAGACAGTAGTCGAGCGAAAATCACATCGAAAAGACGCCGTTATGTTTACACTTACCCGTTATCCTTACCTTAATGCACACACGCGGGAATAAAGTAGAAAGTTCGAAAAAAAAAAGAAGAATAAAGAAAAAAGAGAGGGGCTAAGAGTAACGTTACAGCCGATTTTCAGAAAGTTTCACCGGTTATGAACCGCGTTACGTCGTTCCCTTATACGAGGTCGTTCTCTCGCACCGTCGGCTAACAAGCCTGCATTTTCCCACCGAACGGCGACAACAACGGCCAATGACGCGAGTACGCGAAAGCATCTATTACACATACAGCGCCGCGATTATCGACTCGACGATCTTATTCTCGATTGGCCCTGTGCGACGCTCCGCGTATGCGTAATAATCGAGAAAGTTCTCTAAGCCGTTGAAACCTATTGTTCCCTTTCTCTTTCTCGCTTTTTCGATCTCTTTCTTGTCTAAAGCTCGATTTTAGTGATGCGAAAGATTAGACGAGCGATTTTTGATAATACTTTTTTACTACCCTTTACTTATTCTTTACTCTCTGCCTTCCTTCCCTTTTCCTCTTTTTGTTTGTTTTTTTATTTTTTATTGAAATATAACGGTACTTTGGATAAATTCAACAAATTATAATTGAACGATTTAAAATTATAAAGCTCGTTTAAGACATTAACACCCGACGAAAAATTTCCTAACTTTTTAGATAAGGTACTTTAAATTTTCTGAACAATTATTATTTAATATTGCGATAAAATAATAAATTTCCGTTTAAAATATAGAAGAAAGAAACATTCGCGAGAGAAGTACTTTGAGAAACCTCTGTCTTTTTTCCCTCGTTAATTAATCGCAGCGAGCGCAATCATTCGACCTATCGACGATTATAAAGCCTTCAAGGTTATCATCGGCTATCAAGCCGGCAGAATTAGTCGTCTTTGTCGATCGAGGCCACAAAGATAGGCTCGCGTGCCATCGTATACGCGCGATATAGTATTCGAGAGACGCGGGGCCATTTTGGCCTTGTCTTACGCGCAACGTTTAAGAGAAAGAAAGAGAGAGAGAGAGAGAGAGAGAGAGATATCAGTTGGTAGCGAGGAATTTATACGATTGGAATATTCTCCATGCTCCCTGGGTTAATTAGCGAAAAGGAGACTATAGACCCGTTTATACCCCGCATATATATGTATATATATATATATATATATATATATATACGTGTATAGATACGCGAAGAGGATATTGCTCAAGGATGTGGATATACGAAGAGGCGAGAACGCGAGCTCGATTGCGGGGATTATATCCCGTGGAACGTACAGCTCGATTGTTCTTGTCTCTTCGTCTGCTCGAGTTGGAGGTTTGCGGTGATGGGTTATGGCGATGTTATATACGTTTCACGAGCTGGAAACTACGGCTTTGCGAGTTTGATTCTCTCTCTCTCTCTCTACCTCTCTACCTCTCTACCTCCCTCTTTCTTTTTTTTTATTGAAATTGTTTTTCTTCATTTTGTACGCAATTAATATTTTCTTTTTCTTTTTCGACGCCAGCTTATCGCAATATTAAAAGTTAATAGTTAAACATATTATCTTTGTATTATTGTATATATAACGTCATTTTATTATATTAAAATAAATTTAAAATAAAATCACTTTTAAATTTATATTTGATTTAAATTTTCAATTGAATTTTTTAAATTTATTTAAATGAATTCTCATCCAAGCGAACTTTTCAATAGAAAAATATCATTTTGAGAAATCAGAGTTTCTTCATAATCCATTTATATTTTTCATCGAAAAACTAAAAAATAACGTTCATTACGATCGATAAATAAAGCTTAAAATTTGAACAAAAACAATAAGCTCTCGTAAGCATTATAAAACAATTCAAGCATATAACGCGTGTAACTTAATTATATAAAGAAGAATAAAGAGAAACAAAGCGAACGATCGATCAAAACTCACCTGAAAGCCATCGTATGTCCAGGAGCCGAATTTCATGACGCAGGTCTGCTCGTCAAAGGGAAAGTACTCGACGTCGATCTCGCAGGAAGACTTGTAAATCGCTGGCGGCTTCCACTCGACTCTACCGGTGTAGTTGAGCGTGGCTTTCGTCGCCAGGGTTACCTCGAAATTGCCATCGGCACTGCGGACATTTTAATGCGACTTTCATTATTTTTTACGGTATCGCTAAGCTCATTTTATTTTTTAACCTCCTCTACTTCTTCTTCTTCTTTTTCTTTCCTCTTTTATTTTTTTTTTTTTTTACCTATTTCTCCTTTATCCGGCGATCCTTTTACCGAAAAGTTATTTTATTTTATTTTATTTATTTATTTTTTGCTATGAGTAATTTTCGATTACAATTTTTTCTTTTTTTCCTTTCTTCGCGTTCTTTATCTCGTTGGTTTTGTTTATCGCCAAGCGTCGAATTTTAAAATACGCGTTAAACATTTGCAAGTATGATTGATTGCCAATGAATTGGAAATTTTAAAGCGAATAAAACATGCATCATCCATTGTTTTAATAATTTTTTTTTTCTCTAATGGAACAAGACAAAAAGAGAGAGAGAGAGAGAGTTTTACATGCTTTTATAGCCGTATTGATTCTAAATTAAAATTTACTCACGCGAGCGTTAAAAGAAGTGCATTATATTGAAATAATACTTCTTTCATATAAAACAAAACTTATTGCACGTAATATAAATAATTTCTCGTTAATATTATAAAGCGCGAATAAAAAAAATAAAAGCTGAAACATCGCGTACGATATGTAAAACATTACGTTGATCTTAAATAAGTACAATTCGAGTCGCGTATCGTCGTCGCGAGGAACGAGAAACGCGTAGAGAAGTCGACGTTGAATGTATTTACTCACTTGTTGTACAAAACTATGTCGGGTCTCCATATGTGGTCAGAAGGAACGTGTAGCATCTCGACGCCCCCGTACTCCTTAGGATCCCATTTCAGCTTGTAATCGTACCATGACTGAAACGAGATACATATATTTTAATAATAACAGATAAATCCAGCGTAAATATCGTTAAGAATTTACATAAAAATGTCGCATACTAGTACGTTTTTTTGGATTTGTGTTTACGCATATTTTGTGCGTCATGTAGTATTTTTTTCTTTTGTACAATATTGTGTATTTTTTTTTTTTTTTTTTTTTTTTTATCGTATCGTTTTGTTAAAAAATATTTATCGATGAATGAAACGTTTGAAATTCCAACTCGACGTTTTAATAATTTATAAAAAATATATTCGTAAAAATAAAAAATTTATGTATTTCATAATAGAATTATTACGGCTTTTAAATAACTACTTTTGTAAAAAATCTAATAGGCCATACGGATTAATATAAAATTAAAGAAAAATAAAGAATAACTGTATAAGAATATTGCCAATTAAAGAAAAAGATAAAGAAAATAACGGCGATCGTAAAGCATTACGAACGGAACGAAGGGCGTCTTTACGACTATGGCGAGATAAAAAAAAAAAAAAAAAAAAAAAAAAAAAAAAAAACAATAAAAAATAAAGAATAAAGTAAGAAATTTGATTAGGTCACGTGAAATTTTCTTGATTAGCTTGCGGAAAATACTGGCACGATTCGAGGAAACAAGAGAATCTTTTCAAATCTTAACGAAAGCTCTTTTTTTTTTAACGTTACGACGAAAAAATAAGACTAAACGACTAGAATAATAGATCGTTATAAAAATTATGCGGTGCAATTTTCGCGATTAAATTACGGCAGGTTATTGTAGGTATTATGACGAGGAGCTTAAAGAAAAAAGTTTACGTTCAATGTTATAAAAAAAAGATTTCAATTGTAATTAAATATGTACAAAAATAATAAAGAAAAATAAAAATTCTTTTTGAAAATGCTTTTTTACTATGAAAAAAATTAAATAAAAAAAATTTATATTTTATCTATAAATGCTCGGAAGCCCGGAGCATCGATCAACTTTCACCTACAACCGAGACAGATATAGTGTAAGCACAATTCGCAGAAGCTTTAAACAATTTCAATCCATTCTAAATCCATTCTCTCCGTACAGACCTTTCGGTGGTAACCGCGAAAATCAGTATAGCATAGCGAAAGCAACAAAAAGAGAGAGAGTGAGTGAGAGAGAAAGAGAGAGAGAGATAAAGAGAGCGAGAGAGAGAAAGAGTGAGGGAGAGGGAGAGCATACACAGCGTCAGATATCAACTGTAAAGCCTCGGCGTCATTCACGCCCGAGTAATCTCGCTGTATCCCTACGAGACTAATCCCTCGGCTACCGTTTGCGCGTACACACATACACGTTCGTGCGCGCGTGTGCGTATGTAAACGCGCGGGCTAAACGTTACGAGAGCGCGGCGAGTTATACGAGCTGCCCGTTGGCTCGACGCTCGTTTATAATCTACCCTCTCGTCTCTCTCTCTCTCTCTCTCTCACTCACTCTTTCCCTCTCGTGTTTTCCTCTTCGTATACAACGCGATCGCGTTTACGTTTATACGACTGGATGTGTATGAGTACGTAAGCATTCGTAAGTTGCTCGTCTTGTATTGAGTCGCATACGCGCATGTACGTTTGTATAGAATTGTTACACGATATTGTACTCGCATAACGCGTTTGAGAAGCGCTTCGCGCTTTGCATCATGGAGTTTTATATTTTATGAATTTTACGTGTGTACAAGCTTGCGGGAGATTAATTTTTTTTTTTTTTTTTTGTTTATTATGCGAGCGACGATTATTAAGCTATTTTTTTTTCTTTGTTTTTCTTACGTCTAATTATATATTACGCATTTATTTATTAAATTTGTTGAAAATTAAAGGATACAATTTACTTTGCCGTAAGAATGTAAAAAAAAAAAAAAAAAAAAAAAAATTAATTTATCGCTTTTTGATGAAATTTGAATAAAAAATGGAACTAATAACAAATAATGTTTCGTTCGTTGTAAGTTATTAATAACTCAAATGATTTTCATTTTTTTGCGTATAATGTGACGTAAAATATGCAGTTTCTTGAGTAAACGATAACAAATAGGAAAAAAAGTTAACAAAGAGAAAAAATACCAAAGAGTCGAGTTTATCCTTTTCGATATTAAGGATGCATATTCTCTCTCTTATATACATCCTCGATGTTTTTCTCTCCTTCGGCTTTGGGTGGGATTACGAATGCGCGTATTTTGTTTTTCGTAAGGACAAGCGAGCTATCCTGTTTCTTCGTCGTTCATGTTCTTTCTACTTTTTTTTTTTTTTTTTTTTTTTTTATTTTTTTATTGCTTTATTTTGTTTTGCTCTTGTTTTCCTGCTTTTTCAAAATTTGATTTATGTATAGGATTGCGCGCAAGCTGCCGTAGCCGGTTTCTTCGTGGGAAGCTTTTATATGCATGCTACGACAAGGAGGTTAACTTTCCCATGCATAGTTTAAGCTTTTCTTTTAGGCTTATAAGAATGGATCGGGAGATATGGTACAGCTGATTTTTGTTTAGGAAAATTTTATTACTCGCGAATTTGCTGGGTATGGCATATAGTAGATTTTTTTTTAGCGAGTTTGTTTTTTTTTTTTTTTTTTTTTCCAATAATTCACAACAACAATTTTTGTTTATTGTGAGTTCAATTTTTAAGAGTCATAATTTGAAAAAAATAAGCGAGTAAAAAAAATGTAATTTTTAAAGATAAAAAAATGAGTATTCAATTTTAATCGTTTTTTTAATAAAATTCGATGTAAAATTTGAAAAATCAATCTATTTAAACTTTCATAAAAAAACACACTCTACAAACATTTCAACAAACTGACTTCTTTTACAATCGATATACGAGAATTAATTGATGTCAATCAACTAAGAAATAATCAATTGCCACCATTTAACGATGCAGAAATAAAAGACGATACTTATAACGGGAATCCTCGATATCCGAATTCGTCACTTACAAAAAGAAAATAAAGTAAAACAATTCACTCGTTGTTCCGCACGATTACGTATACATCCGCCGACGAGTTTTGAAGTCCACTCGAAAACGAAATCACTCGTGAAAAAGCCTCTCGAATATATAGGTAGATGCATATATATACAATATATATATAAACGTTCCAACAACCGACATTCCTCAATTAGGAACGAGCGTTTCGGTTGCATCCTTCCCTCTCGACTGTAAATACCCCGGCGATGAACTTTACGAAAAAGTATAAGGAACGATGATGCATCCGTTAAACCGATCAAAAGCGGAGAAAAAAAAATAGACAACTTTATTGCTTTTTTTTTTCTCTTTCTCTCTTCGCATGTATATATATATATAACACGTTCTCGACCTTTCTCTCTCTTTCTTTCTGTCCTCCACTTATTCTTCTGTGTCATATTTTCGAACGGTGAAAACAAGCTCGGACTTTATCCGCTAGCTCGCGGCCTTTACGTAATCCAGCGTGCAGAGAGATAGATAGAGAAAGAGAGAGAGAATGAGGGAGAGAGAGAGAGATAGAAGGTCCGACGAATGCGCACAGCAGCCGAACTACAAAGTGGGTTGCACGCCTCGACGGAGCTATTTCGCTTATACGCCACTGGCTTAACCTATTCGTGAGTCTTGTTGTATGTGTATGCGCGGGCGCGCGCGCTTGTGTAAATGTGAGCTACCGAACTTCCAAGTTTTTGTCGTAAATGTGTGTACGAGAGAGAGAGAGAGAGAGAGTGTGTGTGTGCGTGTATGTGGGAAGGAAGCTTTATTCTGTATACGCATGTGGGTTGGAATTCAGGTACAAATCGTTGAGAAGTACGGATGAGCTGCGCATTGATAAATTAATATCGTTTGGGTATTTAGAAAATGATTTAACGTTTATGGAATATATTAAAATAAAAAATGTATAAAATATTCCAAAGAAATATGAATTTATTTATTTTCTAATATAATATTTACCGATATAAAATAATTTATTATAGTTTTTTTAACTTATCATTTATATAGAGAATTATTGGATAATAATTTGATAATTTTTTGTTAAAATCATAAAAATAATTGATAGTTTCAAAACATTGCTAGATCTTCTCATTTTAAGACATTCACCTGATACAACGTCTCGCTCGCATCGCGATTATCGAAAACGCGACGCTACCATCGTCAACTCGAATGCACAATAACCAAGCACATATTTAAAAAGTCTGCATTACACATCGCCATACATGTGTTGGTTTGTTTTCGCGTCCTTGGCATAAGCGAGTACGAGAAGGACGAGAAAGAGAGAGAAAGAAAGAGAGAGAGAGAGAGAGAGAGAGAGAGAGAGAGAGGGAGTTATCGGTCGAAGGACATACCGTGTGAAGTTGTATTTGTATAAAAGAAGAAAAGAGGTGGAGTAGGTAGAGGGGGGATAGGGGAAAAGGAAATCGAGAACCGTGTTTTCGCGAGTTTTAGAAAGTTATGAGGACGCTAAGAGGCCCTGGCATTCCACTTAGCCTGGCTGCATAATATATTACGCGAGTGCGGGTGGACTTTTAGACGAAGTATATTAGTGTGAAAATTTTTGGCTTTCTATGCTTCCCCTTGATTTTTAAGATGAATATCATTTTTTGCGGTACGATTGAGCTTCTCTTTCTACGAATAATTATATTTGTGTTATGGTTTTGTGAATTGTGCGATTATATAAAACACGCGCAATTAAAGTGAAAAAAAAATTTAATCGTACGACTAAAATTTTATTTACACGAGTTTAAAAAAATCTACTTTTTAACAAAGATAATTACCATTCTCTTTAAATAAACAAAAAATAAATACGAAAGCCTTAGGCAAGAAGATTACGAATCACGTATTAAATCATCGCATTTGAAAACGTCATAATAAGACAATAAAAAAATAGGAGCTTAGCTCAAGCGTAAAACATCCAGGACATAACGAGTCCATCAAGTACGAATAAAATATGACGCGATAATCCGCGCGGGCGAAGAAACATTTTGCTTCTCTTTTTTAGTCTCCTATGAAAATAAAAACGTACGGGAATATCTGTCTGATTCGCTGTTCTATTCTCATTTCCCTCTCGACTCTTCGCTCCTCGGCTTCTTTTACGCATTTATTTTCGTATATCGTCGCAGGAGGGATATAAGTAAATAGAAAAAATAAAAAAATAAAAAAAAAACGATCGAATTTGTTGAACGTTTTATGTATAGCTCGGTGAAAATCACATATCGGATAAGATTCGCGTACATCTGCAACGGATGGAGATGATGAAAGGAACGAGGCAAAAAAAAAAAAAAAGAAAATGCTCTCGAAACGTGTTCGACTATAACTTTGTAAGCTATGTCAATTTTTCTTATCCTTCGGTGAATTCTCGAGAAAATGTGGTGTGTGTGTGTGTGTGTGTGTGTGTGTGTAGGTGTGGATAATGTTATATATGAGAAAATTCAAGACTGTACATTTTTTTTTTTTTTGAATAGGTAGTTTTGCTGAAGAAGGTTTTTTCTATCGATGGATTAAAATTTATTATTAATTTTGATAAGGGAATAATTTAAAAATTATTTTATAGATTTTTCGATGCGATTTTTGCAATCGAAAATAGTTTTTATTTGCCGAGAAAGCTTATGTTTATGTTCCACATAAATGTTTAAATGTAAGATACGAAATGAAAAAAAGTAAAAATTATCGTTTCTTACCTGTTCAACCCACAGATTCGTTGTCATTATCTGGTTTTTCAGGTTCTGAAAAAGAAAACAGACAAGCTTTAACGATCTCAACGTTAACGTAAGCGATAACGAAAGAAAAACGTGAAAGAAATTAAAATTCGAAAAAGTAAATAAATAACACGACTTCGATACGTTTAGCAATTAAAACATTTCATGCATACGCAAATTTTTAAAATTAATAATCTCAATCTCGTCACAAGTTCAATTCACACTCCATTTTTACTATTATTTATAGACGAATTTATACATATATATATATACATTCGCAAAAGCGACATACGCCGCATAGATGAAAAAAAGTATGCAAAAAAGGCAATAAATAAAGTAAAGGAGAAAAAAAGAAGCGAAAGAAAGAACGAAAGAATAAAACTACAATAAAAAGGCGGAGAGCGCAGCGGTGATTTACCACGTCGATTAGCTGCGATAGCTTCAGCTTAATTTTAACTGTCAGGGCATCCGTCACGTTGACGACCGGACGGACGAGCTTGTTGTAGTTGGAGAGCAGGTCGTCGTACAAACGCTTCGCGTCCGGATTCCCCGAGCATCCTGAAATCAAAAGATTGTCGTTATTGCCGTTGTTATTTTCGTTGGCTTTTTTTTTTTTTTGTTTTTTTTATTTTCTTTCTTCGTTTCATTTCCCTTATTTGTTGCTTTCCCAACGTACCCACGTACGTTGCCGATATTTGTATATTTCTTTTACTTTTCATTCCCTCTCCCTTTTTCTTTATTTTCAGTACGCGAAAACAGAAATACGCAGGTTGTTGTTCTTTTACCGAGAGACGTTATATTTTTACGAGTGCTCTAGATGATTTACGTGAATATTTCCTTACGATTTATTTCACTTGCGATTAAAAAAAAGTTTACGGCAGCTTTACATTTCACAAAATACATAACCAAACTGAGATTATAATTAGCGGTATTGAATAATAAATAAATAAATAAGAGCAAAAGCTTGATTTAGAAAGCAAGATAGTCATAATCGATTAACAAACAAACATGGAAAAGCTTTTACGCTATCGTTAAAGTTCGTTATGAACTTCGCTCCGATACAGTTAATAATAAGTATGTCAGTTTTTTTTATCTTATTACCAGCAATAATCAAACATGTTTTGCTTCTTTTACAATGAGATTACATTGCGGAAAATATTACACCAGAAAAGTAAAAGGTTATTCTTTGATAACGCACAGCAGTTAGCTTCTTAAAGCCTAAATGAGATAACTTGAGATTTTATGTTTGCAGTTCTTTTTTGAAACAAATCACCATCGCAACGATCGACTTTTCCGTCGGTATTCCACGTAACTTTATACAAGCAACAAGCCGCAGCTTGTTTTTTATTTACTTCGCTCCTTCCCTCTCTCCTCTTCAAAAAAAAAAAAAAAAAAAAAAAAAAAGAAAAAAAAACAGAAAGAAAAACGAAAGGAAACAAAGTACTCGTCACAAAGGCCATTTGAAAATAAAGCAGAATAATACTATTTACAAATCATTACGATTGTACGTAAACAGTAAAAACAAAAATAAAGAGAAAAGTACGCGAGCAATAGCAGTATAAAGTACAAAGACATCGGGTAAATTATTCAAAAGGTAGAGAGTAAGAAAAAGGTAGCGCATCCGTAAACGCACCTCTCTCTTTCTCTCTCTCTCTCTATGTCGTCTTCCGAAAGACGTACCGTAGAAAAATATTCAAGTCACATAAACGAAGAAAATTAATGAGAGAAAGAAAGAGAGAGAGAGAGAGAGAGAGAGAGAGAAAAGAATACGAAGAATGAAAGTAGATAGGAGGAAATTGTAGGTAGAGGTAGAGGGCTCAGGTTATACTGAAAAGATTTTTTTAAGCACGAGAAATTTGGATAAACGAGCATAACAAGTTGGCTTGTTAGCTTGCGCTACTCGTCGTCGCGCCCTTGCATAAACATGTATATATATATATATACATATATACACACATGTATATACCGGAATCCTTCACTGAGAGAGAGAGAGAGAGAGAGAGAAGAGGAAGGTGAGATGCTTCCATACAAATGAATCTTGTACCGCGTACGCTTGTTCTCTTCTTCCATCTTTCTCTTTTACCACGTTTGTGTCTTCCCCGTTCTAATTTTCTCGGTATATTATTCTATGCGTCGTCCTGTTTTCTCCCTTTCTCTCGAGAAATTTTCTTCTTCCTTTAAAACACGATTTTGCGGTACTTGACCACGAAATCGATTTACGCGCAAAAGGAATATTGTTGTTGAAATTATGTTGATTTTTGGGATTCCACCGCTGAGTGCTTTTACGCTATGCGCCTGTTAACGCTTTACTTTGTCGCGCTAATTGATAAAAATTTAAGACACGTGTCGATGTCGCGTTTATTATATACGTTTTCAATGAAATTTTTATCCATTGTTTTTACGAAATTTCTAGATAAATCTAATTGTTAAACTATGAATATTGATCAAAATTTAAATTGCGCGACCATTTTTTGACTCGTTAAAAACTGTTATATATATATTATGTATATAAAAGTAAATTTTCGATGTAGAATATACGCTAAATCGATAATCCAATTTAATTAAAGTAACGGTAAATAGAAACTGAATTATTACTTTGTAAAATCGTGCGGTCGTAACATTTGTTCAGAGTGTTTCGAAACAAAATTTGTATTCCGAGGCGACAAACAATTTTGAATTTTGTTTTAATTAAGCTTAGCAATTTAACAATTTAAGTTTAGCAAGATATGTGTGCAATTTGAATAAATATTTCGATGATTTTTATTTTTAAATCAAGTAACTGCAGAAATTGCAGATTAATTAATAGTATCAATAATATAAACGAAATTTACACACTTTAATAAAGTTTAATTCGAACGTTTTATTGATTATTTTAATAATTTTTTTAGACAAAATAATAAAAATTTACATAAGGTTTACATCATAAGCTTTAACAAGTAGGCATAAAATGAAATCCTTTTTCACACATCGTTTAAATATTTTTCTTTTTAAAAAAATCAATCAATCGATCTCAATAATCAATAAAATTCAATACAATTAAGTCAATCAAATAGTTTTGGTTATTAACGAAACGCTATAATACTCTAATGCACCTAATCAAATAACATTAATTCACAAGCCGCGAATTCCATTTACCAAAGTCCAAACTACCTCCGTGCTAATATATATACGTATATAATATATATCCATATACACATATATACATATATACATTTGTACAATGTAGGTATACATACAGAGACAGGGAGAGAAGCACTACGCGCTGTCAAGTGAAGCGCGAGAATGCACGCGCGCTCGTCATCCTCCAGACAACGCGGCCGAGCCTCCGTATAAGACGATTCGTGTTATGTATATACGTAATATAATGCACCCCGTAAAATCCGTCAATTAATTTCCAAATATTTCAGTGTCAGTTCTCAGTCTCTTCAAGCAGTCGTAATGTATATATAATATATATACACACACACATAAATTTTCTTGATTGTCTCGAAGAAAACGAGGGTAGCTTCGGCTAGCTCTCTCGTGCGTCAACCATAATTCTCTCTCTCTCTCTCTCTCTTTCTTTATCTCGTCGACGCTAATGATGTTCACGCGAGCGTTTGCCATTGTACTCGCACAACGGTGAGACGTGGCTTTCATCGGCTCGATTTTAATTTGCGTCGGTGGAGTTTGCGTAAACGCGCGAGCGCTCGCTCGCTCGCTCGCGTATTATTATCGCGTTGCGTTTATTGTTTTGCTTTTGCAAAGCAATTCGAACGGTTACTTCTGAGGTTTGTTCCTCTGCATATGGCTGAAAGAGCTCTTTGTACCGTAAAGAGCATTTTATAATAATTAACGCGCACAAAGACGCATACGCGTGTGTGTGTGTGTGTGCGTGCGTGTGTGTATATAGTATATATAAGCAAGCTAGGTAGTTTGCTAATCATTGTAACTGTGTTTTACGCGACGCGTGCGAAAGTTACTTTACTTTCGCTTTGGGTTATTATTACTTGTTGTTTTGTAATGTTATACTGCGCGATGTCCGTTGAATATATTTCTCGTATACTCGTCACGCCTTGACGTTTATATGTTGCTTTTCGTTTTTGTATAAAACGAATTCGTAAAAGAAAATTAGTTAAGAGTTTAGTTTCGATGTTAATTTTTGTTTTACTACGACAAATATCGAGGTAATTGTCACAAAAAGTAATTTTTTTTTCGTTCCCGTGAAACATCGATTCCCGTTAATAATTTATACTCTTCGTAACTCGTGCACCATGAAATTTATATCTTTGATGGGTAAACTTGACTCGATAGAAGTTCGATAAGTCCATAAGTTCGCTTTCAAATTGTTCCGTAAATTTAGTTTGTCAGTTGATCGATTGAAGTCAATTTTCAATCGATGCATCGGTATTGCTCATTTTTCTTTTGTCCAGGCTGACCCTATTTAAAATCTTTTTTTATGGTAAATGATCAATCTTTTTATTAAACTATTACGAGAAACGATTAAAAAAGAACGCAAGTTGATAAAAATTAAATTTACCAATAATTAAAAAATAAAAGAAGAACGAGGATTTGATTACAATCGTTACTTTCTTCGTCTTAACGTTCGAATGCGAATTTCTTTACAATATAGCTGATAAAAACGCAACCGTCGTAAAAAGTAAACGATATCCTCTCAGCTATAACAACAATCACTCGTCCAATCTTTCATTAACTTTTTAATTCTCGATCATTTAAAAAACACTTATACCCTCTTTACCAACAAAGCATACGAGATAAAATTTCTGCGCTCTTACCATTTAGTTTCAACCTGCGAATAATAAAAAGAAAAAAAATTAACCGTCTAAATGCGCTCATCTGCATACACACATCAAAGTCAAAAAGTTAAGACTTTAAAGTCGCGTTAAAGCCCATCGTCCTTTGGGATTGTCGCGCGAGAGATCGTGAAATGCAAAAGAATCCGTGACGAGAAAAGAGAGAGAAAGAGATGAGAAGATACGACTCTTTGCACCTTGTTATCTCTCTCTCTCTCTCTCGCAACCAGCAAAATTTAAATTTACGAGACGTTGTAGAGTTATATATTTATTTATATATATATAAGTATAAATGCACAGGAGGTTAAAGGAGCCAGGCCAACGACGTCGTTATCGCGTTCCTCTTCGTCGTATACTGCCAAGGATCCGAGGGACGCGAGTAACGACGAAGGTATGCCGAAGTAGATGAGAACGGCGAGGAAGTTTCTTGGATATTTCCTATGATGTAGTTCAGAATTGAGCTACGATATTTTTTTTTTTTTTTTTTATTTATCTTTCCTTTGTTTGGTTTAGTTTAGTACTCGTAT
The DNA here is from genome assembly GCA_949987625.1 of Chalcis sispes. Lineage (NCBI taxonomy): Eukaryota > Metazoa > Arthropoda > Insecta > Hymenoptera > Chalcididae > Chalcis > Chalcis sispes. The sequence continues at coordinate 72,096,981 of OX465094.1, forward strand.
CAACGCACGTTTAAGACGTTACGTTAAATTTCTTCAAGGAATACGTAAGATTTTTTGCAAGGTTTTACAAATTGCATTTATTTTTCGTACATCGTTTTTTAACAATCGAATAATTTTATAAAAATTTAGCAGCGCGGTTAAGAGAACATTGAAAAATTGCAATACAAAGATTTAGTCATTTTTCATAATTTAATTTTTTAATAATGATTATATAAAATTAAAATTTAACGAATGAAAAAAAATTTTACAACACGAAAATAATGTACGCATTTTAAGCGTTTTATTTAATATTTATTTCATGAAAAAAGTGTTTTATTAAAACATCAAGTTCGATTCACTTGATTAAGTTATAACGGTAAATAGTACATCTCTGCCGCGAATTTACATATCCGATATTCGAGATAAGAATCTATTTGAATTTGTAATTTGACCAATATTCTGATATTTGCAATATGGATTTCATTCCGAAACGACATTTTCCATTTGTACAAAAATAATTCGTTTATGCATAAAAACGTAAAGTTTATTAACTTTTCATTATTTTAATTAATTTAAAAAAAAAAAAAAAAAAAAATGAATATTCATGATTAAATTTTGATTGTTTATTTATTCAATTTTTTTTATAGCGCTTTACATCTGCATTAGATCGTAATTAATTTACAAATCATGACAGATTTGAGAAACTATCGAACAAAATCATTCGGAGTAAAAAGTCGTTCCGCGTAATCCATAAGTGAATAAATAACGTCGCGTATAAATTAAAAAAAAAAAAAAAAAAAAAAAAAAAAGAACGAGTGCAAGCATCTAAAAGAGAAGAAAATAAAATTCCTCGTATACAGCGTCAGAGCGGCCGTAAAGCATAGAATCGAATCTCGCGTTGAGGTAATCTGCGCGTTTTAACGTATCTCTTTATCTCGTACATCTTTGCAACGCCCATCCGAGATCCGAGCCTCGTAAAATCTGGGCGCGACGACTCTGTCAGTAGTATAAAGAAATACCGTGCTTTATTACGAGTCAACGACTCGTCTGTATACAGCTGTCGGCTTTAAAAAAAAAAGGAAGAAAGATAAAAAGAGAGAGAGAGAGAGAGAGAGAGAGAGAGAGAAAGAGAAGGTTCGTCTTTTCGTTTCGTCTTTCCATCATAAACCATCGTCCTCGTTGTTCTAGTTTTTTTTTTTTTTTTTTTCTATTTTACTTTTATTTTTACGCTTTATTGATGCTTTATCGGATACTCTATGTATCCATTTGTGGATTCGAGATTGCCGGAAGAGCAATCGCGCAAGATTATTATTTTTGCGTACTCTCAAACTTTTGTCGTTCGCTACGGGAGTTTAACGATTCTGTTGAGAGAGATATTTGCGATTATGAAATTTCTTTGTTTTATTCGGTAGATTTTACTTGAAAGTTTTAAGGAATAAACTATATCGTAGTTAAAGATGTACCTTGTTTTCATTTTTTTTTTTTTTTGGTTTTTTTTTTTTTTTATTCGCCAATGAAAGAAGAAAAATGTTTTTCTTTCCTTTCGTTTTGTAAGCGCAAGTTAATAAAAGTGTACTTAATTAATGCGATTTTTTTCTTTTTTTTAAAAATTTTTAACATTCTTTTTGTGCGCGCGCATTAATTGTAACATGATTAATTTTAAAGCTTAAAATATCATCGATAAATTATTCAAGATAAAATATAAAATATATAATTAAATATAAAATTTGTCAAATAGAGATAAACAATCGGTAATGATAATCTAACCTGATATGAGCACCAACACAATCCACATGATCCCCACCAGGCTCTTCATCATGTCATTGTGACGTCACGTCCGCCTCATTTTTCCGCTGTAACTCTCCACCCACCGGCTCTCTCCACCCGATTCTTCTCGTTCAGGATTCACCGAGTGCAGGGCTACCGCTGCACCGAGGAGGACCACCGCGTCCTCCTCTCTATCCTGTGCCGCAACCTGTTAGACAAAACGAGCTTATACATTTTGTGGATGTTTCTCGTGTATGGCGGATATGTTTTTTTGTATTATCCACTAGAATCTTCTTTTTTTTTTTCGTATTGCGAGCTTTGAAGAGATTTTGATGTGCGTATGGTTTTAGGGATACGTGAATGTTATGTATAATGTTTTGTTGTAATTTTACTTAAAATATTTATTGCTTTGTTTAAAAAAACGTGTTGAAATAAACATTTAAAAAATGTACATCAATTTGCATGACTTTTTTTGCTCGATAAAAAACCTTGGATATCGACTGGACAATATTTTTTTTATTATCATCGATTAAAATGCGATTATAAATCTAATTTTAAAATAATCAAGCGTCACTTCAAATCAAATTTTCATTAAAGTAACAAAAAAAAAAATAAAATAAAATAAAATAAAATAAAATAAAATTAATAAATAAAAAAACAAAAAAAAAAAAAAAAAAACGCAGCGTTAATAAGATTCAATCAACTCGATACTTTTTATCGCAATTTATAAAAAGTGCGCACAATGGCGCCATTACATCTTACATCCAAATAATCCATTTTCACCTCAACTCTTAATTTCCGTAATAAAATGTCAATTACATCGGTAGTCCATCGTTTCGCGTGAGCAAACCCACGCTCACATACATCTCACATACACACGCACATACATGGAAGATAAACGCACACAAAGACAGATAACTCATTAACTTATTCCACGGCTCGACTTTAAAATAACGTCCGGTAGTCCATATAGTCCTCTAAGTGGCACTTTTTCGTTTTCTTCTTTTTTCTTTATCGTCCCGTTTTCATTATACCCTCGAGTCGTAGCTTAAGGCCATGAGAGAAAAAGAGGCACAAACGGCGTATAACATTAGCATTTTTTAAGCAAAGGCTCTCGACGCACACGCACATATACACACACACACACATATACATTTCAAATGTGAGGAGTAAAACTTCGTTAGATCTTTACATTTTATATAACCTCTATGCGCCTCTTTTACGATCCAATGTGCGGTTCATCGATGCGCCGTGTAAAACGCATAAAATAAACTACGGTACAGCGATAAGATAAAAGAGAAAGAAAAAGATGTGGATGATAAAATTAACGAATGGAAAAATACCATCGTAATTTGTTCTACATTATTTCCCGTTTCTATCTCGCACAGGAAGTACGTCACAGTTTGTTAGTATATGTGTATTTGTGATGTGATCCACGGGTCGTCGGCCGCGTTTAAATCGCGAAACGGAGTCGAAAGAATTTATCGAACGAATCGCTCGACTCTTTAAAATCCAATGGAAACTGTGTCTCTGCTCGTTTTACCCGAAAATAGGGGAAAAATTTTGAATTCGCAGCTTATGCACACGATATACCTTATTTCCATTTTAGATAAAATAGCACTTTATCTCTTTCCTCATCTATAAACTCTACACTCATCGGCTGAAAAACGTCGCTTTGGAAAAATGATCGCGATGGGGATGTATGAGCTCTTTTTTTTTTTTTTTTTTTTTTTTTTTTTGTTCGGTCGTTTTTCGCAGTGATCGATTGATATCGAAGACGATAGAGCGAGCGCGTGTGCGCGGAGTGCTTTGTGTTTTTGATCGAGGTTTAAAGTCGTTTTTTATTCGCGATTTAAAGTTATGGTTTTTTTTTTTTTTTTTTTTTTTTTTTGTCGCTTCTTTTATAACAGAACGAAATCTCCAAAGTGGAATAATCGTTGAAATTCGTATAATGATTACTAAAATTAAAATTTGTACGATTAAAGTTTATTAAATAAAGTGGAAATTGTACTTGTGATCGATGATTAAATTTTATTATTTCACCGAATGCACGTAAACGAATTTAATACTTGCATGATTCGATTAAATTTTTATTCGATTGTGATACACGATCATTATTACCAATTTTTTAATTTTTTAATAAAATTTTTCATCCGTTTACAATTGCAGTTTAAAAATATTTGTTTCCCAGTAAATTAATAACAGTTCTATTTACTCATTTCGAAATTTACTCATTTTTGTAATTCTGTTAACACATCGTTCAATAAGTCTCGAGACTAACCCAGAGGTGGTGCTAGTAGTACCAAACTGGCCATGTTTCCATAGAGTGCGAACCTTTACATGAAACGTGTAAAAATTTCACGTCGATCGGATCACAGACAGCAGAGTTATCGAGGTTAGAGTAAAGTCACTTTGTAATTTGTTTGAAAAATGGAAAAAAGCGAGTTTCGCGTGTTGATAAAACATTGTTTTTTAATGGGTAAAAACACCGTAGAAGCCCAGCAATGGCTTGAAAAACATTACCTGGACTCCTCTCTATTAAAACCAATGATTTGTCGTTGGTATGCTGAGTTTAAACGTGGTCGTACGGACACAAACGATGCGGAACGTTCGGGTAGGCCATTGGAAGCCGTTACACAGGAAAATGTGAGTGAAGTGTTAAAAATTGTAATGAAAAATCGCAAAGTGAAGGTCCGTGAGATTGCAGAAATGACACAGATATCATCTGAATCATCTGGAAGCGTATTTACAATCCTTCATGAAAAATTGAGCATGAAAAAGGTTTTTTCCAAGTGGGTGCCGCGATTGCTTTCAGTGGAACAAAAACAGCAACGAGTCGACGATTCAGAGAGCTGTTTATCGCTATTTACTCGCAATAAAAAGGATTTCCTGCGTCGATACGTGACCATGGATGAAACATGGATACATCATTTCACTCCGGAGTCGAATCGGCAATCATCTGAGTAGCGCATGGCTGGCGAAAGCCGCTCAAAGCGTCCAAAAACGCAGCAGTCTGCTGGCAAAGTCATGGCCATGTCTGTTTTTTGGGATACACATGGCGTGATTTTCATTGACTACCTGGAAAAAGGTAAATCGATCAAGAGTGATTATTATATTGACTTGTTGGTACGTTTGAAGGAGGAGATCGCAGCAAAACGACCGCACATGAAGAAGAAAAAAATCCTTTTTCACCAAGACAATGCACCATGCCACAAGTCCATGAAAACAATGGCAAAAAATCGAATGAATTGGGCTTTGATTTGCTTCCCTACCCCCCGTATTCGCCAGATTTAGCCCCCAGCGACTACTGGCTCTTTGCTGATCTCAAAAAAATGCTCCAGGGAAAAAAATTTGGCTCGAATGAGGAGGTCATTGCCGAAACTGAAGCCTATTTTGAAGCAAAGGATAAATCCTTCTATAAACATGGTATAGAAATGTTGGAAAGGCGTTGGAAAGATTGTACCACTCTAAAAGGAGATTATATTGATGAATAAAAATGATTTTTGAAAAAAAATGTTGTTTTCGTTGTTAGTCTCGGGACTTATTGAACGATGTGTTACTTTAATTTACTTATAAGGAAAAATTAATTTTTTGAACGAGTTTACGTTAAAAAATGTTATAATACATTTTAGAAATTATAAATAATTCTGACGTTTTGTACAGGAAATTTAATTCGTTAAAGAATCGATACACTTTACTCAAAAAATTTCCCATCACGTACAAAGTTTGTTTGCCTGAAGCGAAGAGGAGTAAATCGGAGCATAGGTCCACAACTTCGATGTTACAATTCACACACACGTACACATATATTTACAAAAAAAAAAAATAAAAAAAAAAAAAATAAAAATAAAAAAAATAAATAAAAAAAAGAAACTATTGTTTGTACAGCTTCTCTATAAGAAAATACAGGCGTTCGATTGACAATCGTTGCGATCGCGATGTTAGCTATTTTGTTAGGATTCCGCGGTCTGATGTAACTTCGTTTGTACCACTGATTTTTTACGTGCTCTGTTCGCTTCGATTGTTGTACACACATGCGGGTTATGTGCGTCGATTCCGTTACTTTTTCCGCTTTGAAGTTTCTTCGCCGAGCTTGACAGCCGATTGAGTTTGTGATTTTTTTTTATTCATTCATTTATTTTTTCCTTTTTTTTTTTTTTGTAAAAAATTTTATCGATTACGTGAAAATATTTAATTCAATATATACGTAAAAAAATTCAATATTTTTTATAAAATTATTGTTGTATAATTGTTTTGCAAGATATGCAAATAGGAAACGACGAAGGTATCACGATAATGTTTTACAATTGCTATTGTCTTAAACGTAAATGGGTAGGTAAAGTGAATTAAAACAAAAAAAAAAAAAAAAAAAAAACAAAACTTTCTCCGTCACACATAAATCAATCAGCGATGTATAAGTCATTCTAATAAAAATAATAAAATTACTATTTTCATTTTACGATTCGTGATTTTCCTTGAAAAAAAAAAAAAAAAAAAACGGAGCTCCAATATATTCTTCAATTCAAATCGGGTTTATTTTACTTTACAAACGCCGGTAGCCAAGATCGATTGGTTTTTCAAACGCTACGGGTGGAAGACTCGAGATTAAATTTTTATTGGACGGTGTCAAAAATGACATTGAACTCTTTGCAACTTTTTCTTTTTTTTTCTTTCTTCTTTTTTTCTTTTTTTGCCCTTCCTTTTTTTTTACTCGAACGAAAAAATCTCATAATTCATCCGAATATCACATGTATGTCTGTGACATTGCGTTTATTAGTCGGGCCTTTTCTATCTATCTACTTTTTCTTCTTCTTTTTTATACAATTTTCGTCGTAGTCCCCGATGTTAAATTCAATACAACTATTGTCAGGATTGAACTTTTAATTTAACTGCTGACCTTTACAATTTTGAGGTTATGTTAAATTTTTTTTGAAATGTCGGATATCGCTTAGAATTGAATTTTATTGTGCCATTGTATTATCTTAATGAACTTTAAAATAATGATTGAGTGAAAAAATATGTCTACAAAATAAAAAGTTGCGTAAAAAGTTAATGGTATTTCTCAAAAAAGTCAGCTTTTAAATTTCAACCGATCGATATTTCAAAAATTCAATTAACCTCGAAATTCGCATAATTTCTGACAAAAACAAAAAAAAAAAAATTTAACAGCCTTTACGAATTTAAAAAATTTGGATCGCTCAGTTTTAATCAAATGAAAAGCATTCGTACGAGTAGAAGCAAATTTGTCAAAATCCGTTAACGTCACGCTGAAAAGATTTTCAGCCGTTTTACATTGAGTTAACTGAATTTTTGTCATTTATATATTTAAAAAATGACAACATTAATATTGACATTTTGTACTTTCAACGAAAAAGGTAACCAGTAACTTTTTAACATTTTCTAATTTATTGTAATGCACGCAGAGATAATTTAACATAATTATTGTCGCTATCGTAGCCTCTTTATTCAAAAGACATACCAAAGGAACCTGGCAACGAATTAATAACTATTGTACAAAGAATGAAAGAGAGAGAGAGAGAGAGAGAGAGAGAGAGAACATACGCACTTTCGCGTCCTTTTGGAAACAAAACATAACAGAGTGTGGGAGCAATGCATACCCAAAATCATCTCCTCGTTCTATTCAAGTCAAGAGCACGAACTGTGCATTAAATCGCATTAGCTCTCGCTGATTCTCTCAAGGTATACACGTAAACAACATGTTTAACGTACGTAAATAATAATAATGATAACGACGACAATGAGGAGGAGGACGAGAACGAGGACGATGACGATAATGCTCTCGTTTTACCCTCAATATATATATATATGTGCACGTCGTCGTTTTAATTGCTTTATTACCTTGTTGTGTAGATGTATACGTTATTAACCGCGGGAAGAATATCAAATTTTATTAACGTACGTTCAAAGCGACTCTTTAGCTCGAGATATTTTTTAACTTCTTTCTTTTTTTTTTTTTTTTTTTACCCATCTTCATAAAGAGTGGATCGTAAAATTTGTTTAATATACCGACGGTGTAACGTCGAGAGGAACTGAATTTAAAAAGCATAAAGTAATAATCCATGCCTAAATAACGAGCACTTCGTTTTAAGTGGGAGTCGTTACATTTAATGAGCTAATGATTCCGAAAGATACAGCGGATATTACGAAGCCTATACCATCGATACCTGCGGCTGAAATTGAAAGTTACATCGGACGATGCAGCGGGAGAAAATTTATTGAAATCATAATTACGAGAGATCTTAATGGAATGATTGCGTAAATTTTTTCGTCAATTTATCGGAGGGAAAAAATCTATCATCTTCATTACGTGCCAATTCGTTCGATGTGAAAAATTATTTTCCGTTTATTTACAATGATAATTTTAATAAAAAAAAAAAATTAATTTAAAAAAATTCGAAACTTATAAAACATTATACAAACAAAATAACAATTTCGAATAAAAAAAAAATAAATAACTAAAATTCAATGACAATCGTTCCAGATGCAAAAATCGATCGGAAAAAATTCTTTATCGGTTCAATAGGAATTGCAACATTGGAATATTGGATTATCGGAAAGAAAACCACAGAAACTCTGAGTAAATTCCAAAGTTTATCGCAAGTTTTGCGGTAAAGTGAAGAGAATTTGTTCGACTGGTCGACCCTCGAATTACGAATGCGCGTAAGAAAAAGAAAATTAATTAAAATTACAAAACCGTTGAGCATCCTGCATATAAGCACGGTATAACTATCGCAAAAAAAGGGCGCGCGGAGGTTAAAAGAGTCGAGTAAAACTGCGTACAGTCATGAAGAGAGAGAAAGAGAGAGGGTGAGATGAGTCGGTATAACTTTCATAACCATACACAAACAGTCTACCGCGAGACACAGACACGACGAAGAAGAGAGGAGAAGGGAATAAAAAGAGAGGGTAAGTTGCTTGAGTGGCAGCCACTTATTATTATCGGATATTCCAGTACCCGGGGGCGGTGGTGCACCGAGTGCCAATATCCGCTAATACACCCTCATATACACACACACACACACACACACTCATATCCAGTTCCACTTTTTGCTTAGCTTCTATGTGCAACTAGAGAGACAGAGAGAAAGAGACTTGGGAAGTTATATATATATATTGCTAATTCCGTCCACCTGCGCGTAATCGTTCTTTCTCTTTCTAGCTTACTTTACGCGTGGGAGGAGTATTCGATTGTCGCGTTGTCCAGCGCGGAATTGGCCTTTTCACCCCACCGCTCAAAAGTGCAAGAGAGAGAGAGAGAGAGAGAGAGAGATACTGGAGACAGTTGGTGGAAATTTATACGCGTAGGTCGAAGTGACCGAATGGCATAGAGAGACGATCGCGCGACACTGCACCAAATATCAAAAGATTATTTTTGATTTAGGTTGAATTGGTATATGTGTTTAAATCGTTGATTGTTTCAATATATTTATTTTCCTTTATTTCTTTTTCTATCGCCGGTGATAGTAGCTCCATTTTATTTTCGATTTTGTTCACGTTTCGATATACAAATGATTTAAAAATAAAATCTTCAATTACTTCAACTACAATATTTTTCCTCGTTTTTAAAAAAATTATTCTCGCGGCGTTAAAAAAGCAATAGTTCAAAAAAAGTAAGGAACGGGTACACGTATATATTCAGTAAATTAAAATCCTTTCCAGCTAAAGCGCGCCCTTAAAACGTTATTTAAACGCGCGTACAGAGACGATAATCCGCGGGGCGGTAAAGTCAGCGCGTGCGACGTCGTCTCTGCTAAAAGCTAATCCAAAACCTCGGCGCGCTCTTACGTCTTTATATTCACACTGCACGCGTAACGTAAATCCATACAGACAACGAAAGCGGCGAAGGCTGCCGGCGAGTTAGCCAAAGATTTGGATCGTTGGCAGATCTCGAGGCGAGCGCGAGCGCGAGCTTTTTTTTTTTTTTTTTTTTTTTTTAAAGAAGATCGTAAACTCAATCGTAATCGTTAAAATCCCCTTTCGGAGAGAAAGAGAAAAGCGACGTCGGGATGATGAGGGAGACGGAAAGCGTGGAAGAAGTGGCGAAAGGGGAACAATAAAAAAATCGTGAAAGAAAAAGAGAGGAGAAAGTATACCGGGATGGTTTTAATTCGAATTGTGTATAGGAGTTGTGTCGACGGATATTTCGAAGATGTGTAACTTGCGTCCTTTTTTCTTTATCCTTTTTTCCTATAAAATTGAGGAAAAAAAAAAAAAAAATATCGGATCAAAGATTTTATAGAGGATTTTCTTTTCTCGTTTTATAGGCGAAAATTAAAAAAGTGGACTGTAATTTTTAATTTTTTTTTTTCTTCTTCTTCCCCTTTAAATGGGTTAATTTAATTCGAAGCATATCTGATCAAACATTAAGAACGAAATATTCGCGATGTGTAAAGAAAAAAAGAAAAAAAGAAAAAAAGAAAAAAGAAAAAAAACATGTGAGATTAAACAGTCCTATCTGATTCAGTTATATTTTATAACTTTATTTTCCTTAATCTTTTGCTTGTAAATGTAGGTCACGTTTGAATAGATATGAAATAATTAAAATTTTTAATTAACCTTTTTTCCATACGAAATTTATCTCAAGAAAAAAATGACACATGTTTTTGAAACAATTTTAAAACGCGGCATAAAGACATGTATCGTGAATAATAATTTTCACGATTGTTATGATCAACGTTAAATTTTTTTCGAAAAGCAATGCGTAATTTGGCAAACGTAATTGGTTTGCAGATTGCAGCAACTGCAAAGTTTATGCGTGTGTATAGGTGTAAATGTTGTGTTTACGGGAGTTAACATGCGTGCACAAGAGGTCACATTTGTGGAACGATCGAGCTCGATGCTCTCCGTCTATTCATTTCTCTATCCCTGTTTAGATAATTGCTGTTTTAGTGGAATTCAATCGATGGATTTTGTTGCGGAAATTAGGGTTTTTTTTTTTTTTTTTTTCTTTGGTTGTACAACGTAAATAACGTATGTCGGTATAAGACCAAACCGACCAAACCAATCGTTTCTATTTGTTTGATCGTTGATTGAAAATTTGTTGAATTTTAAAATAATTACATTTAAATAATGTTAAAAATTGATGTAATATTCTTTTTTGTTTATTCTATCAAGTGCCAATTTTTTTTTCTTCAATATTCTCATTCATCCATGATGATAGTTATTTTTAACAATATTCGGTGAAAAATTATACAATTTGTTATTGTTTGTAGTCGATACAATCTCATTCGATATTGTTTACTTAAACTAACTCGAATAAATATTTTATGAAGTTGAAATTGATTTTTATAATAAATTTAAAAATCAAGAAATTTATTAATCCACATTATAATATATTAAAGTAAAGATTATTTTTGCATATAATAAAGTAACGAAATTTTTTTGTTAAATTCACTTACTATACGGTATGAAAATAATATTTAATTATAAACACAATGTATACTTTATCGTGTAAACCATTTTAGCCGCACATAAAAGTGGCATATATTATGTGTTATTCGCAAAACAAATTTTCCAAGCATTATATTAAAGGTAAATTAAATAAAATAAATAAATAATATTTTTTTAAAGTTTAATTAAACCATGTCATTAAATGTTATATTGTTTATAATTTGCTTGTTTTGCAGCGTCATTATTTTTACTATCATCGCTTACTTTTTATTTTTATATACGAATATGAGAGTATCATATAAATTATTTAAATTATGACCACCAATTATGCCATTAATTTATTATAAATTCACTAACATAAAATTTTGTCCGTTCAGTCAAACAATACATTAAGAAACTTTTCACACTTAAAACAATAATTATTATTTTCACACTAATTTTATAACAATAAGTGACTATTAGAGGAAAGTACTGGATTTCTAAAGTTCAATTAAACTACAAAGTAGCAGAGACAATTGCACACGACGAGGTTTTATGTCTGTAGGTATTTTAATTTATATACATACACATTCGTTTATCAAAGCCAACTCGGAATTCATTTCACAATGCATAAGTTTTAATTGCGCGCAGTCATTTACAGATGGAATTTTTTTTTTTTTTATTTACGTTAACGCGCGTGTATGCTGGTATGGAAAAAGTATTAACTGTTAATAATTTTCAGTTTATTTTTAATAAAATTTTTGTTTAAAAATTAAATCAAATTTGAAATTTATTTTCCTAGAGATCACCTCACGAATTATACGATTGTTGTAATCATCAGTTTTGTTACGATGGATAAGTTTATCATTTTTAAAACAATAACAATGATTTAATTAAATTCGGTAATTTATTTTATCGATTCTGGTTTAAACGCTTATACAGATTGCGCACGTCGTACATTTATTACCGTTTAATTTATAATCATGTTAACGTTAAATAACTAACCAATAAAATATCATTATATTTAACATTGTTTTAAGCTGAATCGACAATTTAGCTAATTTTTCACTAAATTTCTCAACCAAATTATCGATAAACAAAGTTAAATAAATTTAAAGATACGTAAATTTGTTTTTATTAAAATAAAAGAATGACCGAGAACTTTTAAAATCAGATCCAATTATTCCTAAAACCAATTTCTACTCATCCCCCTTCTATTTAACATACAGCAAAAAGAAAATTCTGACTGGTCTCGAATTTAGCAAACACACGTAAGCAAGTATACGCATAATCAAACGGTTTTTCTCTTTCTCGGCTTTCTCTTACCATTGATAAAACCTTATTTTTTTTTTTTTTAGCGTCCAGTAAGCGAGCAAAGCGCAAATATAAGTAAGTTTTTATTCGAGTCTCGAGGCTAGATCGCTGCTATGCCATATCGGTTGTTTAATGTTGCGAGCAAAGAGGCAGCAGGTGTGACATGTACGGCATTTCTCTTTTTCGTAATTAGTTATTAATGAGTCTTCGTGTGCGTCTCCAGGATTGTATTCATGGCATGCTCGTGTGCATCTTGTATCCCGTTCCTCTTTGTTTTTTTTTTTTTTTTTTTTTTTTTTTTGAAAAATGGAGCGAAAGAGAGAGAGAAAGAGAAGGGATTCGTGATAGAAATGATTTGTGGGTCACACAGGACGAAGCTGTTGTTTTGAGGCATTTTGGTTGTAATTTTACAAAGCGTTTCACGAGCAAGCCGAGAGAGGATAGATTCAGGTTAATTTTGGGGGGCGAATAATTGATGGGATGGATATCGAAGTAAAAATTGTGAATTATGGAGTGGATTGTACATAGTTAGAGGTTGTAGTAGTAATGTGAATTTATGGTACTTTCGTCTTTCGTCGAAGAAATATAAAAGTTTGATTTTCTTGCGCGCTAACAAGATTGTTAAACCGATGCTAGAACTTGGAAAATTTATCACGAATACGGCGTTATTTTTCACCTATTGTTAATCGATAAAAAAATTAAAATAAGTTTGTATATTTTTTTAACTTAAATTAACTTTATGAATGCCGCGCATTTCAGTTTAAAAAAATTTTCATCCGTTTGTAAATATTAAATTTCGAAAGGATTAACTTTTAATTATCATAAAAAATAAGGTATATCTATAGCTGAAATAATCTCAGTCACATACGATTTTAATTTAATCCCCCTTCTCTCCTTCCAATACAATAATAAGCCAATTGAGTAATTTTCGTATACGCGTCTGTGAAATAAACAAAAATGCACAGGTATGTAAGAAAAGAAAATATCTTTGAAAAGTTTGACGGCACAGACGTCTCCCTAACAGCGCGAAATTTTAAGTTTTAATTACGGCGGTCGCAGCGCGCACGCGAGTTCCTCGCAATACAACCCACGCGTTTATTAAATTCATAAATCACGCGCTGTGCTGTACCATACAATTCGAGACGTCGGTGCGGTTGTATTATCTTACTTGGCCTTTGTACATTTCAATCCGATGTTGATAGTTCCGCTCGGTTTTCTTTTCTTTTCTTTTCTTTTTTTTTATTTCATTTTACTTCAAGGCCAGGTTACCCCAATAAACGTAATTTTTTTCAATACATTTTATTCATAGTACGAAACATGTTGAGTAATCAATTTTTTTACATATGAAAGCACATATATAAATTTACTTGAAATAATTTTTTTTTTTTTTTTTTCAAAATGGCGGTCCTGAAAATGGCTGCTGAAACTCATCTGATTCACAGATGGATGACATCATTTCTTGGAAAAGAATTATCTGAAAGCAAAAAACAAAATGGTTTCATGTTCTGTATCAAATTGGCTATGGCCTCAAGCAGAATGAAATATTTTCAATGAAAAAAAACAAAATGGCGGACTTTTAAATTTTTTTAACATTTTTTTTCACTTTTAATTGTTTATAACTTTTTTAAATAATAATGAATATTTCTGGTTCTGCTTGAGGCTATAGCCAATTCGATACAGAACATGAAACCATTTTGTTTTTTGCTTTCAGATAATTCTTTTCTAAGAAATGATGTCATCCATCTGTGAATCAGATGAGTTTCAGCAGCCATTTTCAGAACCGCCATTTTGAAAAAAAAAAAAAAAAAAAAAAAATTATTTCAAGTAAATTTATATATGTGCTTTCATATGTAAAAAAATTGATTACTCAACATGTTTCGTACTATGAATAAAATGTATTGAAAAAAATTACGTTTATTGGGGTAACCTGGCCTTTAATACGCGAGTATTAGGTATTTTAAGGTATAACGAGAATATTTTCGTTAGTAGATTATGCTTTTGTATAGTACGATGGATGAGACATTTAATCTGTATTGTTATTAAAAACGATCTTTTCCTTTTTTTTTTTTTTTTTTTTTTTTTTTTTTTTTTTTTTTTTTTTTTTTTTTTCGGTGTATCTTGCAAAAACACGTACACGTAAAGACGTTTTCGAAAAGTTGAAAAAGTTTATACACGTGTTTGTGGTTGTGACGTAGGGAAATGCACGAAATGAATTTTAATTTTAAAGCAAAATTTTAAATTCTGGCAAAATGAAAGAATTACTTTGTGCGAGGGATTAAATTACGTTTACTTTTGTTTATTTTATTATCATATTTTTAATTAGCGAAAAGGTTTCTACCGCAACATTTTTTTCTTTCGTGCATTATCCCAAATTAAGATCGAGTTATAAATTGGCGTATGAACTTTTTTCTCTTTTTAAGTATGATAAAAAGTTTTATGAATATTATTTATTTATTTATTTTTTTATAATCTGTATAAAAATCATCAAACGATCTTAATTATCGTTTTCGTTGAAAGTTTTGAAAAAGCTATTATAAATTTTAATATTAATGAATTGTAATAACCTTTTTTCATAAATTTATTTTAATGATATTAAAAATTAGGCAAACATATTTATAACTTTTACAAAATTTCGTCGTATTTTATCGTATCCTTTTGTGTACATAACTCATATCACGACGAACGCAAGCACGATTTATTCATTAAAATTTCGTAAGCATCCGAGGAAAATTCTCAAAGATTACGTAGTCAAAATTATATATGTATATCACCTAGTCATAATGCTCATACATCTTTCGTTCTCGTTTGAAAAAAATAAAAATAAAAATAAAAATAAAAAAAAAAAAAAAACAAAAAAAAAGACAAAAAACAGAATAAAGCAAGTCAAGCACACCGTATAAACAATCCGGAGATACTACACCAATAATGTAACTCCGATACGCGCGCATAATTTATATTTATAACCGTACGGCAGGCGCAATTTATGCTGAGTCGATGTTGCAACGACCGATGTGACTATAGTTTCCATCTCTCTCTCTCTCTCTCTCTCTCTCTCTCTCTCTATATATGTACACAAATCGTATATAACGTAACGAAAAAGTAACGTAACGACAAATTACTAGTATAGCTCATATGCGTGTATAATGTATAATAACTAAGCGTTCGCTGAATTTATGGAATTTGAGAGTTAGCCAAGCGCGAGTTATTTTTCGACGGATGTTTTCTTACGATCGAGTTTTCTTCGTCGGCGCTGAAAATAAACGAGGATCTTTATCTTCGATTACTTTATACCTTTTTTTTTTTCTTCCTTTTTCCGAAAAGTTGGCCGAAGAATTCGAGAGTACGAACTATTTTTTATGCCTGTTTACGCGCTTTTGCAGCGACGAATTATTTTTTTTTTTTTTTTTTTTTTTTTTTTTTTTAATTCTAAATTAAGATTTTATAATTGAGTTGATTGAGAAAATATATTTTTTTGGTGGAAATTTTCAGTCGATATGTTAAAATCAAATATTATATTGACTATTATCTCAATAAATTTATGAAATAAGAAAATGTAAAGAAATACAATTTTTAAATAACAAAGATAAAAAATACCCTATCAATACATTTATAATATTGGTTAATATTTTTATAATTATTTAAATAAAGGAAATTTGAAACAATTCAAATAACACTTTTTGAATCATTCTAAAAAAAAAGATTACTATACAAATCATTCAAAATTGATTTTATTCCAGATAACAAAAATTCGTTCGTCGTAGAAAAAAAAAAAAAAAAAAAAAAAAAGAAAAGAAGAAAAAAAGAAACAGATAGCGTTATCGCTAAAAGTTGAACGATCGGAGCAGCAGTCATTCACGACAATTACGGCGACAAGAAAAATCTCGATTTTCCCGCGAGTAAATCACTCGAGCGTTAAAAACGCAAGCGTTTTTCACTACATTATACATTCTATCGTAACGCCGGCGTACGAAACTTGCATTTCTAGCAAAAGAAAAAGAGAAATAAATAAATAAATTGTGGGTTGATCTATACAAGGCGATTGCATCGATTGAAAATCTCGATAAAATCGAATCGAGACACATACTACACGCGTTCGCGTTTAGGAAAATGGACAAAGAAAATCGTTATGCGCGACTGTTTTTTTCAAGCGTGAAAATTCATATTCGTACAACTTTTATTTGTTAATTTGATATCTTACATCAAAGTAAAATCGTCCGAGAAATTGATATATAACGCAATGACAAATTAATAAACGGTCGGTGGTATTTTGTTCGGTAATATTTTTTTTTATAAATTTATAGTCTTTTAAAGTAGGAAGATTAATTTTATTTTTATATAAGGTTGATCGATGGAAATTTATGTTATATAATAGATGTTAATTATTGCAAAGTACGTTAATTATTATTTTTTATAAAAAAAAAAAAAAAAAAAAATTAAAATTTTTAAATAATTACTAAATGAAATAAAACGGATTTATTAATTTTATTATGCGTGAAAAAAATGCTTTTAATATCACATCTTTATTCAAAATATAGCATATTTACTGCCAAAACATTAACATCACACCTTTTTTAAATACATGCAAAATAATTTCCATACTCGACACTTGCATTAGCATAAGATAATAAAAAAAACTCTATCTCTGACGAGTACATGTAAAATCCATTAGAATAT
Source organism: Chalcis sispes (assembly GCA_949987625.1). Classification (NCBI taxonomy): domain Eukaryota; kingdom Metazoa; phylum Arthropoda; class Insecta; order Hymenoptera; family Chalcididae; genus Chalcis; species Chalcis sispes. The sequence goes on from OX465094.1 coordinate 72,114,105, forward strand.
TTTTATTCACTTTTTTTTTTCAACGACAAGCATACAATATAAAAAAAAATTTTAAAAATTTTATTAAACCTTGAACGAGTAGATATTCGTATCAGTTAAAAAAAGCTGTTTACCATTTAAAAAAACAAAAAAAAAAAAAAAAAAAAAACAAACAAATTATTTCATTTCTTTAAAAAGCGATCTTTATCTTTCACGTTCACAAACAGGAATTTAATCTTATGTATAACTAACTAAAAGAGGAAATTTAATTTTTCATAAGCGCGCGATTGAATAATTCTCGCATACTAAAAATCCTACGTAAAAAATGTTCTTCTCTCGGTACATTTGAACTTTTACAATATTTACTAACGCACTTCAAGTTCAATAATGGACGATGCGTGTTTCAAAAGCATTCGAATTTTTCATTGACACGAGAAATAAAGAATCGATTGCTTCTCAATTTTCCGACGAATGTTTATCCATAAATTATATTCATTTTTTTTCTTTTTATTAAAAATCAACGCTTTTTCGTTGTTAATGTTAATGTTTATTTTTTACATAATATTATTTATTAATTATATTTATCTTTTATATAATATTTTAATCAAACAAGATGGCTCTTCATCGATTATATGCATCATCTACTCAAGAAACTGAAGAACAAAAAAAAAAAAAAAAAAAAAGCTCCTGCATCGTACAACTCATCTCCATAAAAAATCTCGTCTCGATTTGAAAACAATACGGAGGGAAGAGAGAAAGAGCGGGGAGGGGGCGAAACAGCGTAAGCCGATATCCGATGCAAAAGTAAAAATCCCAGATCGGATCACTGAGCTAAAAGGGAAGAGAGAATAAGTAATGAGGTAAACGCATCGTTTCCGGAGAAGAGTCGAAGGGAAATATCTCGCGGTATTCTCCGGAGGATCATCTCTTCGCTTCGCTCTCTCCCTCTAGGGTCGAGAATATTCAATTATTCGATATCGTTCGTTACTCGAGCGTTTCGTTCGATTTTACTCGTCAATGTGTACACACACACACACACACACACATATGTATCGATATCTACCTATAGTCGAGATGAAATTTGAACGAGAGAGAGAGAGAGAGAGAGAGAGGCGAACGAGTAGCGATAAAAATTATTGTACAATATTGTGAAGGTATATCTACTGTTGTTTCTTATTTACGAGTATTTTTTTACGATTGTGTCGGTGAAATTGCCACGTTTTCATTTTTTATGTTTATAGTATCCGTGTTTATATTATTGATTATTTTTAGAAATTTATGAGATGAATTATTTTTGTTTTTTTTTTTGTTTTCGTTTTCAGAGGTAAATTGAAAAATAAAAAAGGGAGAATGCACGATTGGGATTATAAACTAACAAATTCGAATTTATCTTTAAATTATCTTAACATTCATTTATCGTACATGATTAGTATTTTCCTTAAAAATCGTACATTTATTAATGTATGAATGAAAATCGTCATTTGTCCATTTTTATTTTTATTTTTTTTTTTAATTTTTAATTCACTTTCATTTTGATGAAAAACCATTAAACATAAAAAAAAAATGTACGTAATTTATTATAACTACACGGAGTTTGAATTAAAATTTGATTAACGTTTACGTTTACTCGACAAAAATTGCATTTAGAAAATTGCACGTTTCGTCGTGTATTACAAATGTAATCGTGTGCATGTGTACATACGGATACAGATATTACGTTTTTAGTTTAATAAACAGACTTAGAAAAGTACTGCATTAAGCAACAAATTGTTTATATGAATGTCGGGTGAATTTGTCGTGAACAAGCAAAGCTCTAATGAATTTCAAAGTGAAATACGAACGCATCTGTACAATTGGACGTCGAGCACCCAAAGCGTTATCCGTTAAATTCTCCGCCTTCCTTACAACGTATCCAAGGCAATTTGTAATAAATTCACAAATTTCTCGATATCAATACTTATCCGCTCTCGAACTATTGTAATTAACGTCATTCATGTAAATAAAAAATTGTAATAACGACTATTCATAAACAATTATAATAAACAATACACATGTACAGTAATTTTTAGATAAAATTTTTATCTAATGTAACTCTATCATTATCTGTAAATTATTGCAACATGCAGTAGTTACATTCATAAAAATCCATTACCCTTATAAAAATCCAAGCGTGAAAATCCCAAAGAGAACAATATTAAACCACAGTTTTCTTTATCTCTTTCGATGCGCTTAAATGTCTCGAACGCTGTTTCGAAAAATCACATGAATCGGTGTATCCATAAATTACAGCACACCCATATACATCCTCGACGAGTTCTATTCGGTATATACTACTCGGCAGTTTCTCTCTCTCTCTCTCTTTCTCTCTCTTTCTCTCTCACTTTTTTTTCTTTCGAATTTGTCATTTATACGTATACTGTATAAAATCGGCCGATTTCTCATCCCGACGGATGGGAAAACCCACAATAAAAAGTGTAGAAGAGTAAAAATGATAGACGTTGCAATATCTTTTTGGATAGGCGGGAAGACACGCGCTGTCTTCTTCTTTCATTCTTCTCTTTATTTTTTCCCTTTATTTTTTTATTTTCTTTACGAGTTAGAGAGCGTAACAAAATTTACGGCCGCGGCGATAAGTTGCGATAGTTCGACGGAGAGATGTCGTTTTAAAATTGACGCGGGTAGGGGGTTATACATATGCAGTAACTGCATATCGTACGCTCGCGACACATCGGTGATTAGATCACTTTTTATCTCTTCGATTATTCTCTCTCTGTCTCTTTTTTTTCACCAAGGTTATCCTACTGTATTCTGTTCTACGCAAACGTGGGTCTCTCTCTCTCTCTCTCTCTCTCTCTCTCTCTCTCTCTCTTTTTCTATCTTTTGTGCTTTTTTTTACTCCTACTACCGTTCGTTATCCGAGTGCGGTTCTCGTTTACGTATAGGAGAATGCTTTGTTGGCGTTTTTACCGAGGAGGATTCTTTTTCCTTTCTTCTTTCTTTTGAGATTTTTGAACGATGATATAAATTTTTAGGTGTTATGATTTATTCTGTAGATTTTTTTTTTTTTTTTTTTGAACTTGAGATAGGTTCGAAATTATTAAGTTTTTTGTTCGGTATACTTGTGAAGGATGCGAAATGATCTGTTGGAATAAATTTAACCACGTGGCTTACTGTAAATAATATCGTATGTACATTTTATATAAGCTCAAAAATACAATGTATTTGTAAATTTTAAAGGTAAGTTTATTTCTAACAAACGTTCAATTTAAAATTTTAAGTAGTAATACTCGATTTGAGTCAGACAAACATTCGAATAGCCATTGATTTATCGAGTTTTAATAATTTCTTCTTTGTAAATAAGATAAACTAAATAATATTTCAAACAGAAATATCATTAATGAATGTAAAACGAGAATCAAAATAATTCCAAGCATTTGAATCTCTTTGAAAACTTTTACATTTCGTTTCCATAAATTTTATGACGACAATTTCACGACGATTAATTTAATTAAAATTTTCCCATGAAACGTAAGGTTTATAATCATAAAAAATAATAGCTTTGACCTAGAAAAAATTCACAGATAAAAAAAAAATAAGAGCTCAAGTACAAAAAACAATCCTTAAGTCTCATCACGCTCTACTGTGCATATACACACACACACAAATACACACACATGTATACAAAATCACCTCTTTCTCTTTCAACTCAGCATTACTTTTGCTAATTTGAACGCAGCTCGAGCTTTGCGCGTTTAAGAACAAGCCAGCCAACGATTCGCCGACAAGCCGACATTCAAACCCTTCGCAAAATTATACGTATTCTCGCTCCGCACATAAACGCAAAGAGAGAAAGAGAGAGAGAGAGAGAGAGAGAGAGTATGAGCGTAATTTCGCGAGACCGAAATTATACACGCTAAATGCGTCGGCGTAGTCGTCGTACGCGCGTTTAATTCCGTTCCTCGTTAAAGGAATCCCAAGCTTTTCTGCGATACGACTCGCTGTATACTTTCTCACTGGTATAGAGTAATAAGGACGAGCGAGGTAAGCGAGTACGAATTTGAATAATTTCCATCCTCCCGTGAGAAAATTCGAAAACTCGCGGTATTAATGCGATGTTGTTGCGGTGTGTATACCTATCGGATTTTACGTCGATTTTGTACCGGTGAACTTGTCTCGCGCGCGCTACGTCGCAAAGATTTTCTACTACTCATTATAGTTTGATTATCTTTATTCTTAGGCTCGTTTTTTAGTTTCTTACGAGATCACTTGAATCGTAACTCACTATTGGTGCAAATAATTGTTTTTAAATAGAACTTTATACCTTATAAGATCAATTTTTTATACGATGGTTGAAAACAATTAAATAAAAAGCTGATAAATGATTTAAATTCAGATCGAATCGAGTTTACTTTATTTTCAATTAACGTATTTTTAACCGTTCGGTTATAAATTCTTTCGTTTAAATTTTAAAGCAATATATAAATGTGAATTGAAAGAATAAATAAATTTTTTAACTCTTTTCAATAGCATATTGAAAAAAAAAATAGTTATATTTTTAAAATACAAAATTGTAGTATACGGTTATATTTTAAATAACTTTTCCGAGAATATCGTTTCTATGCTATCAATTGAAGATGCGGTAGTTGGTGAAAGGTTTAATTGTCACCGATTGAAAGTTGCAAAGTGTTTAAGTATTTGAGGTCTTGTGATCGCATTCAAAATTGAAATGGAAATCGAGCCGATCGAAAACTTGGCTTTTATATTAAATAAAAAATTTTTTAATAATGAAAGTAAAGCTTTAATAAATTAAAATCCATTTGGATCTATTTACACGTGACAAAAAAAAATAATACAATTATTTTACGAATATTATACATTGAATGCGTAAAAAATTTCAATTTAATTTAAAACAAGAAAAGTGTATTAAAATTTTTTTTATTTAATACTTATACGCCATTCAACATTATTTCTTATTATAAAAATTTAAAAGACGCGCGTTCATCCTTGAAAGAGACGTGAATTTTTTAATAAGCATTCATAAAACATTATTGGAAGCTTCCCTTGCAAAGTGGCGGCGTTTTGAAACTCATCTTGAAAAAAACAAAAAAAAAAAAAGAGAAGAAAAAAAATAAATAAATAAAACAAAGAAACGGTTTTCTTCATACAACGTATATATATACGAAGTCGAAAAATACAAAAATTTTTCAAAAGCACTTTGCCGTTTATTTTTCCCCGTTGCGTTTTCCACCGTTTACCGAAACGCACGTGCACCTGTCGTCAACGAAGAAAAGAAGAAAAAAGACAAAAAAATTAAAACAAAAAAAAAAAAAAACTCCAAAAACTTTCACGTAAGAATAAAGAGAGGTTAGCGTGTAATAAAAACTCGTGCATGCGGTGAAGTTTTTACGAAAAAAAAAAAAAACAAAAAAAAAAAAAAAAAAAGTAGAGTAGAAGAAAAAATTATTCACGCGCGTAAACTCTATTCTTCGTTTCTTTTTTCTTTTATCTCGTAGTTGCGAAAAGTAATAGAGAAAAAGTAATTCTCGTTTTTTGTATTTTCTTTCTTTCTTTTACTCGCGAAAGCGCGTAGCTTTATTCTTCGGAATAACACGCGTAACGTTTGTCTCTAAGCGCTTGCGTGTTGTTTTTTTTTTTTTTTTTTTTTTTTTTTTGTTATTTTTCACGCATACGCGTTACAAACGAGATGCACTTTTGCGCGACATTTTTTTTTTTAATTGTTTCATCGAGCAATAAAAAGATTATATCAGTAGATATAACGGTACAAATCAAATTAACGTATTTATCTTAATCGCGAAGACTATACTTTATCGGCGCCTTTTTTTTATTTTTTTCTCGTCCTCGATTTTTCATTCGTTCTCTCACCTATCGCGATTTAGCTCTTTGGCCCATCCGAAAATTTATCGGGATGCTCACGCGAGCCAAGAGATTTAGGATCGATTCGCGTGCCGCTTCAATTATCGAACCTTTGTACCGATAATGTAAAAACCGCGGCGTTACACATCGGGGATCTTAGTCGGATTATTTTGGCGGTTCGTACTTTGGTTTCCAACACTACTTTTTTTATTTATTTATTTATTTTTTTTTTCAAAATCCCGGTATTATTCTTCGTTCTCGCGTCGTCGACAAAACTCGAGATTAATCGTATAGACTATAGCATTTTCGAATTAATTCGAAAATGACGGATAACGATCGTATTTAGAAAGCGCGATTTAATGGTGAGTTTGGCGAGTTCGAGTTGATTAGCGAGAATTTGAGTATGCGCTAATATGTGTAAAATTAGTATATTGATCGAGCTAATTAGCGTTAAATAACGCGATGCGTTATAACTATTTTGTGGAATGTTTCGATGGGGTTTGCTAATTTTGAGAAAATTCAATTCGATTGTCTTGGCGTAGATAACTTTTTGCTCGTTTAGAATGGCAATATATTTAACTTTTCATTGTATGTCTATATAATCTTAACCAAATATTAAAACTTACATCGCATATTGTGTAATAATTTAAAATGTATCGTTTTAGTATATATATATATATTATAGTTTGTCGTAAAAATCATTACCACCGGTTATTTCGTCCCGTTAGTGCCCTATACAAATACAGCACGTTATTTTTATACTTGCACACATACACAACGTTGTGCATACATTCCATTAAATATTAAATCACAAACTTCATTTTAAATGTCTTTAAATAAATTTAATCAACGTATCAATCATTTCGACCGATGAAACAAAAATTATTTATTCGATTGCGCACGCTCGGTAAGTATTATTTTAAAAGATGTCACATTAAAATTATAAAACATTCAATTGCGCTTCCATCCGATATCATATACGGACGGTTCATTCATTACGGCTGCAAAATTTAACTTTCTACTTGTAGCGGCTGTTACATTTACGGTAAAAATAAGAGAAAAAAAAAATAAATAAATAAATAATAAAATGGAGAAAAGCAGCATCGAAGAGTTGAAATTTAAAAGTAACTTTGCCGCGTTTGAACAATCAACGCGGTCTAACCTTACATCGTCGCATCGAAAAGTCATCGGATGTACGAGAAATAATAAAAAAAAAGAGAGAGAGAGAGAGAGAATAAAAAACAAAGCTTTGCGCGCGACTCGATTTGATTCGATTTTCCATAAAGCATAAAAAGAATAAATACAAAGACGTCGGGGCCGTGAATAAAAAGAGAAGGAAAGAAAAAGAAAAAAAAATAAATAAAGCCGACAGCAAAAGTCAAAGAACCGGTGGTTATGGTAACAACGAACGAAGGACATAATGGAAACAATACCGACAAAGAGACACGGTACGCGGCATACGGAAAAAACAAAGCTCCGGTTGAAATTGCGAAATCGAAAAAAAAGGGGAGGGGAGGAGATGGGAGGGGAGAAAGAAAGGAAAATAGAATAAAATGAAATAATCCTTCTTTTTTCCAACGGCTCGGGCTATTCGTTCAATTGCATTTTCTCTTATTCCTCTTCTGTATCTGTTGTGCGTATTATACGATTATGTTTCAAATGCTGTTGGCCGTTAAGACGAGCGCCATGTTAATTTATATGCGTTATTACGATACATATTATAATGACGTAAGATAATTTATATTAATATGGAAGTTTGTATGATTAATTAATAAAAATAAAAAAAAAATAAAAAATAGATAATATTTTATAGCAACTGCACATGACAAGCGTAAAAAGTGTATAAAGTAAATAATTTCTCATTGGTTACGGTATAAAGTAATGAAAAATAACGCAATAAAATATATAATAACAAAGTACAATAAATTTTATTCAAATGAAATTAACAATACTTTTTAAGTACATTTAACGTGGCAACGTCTTCGATAAACTTTAGCTAAGCTTAATGCTTCACCGACAGAATCAGATAGAGAGATAGAGAGAGAGAGAGATAGTAAGGAGACAGCAGAAAAGTTTAGCGGTGCAAGTTAGTACAGTATGCGAAGGTCGGACGTACGGTAAATTTCGTTCGTCAAGCTGACAGTGGAAAATCCCCGGTTACGGTTGGACCCTGAAACGGAAACTAGGGGAGATGGAAAAGACCAAACACCGTACGTATATATGACCTCGAGGTTGTTTTTTCTTATCGTCAACTTGAAATGTAAAACGAGATTTTTTATTTTGTTTGCTTTGCCGTTGTTAAAGCTGCGAGATTATTATTATTTTTTAACGATAATAAAGAATTTTAGCGACGCGCGGATTTGCGTTGTTTTAATTTAAAAAAAATCCCATTGATCATATAAAAAAAATGTTTTAGAGTAATTTGAGAAACTAATCCGTTATGTTTTAAGCAAATGAATTTTATAAATCTTTTAATAATGAGATGAAAATTAATACAAATATTATCAATTTTTATTCTTTTTAACAATTTCATTGATTAACTTTATATACGAAATAAAAATTCATTGAATAATGAAAATAATAAATGAATTATATTAAAACCCGTCATGAAACTTCACGACCTTTATAAATTTAGTCGCTTCATCGACCTCAAAAATACCTAAACATCCTCGGCTCACCATCAACGTTTAACTATACACAATCTTTGTCAAATAATCGGCTTACTTTTTTAATTACCCTATTATACGAGAGATAATCCTCGAGCTAAAGCGAGCCGCGTAAGCCTTCGTTCGCCTTTTTCGCGACGATACGAGTATAACGAACCGAAAAACTTTTGCTTTCTTACGGTCGAAACAAAGTTGAAGAATTACGCAATTAATAAGATGAAGAAAAAGTCGACGGAGAAGTTAATAAGGATTGAATACTAAAAGAAACGGAGACGGATAAAAAAGGAAAGCTCAAGATCAAAGAATTTCGCATATACTAATGTTTGTATAAGAACTAAGAAACGAGAGAATGAAAATAACCGCCAACTTCACTGCACGTATATACTAGTATTACATTTGTCTATATAATGAAACGATTTTTCTAGCTCTCAATTCTATTTTTCATTATTTTTATTCGCTTTCTTTTGTTTTTCAAATCTCGCTTGTACTAACGCTCCTCAATTTCGTTATCTTTTTATATTTTAATTTTTTTTTATTTTTTCTTTATTTATTATTTTTTTTATTTCAATTATATCGTATATATGTACAAAGTTATCTCAACGCTCGAGGTATTAATTATTTCCGAACCATTAAGGCGGCTGCTTCGATTAACCTTTTGAAATGCGTGTACCCGCAAAATGATCGGATATAGCTTTCGCTGTTTCCGTTAACTTTATGTATGCATACATAATTATACATACACATTGAAGTTTTATTTTTATTTCTCTTTATTTATTTTTTTTTTTCTTTTTCGTTTCGCTTTTAATCAAACTCGATGGAAGCTTTCCGAGCACGCAGTATGTACACGTGTATAAAATAATTTAATTTATTTATAAGTAATATTGATAATGAAAATAAAATCTGAAAAAGTGCTATTTTCATTATTAGATGATTATTTTACCTTTAAAATTGTTGTATAAGATTGTTTTTAAACAATTGCCGTTACAACTATAATTAATTATTTGTAACAATTTTGAAATTGAAACGTTTTATTTTTGAATTTTACAACGTCAGGAGGTAATTGTATTATCGCAATGAAGATATAATGATATCGATGAGAAATAAATAAGTAAGAGCGTCTCCTTGACACAAAACGATTGTTTTCGTACTGTGCATAAAATCGGGCGTTTTAACGATCCAATTAAAATTTAACGGAATTTTATATAAGAAATGCACAGATTGTCGAATAAAGTAAATTAAAATATAGTTTACGAAAAATAAATTAAATAAATATATGTATACACACACACACGCGCGCGCGCGCACACGCGCACACGCATTTCCTACGAGTTTGAAATTGTCGCTTTGTGGAAACGCACGAGGCTCTTTCGTTCTCGTTCGTCTCTTCACAAAGAATTTCATTTTCAGAGTCAATTTGTCAAAAGAAAAAGAGAGTGAGAGAGAAAGAGAGAGGTGTAGACGTAAACAATACACCGTTGTCACTAACCATTTTATTTCTTAGACCCTTAAAACGCGCTCACCGAATGGAAACACGACGCGCGCGTGCAACGGAAGGAAAAAAAAAGTCAAGCTAAAAGAAAGGGAGAGTAGAAAAGTTGCATAAGAGGGAGAGAGGAAATGAAAAAATAGCGTTCAATCTCAACTCGAGTCGAGTTTCCAGTGTGCGACCGAGACACGAGAGAAAGAGAGGGAGAGAGAGAGAGAGAGAGAGAGAGAGAAAGAGAGATGTAGAAACATATCTCGACGATATGAGCGCACTGCGCGTTATTCTTTAATTTTGTCGAAAGCGTTTCAATTTATGTGATGCTCTTGTCGTGAACCAGCTTTCTTATATATAAATATTGTATACGTATCCACGCGTACATACATACATACATACTTACATGATCGCAGAGTTGCCGTCGCATCTCTCTCTCTCTCTCTCTCTCTCTCTCTCTCTCTCTCTCTTTCACTGGATATTCGCTAGAAATGCGAGAGGTGTATGCACAATGTGGCAGCGGTTAAATATTGCGCTGTAATTTCACAAGTTTTGGCACCTTTCTCGCTGTCCGTGGTAACGCGATATTACGCTAAATTAACTCCTGGCCGTTCCATAATTCTCCTTGAAAGTTTTTTAATCGTTCCTTAATATGCTGTATCTCTATATTTTTTTTTTTTTTTTTTTATTTTTTTTATTTTCTTGATGTTTAATGAATAATTTATGATCGAACAATCCTTCAAAACATTAAAGAATCATATACTCAACTGGATTTATTTTATATTCACATGCATACAAAAAATAAATCAATGAAGTTTTAATCATTTTGTTGCATCTATCAAATTATAATTAAATTAATGAGTTAAAAGTTTAGAGTTGGATGGGTATTAAGTAATGCACTGAAACTTTTTTAGCATAATAAATAACGAACGAGGTTAAATACATTGTTTTTTTTACGTCGTTTCTACCGTTTCAAAAGCAGTATAAGAAGAAAAAACGTAAAAGTACAAAGAGCTTTTTCATTAAGAAACTTTAAAGAAGTAAGAATAATGTAAATTGAGTATAATATGAAGAGCGATGAAAATTATAAACTTTAAAATGGAATGCGGCATTCGCGTAAATAAAAACTCATGGTTGGTATATCTCTTATCATTAAAAAGAAAAAAACAAAGAAGCGCCGAAAGCTTCGCTTTATTCACGACGATTCGCGCACATCGAGTTTTTAAAAACCGTTACGGAGCGTATCGGTAACAACTTTGATTGGAAAAAAAAAAAAAAAAAAAAAGAAAGGAAGAAGGAAATAAAGGAAAAGAAAAAAAAAAAAAACAAGAAACAGCTTCATTCTCATCGAAAAAATCCGTGACATACAGATCGACGAGTCGTTCAGCTCGTTTATTCATCGGCTGTGGAAAGCCGCCTCCATCGCCGCTAGTTCAAATGGACGATCCGTGAACGTGTGTATATGTATGTATACATATATAAATATATAGACAAATACGCGGCTGGAAATTCAAAACGAGTCGACAAGACCTCGTTGCTCAACGACAACGACGGCCTTTTGTTTAGCGCTCGAGGACGAATGGTATAACGCGTCGAACGTTATCGATACCATCGACGGCTCTCTCTCCCTCTCTCTCTCTCTCTCTTTCTCTCTCTCTCTTTGTATGCGCGCGCTTATACCATTGTTACGAAACTCGCGGCAAAGGGTCATCGAGAGGCATGAAAAAAAAATGAAAGAAAAAAAAACGAAATGAGTGACAGACTCGAGAGTGTTGGAAAGGGGAGAAAACTGATGACAAATAGAGTGCGACGAGGAAGAATCGTTATGCGAAGAAGAGAGAAAGAGGCATACGAGGATGAAATCGATGAAAATGAGAAGAGACGATACGAGAAATGGGGGAGAGAAAGAGGAGAGTATGAATATTCAGAATGGAGCGAAGGAAAATGGTTTATGTGAGAAAGAGGTAAGTAACAACGCGGAGACAGAGAGAGAGAGAGAGAGATTAAAGGTCAAAATAAGAATGGAATAGAAGTGCAAGGGTGGGGATGAAGAGTGTGTTTTAAAAACGAGAACAGAGAAAGTTAAAGAATGATGATGACAAAGAGTCGAATGAAACGAGTTACTGTAAAAGCGTTCTTTGTTTTAATATTAAGTCTTTACGGTTTTTATGAGCGACGTTGAATATGTACGTTTCAAAAATTTTCCAAGTTTAATTTTCTGATGTAATCAGAACTCGTTATTTAAATAAATAAATAAAAATTAAAATTTTTCGTCGTTTGAATGTAGCGAAATCAAAAGGATTCGAGATAAAAAATTTATTATTTTAATAAAAATTAATGATTAAATGTGCCATATGTAAGGATAAAAAACGCATAAATTAGGAAAAAAAATTATGGGTTTCATACAAAAAAGGTAATCTTCTACCACTATAATTATTAAGATTCAGTGGCCCTATAACACCTTACAAAATAATGGATATCTTTTAACATTTCGAAACTTTGGTTTGTTTGTATCGCTAGCGTAACGCGAATGCGGCAAAGAAGAGCCGTTATAAACATCCGCATACATCAAGAGTTTCATCTCGAACTTTGAATCAAGACGAATTCTCGCGCCATATTTTTTCCTTTTTCTGTCTCGGTTTTTCTCTTTGTTGTATTTTTCTCTTTTAGTTAAGAACGAAAAAAAGGACAAAGAGCCAGTCGGATTATTAGAGACAGAGCCACAAAAAGGTGCGGGAAAATTGTGCGTACGATATGTATAATAACCAAGAGAGAAAGAGAAGAATATGGAATACGAAAAACAAGAGAGAGAGAGAGAGAGATAAAATGCAAGGGCGAGTGTCGGTCTCTCGTAACTAGGTCGCATTCGGAAGCTCAATATCGCCGAATACTCACTTTATGTGTATGCATGTATGTATCTCTCGGTGTAATATACATATGTCCTCCTCCTTTTCCTCTCAACCTTTCTCTCGCTATCTACATGCCCACTTCCTCGGCTTGCAAATTGGGTTAAGGTACCGAGTGTTTCTCGATGAGAGAAAAGAAGAAATGGAAGAGAATAAGATAGGGTCGACGAGTTTTTATTAAACAAAAAGAACAAAAAAAAAAAAAAAAAGAGAGAGAAAAAGAAAGAAGGGAGAAAAGTCGCGCATTGTCACGAGCCGTTCAATCCGTAGCGTCTCAACGTGTCTATAGGCTGATCGTGTCCGAGATGTAACTTTTTTCTTTTATTTTTTAGCTATTGTTCGATGTTTTTTTTTTTTTTTTTATTTTATGCGGTTCCCCCCAGCGCTAAGATAGTACAAGGTTACAACGTACTTGTTACGCTGTTTTTTCAAATCAATTTGATTCTTGTATGTGTAGGAGTGTTCATCTAGTGCGAAGAGTTGAGCTTTTTTTGTTTAGGGGAAAAACTTTGTTCTTTTTAAAAATTTAAGCGATAAAAAAATTTTTCATCCGAATAATTTTGAAAAACTGTATTTTTGTATTAATTATTGAATGATAATTTATGAAACGTTAAATTATTGCTTGGATATTCATTGAAAGTATCTATATACACGCGAGTAAATTAAAAAGTGAATATTAATAGCGCCGATAGTATATATTTAATTACTTCGGTTGTACATCGGTATTTACGTTTTGGTATCGGTTTAATGTACAGATGGGATAGTATTAATCCTAACTGGTCACATCCAATAATACGACTTCGGGCTGTGATGGAAACACCTCGCATCGATTCGATGATATCGATACCATGTCAAACCTATGTCATCGAGTTACTACTGCTTCGAGTACTTTCTCAAATCTTATTTATCGACAAACTTTTTCATCTGAGTGTTGATGCAAAAAAAAATTAAAAAAAATAAAAAAAAGAAAAAAAAAGGAAAAAAAACATATTGTCGCGTAAAGCGTCGCAAAGAGAGTTTGTAAATAAAAAAAAAAAGATTAAAAGTGAAAAAATTATGTACGAATCTCGTTCGAAAATGAAAAAACTTTAACCGTCGTAAAGTGACCTACTAATGCTCTCCCCGTTTTCAATCTTAATTAGCAACATCAAAAGCGACATAGCGAACGAACTAATTTTAATCAAATTTCGGTATTGGTATATATCCGTATACCTTATTCAACCAAAATGTACCCACATTGTATATGCCTATTGGCACAATTTCCAAATTACATTACACATTTATAATCTTACAAATATCTAATTAACCAAGACAAATAAGAAAAAAATAAACTTTAGACAAAATTTGATCGCGTATTACGACTAGTTGCACGTGAATAATACATCCGTGCTTATCAAGTTTCATACCAAAATGGTCAATAAATAGTCGGTAAAACTTTAATTAATTTTCTCGCTCTCGACCATACGCCCGATTAAATAGCACAATTCGACCTTTCGATAGATTCAACCGTCGTCTCATCCTCTCTATCTCTCTCTCTTTCTCTTCTCTCTCGCCTTTCTATATTTTATTTTATGGTATTTTTTTTTATCTCTTTCTACAATAAACTGAAACTATCTGTTATTTCAATTTGCGGATAATAGATATATACATATATAAAACTATTCGTTCGCTGGATCGTTAGAAAATGAATCTTCTCGTTTCATCGGAAAATCCCGCGCAATAAAAGACAACGTGAAAACCGAGTGCCCCCGGTACACACGTATCTCTTTTTACGTGTCTCCTTCGTTCTCTCTCTCTCTCTCTCTCTCTCTTTCTTTCTCTTTATAGATACACGTACAGATAAATGCACGTAACGCGTAAATGGATGAAAAGAAGGATAGCGGAGAGTTCCCGAAGCTCTAAGCCGAGCGTGTATATGTATAAATTGAGATAGATAGATAGATGGAGAGAGAGAGAGAGAGAGAGAGAGAGAAAAGAGGACGGAGAAAGACACGGAAATCGGTCGAAGAGGTTAAGGATCAATGAAAATCCGGCCAATCCGACTATATAAGCGAGAAGAGGAGAAACTACGACAACGACGACGAGGAGAACGACGATGTACATATACCTGGGCAATAGCCGACCGATGTCGATTCTCTCTCTTCCCTCGTCTCTCTCTATCTCTCTCTCACTATTTCTTGCTAAAGCACGTATAGCTCGTATATATACTCTATGTGCGCGCGCGTACGATCGAATTTCACAGCTACGGGCAACGCCTCGAATTTCCCCTCGTTTGTACAATCTGTCGCTCCCGCGAGCTCGTTTTCTCTCTTTCTCTTACTACGAATAGTTCGATACGAGATGGATGAAATAGCGGTACGGAGGGTCAGTTTTTTTCGCGCGTACTCGCGCCTGTTTATTTTTTTTTTTTTTTTTTTTTTTACATATACAAAGCCGCTTGCTTTTTTTTTCTTCTCACATCGAGCGTTGCTAAATCGGTGTTTTGGGACACAAGGAAACTACCGCTCGCGAGAGAACGAACGTTTTTTCCGCTTACTTTGGCCCACTTTTATCGCGTAACTTGTTTTTCACGCCACGCGTCGAAGCTTTCCACTTCTCCCAGTGTATAGATATATCCCTATCTCGTTTCTTTCTCTCGTTCTCCCTTTTTGTTGTTGCGTACCAACGCACAATCGGAACAACATTTACAAACTTTACAGAGTTTATGGTTTTGAAAAATGACCGATCGGGGGTTTGTAAATAATCGGTTGCGTTTTTGTAAGCGAAATTTCGTTGGTACGCCTTTCATACAAAAGTCTTTATATCGCCACTGCTTTTGTAATAGTAATAAGCGTTGTTAAAAGATAATATAAAAGTTTATACGATTAAAAGAGTAATTTTGAACAAAATTCTTAAATAACGAGCAATAACGCAAAGGGACACGCGAACTTTTTTCCGTAAATGAAAGTTTTTCTTAAATATGAAAAAAAAACAAAGAAGAAAATATAGAATGAATAAGATATACTAAAAATCATTTCTCAAAATCATTATAAAAGCAGAAAAGTATGATTAAATTTTAAATTCTTATGCGAAGTTTCATTCCCATTCGTAATATTTTACAGTAGAAACATATGCGCATGGTCAGACGGTTGCGTTAATATATATATACCGCATTAAATCTTGAATTTTAATAATATTTCTCCATATAAATATAACATTCTTCTACTTTAAAAAATGAAAAAAAAGAAGAATGCAATATTTTTACCTACACAGTCCTTTAGAATATAATTTCGACATAATTTTACATTGGCCGAATGAAAATTCATAGTACAGTACAACTGACAGGTATATTAAACTTTCAGAATATCATCTAAATTGTGTATACATTAAACTGCATTTTTAGTTTAAAGACAAATTACATTTTGTATTTATATTTGCATAAATTTAATATAGAGTTTGCGTCGCAATTTATCCGGTACAAATATTTATGAGCAATTTTTTAATTAACTTTTGAAAACAATAACGAATAAGCTTTTATTTGTGAAATCAATTTTTAACTAGTAATTAAATCGGAAAACATAATAATAAAAATAAAAATAAAATTAATCAAATATATTAAGACGATATTCACATCTATTCTCTCGGTAAACCACAAAGAGATGGGCCTCGCTCAAGAGCAAAAATAAAAAGCGTCAGCTCCACTCTATTTTTTAAAAGAAGGCCGACTCCTTCAGCCCAAAACGATCCAACTTAGTCAGCGGAATTCCGAGGAAAAGATGAGTGCCAAAAAAAAAAAAAAATAAATAAAAAAAAAAAATGGAATAGAATAGAATAGCGAACGAAAGTGTTCGCGATCGAATCGCATCCGTGTGGGCCTTACTCGAGCTTACTCTTCTCGTGAGATATATGCCCCACTCGATAACTCGCGTACAAGTGTACCGAGCCAAGGAACCTAACGTTCCTTCGTCGCGCGACACTTCTCTCTCTCTCTCTCTCTCTTTCTCTCGTGAAGATTTTAGATCGTTTCGAATGAGAAAAGGTGAAAGAGAGTGAGAGACTTTTATTCAGTGGGTTAAGATAGATGAGACGATGGTGGTTTTAGATAGTCGAACATTTTTTGTATCGATGGAATTGAATATTTTGGGGATATTAAATGAGAAAATTATACGATTGAGGAGACTGAATTTACCTGTCTTGAGAAAAGTTAATCTTGGTTTGAATTTTCAGAGGATAAATCATTATAAAATTTAATCTTAGGATTGCAAAAAAAAAAAAAAAAAAAAAATGGCAAATGTAAATTGTACATACTTTTAAGAAATACACTAAAATTTATTTACATAATAATTCACGAGTTTATTTTCTATTTATACATTGAGCATTTTCAATATATTAACTTGTCAAAATAGATATAGCTTTACGCAAGTCGATTAAATATCAAGCTGTGAACTTTAAATTATATTTTGTTAAAGCAAAAAAACTTAAATAAGTTAGAAAAACATTGCTATAAATCAAATATAATTAAAAGCTTGGAAACACAAAAAAAAATTGCATTTGTTTACCTTTTTCCACGCTAAAATTCTGTTTAATGCGATGAAAAGAAAAAAAAAAAAATATATATATATATATATATATATATATACATAGAAACGTGAAACAATTCAAATTTAATTAGCTGTACAAATAGCTTAAAACTCGTTGAATTAAAAAATTAACTTTTGCAGCCACAAATATTTAATACGAAAAAAAAAAAACTTTGAAATTTTTTTAATAATACAATCGGATTTGCGCATCATAAATAATTCAATTGCAAAAAAAAAAAAAATAAAAAAAAAGAAGCAAAAGAAAAAACCTTAAAAGAGTTGGATAAAACCCAAGAGTTATTAAATACGCAGCGATTCGCCGTGTACAACAGGCCATAAAGAATTACGTGTAAGAACGCAAAATTATACGGATGCAAACGAACAAAGAAAGAGAGAGAGAGAGAGAGAGAGAGAGAGAGGCACACAGAAAACGTACGTAAAAAAAAAAAAAAAAAAAAACGAGGGCTACCCTCACGACAACGTGATAAATAATCGACGCGGAGAAAAATTTCTCCCTAAACGTCCATCACATCTTCTCGTATACTACCTTTCTGTGAACATGTGTACTTTTGCGTGTGTGTACGTAAATATTTAACTAAGAAGAGTAAGGTTTTTGTGATTAAAAAAAAAAAAAAAGAAAGAAAAAAAAATTGAAAAAGATACGAAAAAACAATAGTAAAAATTTCGCTCGCGTATGTACCGAAGAGCGTTTTTTTTCCTTTTAACGGAAATACGCGAGTAGTTTGCATTTGTATATAAAAAACATCGAGAGGGAAAGAGAAAGGACAGGAGGTAATCGCTGTTTATGCGAACTCCAACGACCCAAACATATGCGTAGTTTATTGTTTTGCTATTTTTTTTTTTTTTTTATTTTAGCTGGAAGGGGATTGGAAGAGAGAGAAAGAGAGAGAGAGAGAGAGAAAGAGAGAGAGAAAGGGGAATATGGCGGTGAAAAATATGAGAAAGAGGAGATACACACAAGAGGAAGGAATTAGCAAATGTACAGGAGATAGGAGATAGAGAATGGAAAGAAAAATGTATATTTGAATATAGAGCATTTGACTTGAACGCCGGGGAATTAGGATATGGAATGTACCGAAAAAATAAAGGATTCCAGAATACGTATACACATGTGTATAATGCATGAGGTACTTTTATATACCTTCTACCATTTTTCAAATAGAATAGACAAAATACATATATATTTTTTACGTATGTAGTTTTTGCAACTAATGCTTATGTATAAATTGATGCGAAAAAATAAAACTATTTAATTTTGTATCGTGCACTTGGGCGCAGTAAAAACGAACGTAAATTAATTATTTATTGCAAAATGAATATGTTTCTTTTTTTTTTTTTTTTCTTTTTAACTATGTAAGATTAACATTAATATAGAACTTTTGTATTAAAACATTAACCAATATTTTTTTTATTTTTCTTATCATATATACGTATATATATATATATATATATATCTCATCGGATTTTAATTAAGAAATTTCTTGTGCGAATTCAATCGAATTTTCATCAATTACACATAAAAGTTTTATAAAATCAATTCATAAAACGTCATTATTTTTTCGTCAATTATAAAACATCGCGATTAACGTTCAGTCGTAAACAATTTAGAAATTTCAGTGTAAATGTTGCATTTTTAACGCACGAAATATAATTAAATAAATAAATAAATAAATAAATGAATAATATTTATGATAATAAATAACGCACGAGTTACTCTCCCAATGATAATTTTATAAAAAAAAAAGTGTGAAATAATCATAAGTAAAATAAACTGCACATTATACGTGTATTTATATATCGGCTCACTTGAACTGCCGCATATAATCAATAATTAACCCTCTGCAACCGATTGTTATTTAATCATTAAGCGAAAAGCTCGCCCGCGCGTTAAAGCACCGGCGTCGATAATTTTTTAATAAGTGCACGAGCTCGGGGAATAAAGGAATAGAGCGAGAGTCGATGAAAAAAAAAAAAAAAAAAAAAAGTGGCGGTTAAATATTTCAAAGTAGGATCGACTAGAAGAGAGATGAAGAGAAATCGGAAAAAATCGATGCCGTTTTTGAGCCTTTGTGTAGACGAGTTATTCCGCCCCCTCGAAACTTTTTCATTATTTTTCTTTTTCCTTTTGCTTACGCGTGTTATTTTTTTTTTTTTTTTTTTTTTTTTTTTACAACAACTCGAGAGCCGCTGCGGTTTTTCCTCCTCGAGATCAATTGCCAAAGAGAGAAAGAGATATGGTACGGCATAGCGTTTTGTGTGTCACGAATTTCACGCGACGAACGGTTTTAGCTTTTATTCGGCACGCGTGCGGGTCTGTTTCATTTTACGGCTTAATTAATGAGAGATTTTTGAGTCTTTAAATTTTTCCTTTTTTTTTTTCTTTTCTTCTTCCAATATTACATTCGTTAATTTGATTTTAGTCAACGTATATGCATGCGTTTGTAAAATCTAGGTAAGAAGAAAGTTTTCCGTTTTTCTTTTTTCATTTTACATAGAAAAAAATTACTAAATAAGAAAAAAAGAAATATAAATATAGGGAGAATAAATTTTATCAAATTTTACACTCAGTTTCTCTCCGTGCGTGTTTAAACTAGTAGAAAAAGATTTATCGGAGCGCTTGATGAAATTGAATTTTTGTTAAAAATTATCGCGCAACTTGGCATCGTTCCAGCCGTAACTTTAATCAAGCGTAATATTTTTTTACCAAAAATTTAAATTAAATTTATAACGCTAAACCTTTTATATTTTTTCGTTTAAATAAATAAAAGATACGCGAATAATCTCATCTCGCGCAAGAGAAAGTTGATTGTTGAAATTTTCACAAAGAAAAAAACAAAAAAAAAAAAAAAAAAGAAAAAATGGACGATTTTATTTTCGAGATTGTGCAATGCATAAGGCGATATTTGTTTAACGTTTTTCGAAAAATTACTGTCAAACTTGTGAAAAAGTGCAGAAATATATCGTTTTAAAAAATAATTGTAGTTTATTATATTTGTTTATTTCTGTTATTTATAACATCATTCTACGACCTATAAAACACTATTTTTAATCAATAAAAAATAAAATTTCAACATTTTTCATACTTCTACGTATATTCTACATATTATAGGACAAAGTTCAACCTGCAACGGCGAATCTATTCATTCTCGAAACATATTGCAGCTGGACACTTCCGTCAGGAATTATAGAAGCCGTCAAACGCGAGCAATCCATCTACTTCTCGTATTTTTACTTTTGTCGGTATGAAAAAAAAAAAAAAAAAAGAAAGAAAAAAAGAAAGAAAAAGCAAAAGAAATCAAAGCGCGTACACGCGTAACTTGAGTAATGTATTCATAAATCTCGATGCGCGTATACGCGTATATATGCGTAAGCTCGATAACAAAATTGATTACTGGAGCCTCGGCATCGCAAGGAACTCTATGTAGTTTTATATACGTCGCTTTACAACGAAATTGTAAAATTCCGATTTGTATATACGCCAAATATACAAATATATAAAAATCCTAAATTATTTACCTACATATATATATATGTTAATCCTAAATTTTTCAGGACAATCAAGCTGCAAACTCCGAGGCGGTGGTAAAGTCGTCGTCGCGTGAGTAGTTGGGAGTACTCCGACCTCGTTCGTCTTGGGACGCTAAAGTTACAATTGTACAACTCGCGTACGTATAACGTGTACCGCGGCTACGTTAACTCAACCGAATTCCAACGGTGAAATCGTAAATTTCGTATACGAGCTGCCGCGATGTCGGTTGTTGCTGGGACGCGAAAATTTTTACCGGTTCTTCTTTAATTACGTTTTTCTTTTTTTTCAACTTTCTCTCGAGACTTTACATTTCGAGCGAAATTCTAATTGTGGAGCGTATTTCGAAGCACTGGGAAGAAGAATATTGAAGTTAGCGTAGAATTAAAGATCAATTGATTGATTAAAATAATAAATCTTTCAATTTTTCTTTCATTTGATGAACATTACGTTTAAACGCGAAGGCGAAAAATTTCTTTCGTTAAATTCTCAGATCGCTCGCCTCGATCATTTTATATTTTCATTCGTTGTGGCGTTGCGCTCTCTTTTATGGTATATATCAGCGTTTATTTTTGTTTTCCTTTCGCACGGCTTCTCGCGCTTATGACTTTCGTCTTGTATCTTCACTCCTGTATCTCCTGAGCATCATCTCTCTGTTTGACTTTCCATTCGCTCGAGCAGAGTTTATCCACCGAAGCAAGACTCCGTCGTGAACGCAAACCGAAATCTAACGGCAATTTCTCTCGGATGTTATATAGCTTTTGAGCGACGTTAGTATTCGCGCTGTTTTTTTTTTTTTTTTTTTATTTATTCTATTGTACTTTTATTTTTAAAAAAGTAGATAACGGATGATACGTTCTTAAATGTGATAAAGAAGATTAATTAATTTTATATCAAGGAAATTAAATATCAAGGAATATAAATTTTTTTAATTATACATATCGAGCAAAATCATTTCATTCATAAGAATGTATAGGAAATATTTTACATTGATCGTATATACGAATACGTCTTCTTAAGGTACAGTCTGTCAAGTAAAAGCGTGGTCGTGTTAATTTATAAAAAAGTTTATTTGATGAAACTTTCATATTGATATATACATTGTACACATTACAAACAATGATGCAATTTGGTCAATAATGTGTCCAGTTACCACCGGCGTCGATAATTGCCTGGCATCTCCGAGGCATGCTTTCTACTAATTTGACGGCGTATTCTAGTGGCAAGGATCTCCAGATCCGACGAATTTTGTAAGACAACTGCTTTAAAGTGTATGTGCGTCTTCCACGAAGCTTCCGTTTAATATATGCCCACACATTTTCAATAGGATTTGCATCGGGCGACTGCGACGGCCAATCCAATGTAACGATGCCAGATTGAGTCTTCCACTGAGTACAGAGCTTGCTGCGGTGTTTAGGATCGTTGTTCTCCTGCAAAATCCAATCTTCATTTTTTGTGATGAACCATCGTTTGGCAGATGGCAGTAAAGCCTTTTTGTAGATTTTTATCATTTTCTCGGCATTTAGGTTGTCAGTAGAGAGGTGCAAAGTGCCAAATCCCTGCTTCAAGAAGCAGCCCCAAAGATGCACCTTTATTCCATGTTTTACGGTCCGCTGAACAAGCCTATTGGTGGAAGTTGACCAGACTCGCGTGAGGACAGAACGCGCCCATATAAAACATACATCGGTAAATATGACATTTTCAAAATCTCTATCAATATTCTCATGCGCCTAAGCGAGTCGCTTTGTCACATGTTTTTCAGTCAACAGAGGCTTCTTCATTGTGTTGCGCCATTTCAGATGATGAGTACGAAGATGGGTGTGGATAGTTTCGTAGGATATATCTAAACCTTTTGCCATTAATTTTGCTTGTCCTTGCCGCAGTGTTAAAGCAGGATTCCGCGAAAACAGATTCACTATTCTTTTTTCATCTTTTTTCTTCACTTTTCCTATCGAGCCATGTTCTGGTAAATCATCGACATTTTTAGCCACTTTATATCGCTGTATCCACTTCTGTACAAATGTCTTCGACTTTCTCATATATTTAGCAGCCGCTGATTGCGACATTTTTGGACCTTTCGGGTGGATGCAAAGGAACACAGCCTCGTAGCGCGACGCGTACTTAGCACTCATGGCGTTTAACGTGATTCTCTTTCAAAGATCAACGACAACTAAATTTTTGTTGACAATGCATTAAGGACAAAGTTTCCCTCTATTGACTCGCAAAAGAATTAGAGCAAAATCTTTTATTACCTGTCGGCGAAGTCAACCACGCTCTTACTTGACAGACTGTAAATTACATCCAGTCTATAATTCATAAACATTAATTAATCTCGTACTATACCTCTATGTTCACAAATTATTCGTATTTTATTATAACTCTATAAGCATTAGAAGCAAAAAAGAAGGATCGGTAAATTAAAAATACACATATTCTACATAATGTAATATACATACATAGAGCAAAATGTAACGTTCACGTCGATTCCGTTAACGCGAAAAAGCGCGCAAAACTATCGTCGACGACGCAACGACATCGAGGACCGCTAAATTTTTCGCAATAATTATGACGTAAACACTTGCGTCTCTACCCTCTTTCTCCCTCTTCTTCGTTCACTTATCTCATGTCGGTAAATACGTATAGGTGTGCACGATAGGGCACGCGAAAAATTTTATCGTGTGTCCAATATCTATGTGTACAAAAACGATCGGTCATAAATCGTTTGCTAGATGAAAACGGGATACCGCTCGTTCCCACCAATTTTAGCGAGCAGTCACGAAGATTGCTCGATCTTTATATGGCGTCGAGATCGAGGATAGGAAATCGAGAAAGTTAGAGAGTAAAAGCGAGAGATAGAATTGGTGAAGATGAAGAGAACGAGCTGCCGCGTTTATTGGCGGAGAATACAACGAACGAAGGAAAGGAGAAAGAATTTAGGGGCTCGTTCTTATCTTCTTAAATTCCCTACGTGTCTTTTGTATGTGTGTGTGTGTGTGTGTACGGCATAAACGTACGATGTAATTAATGACTTGTTAAGTTATAAACAGCAATAATTTAAGTGTACGTGCGCTAAACTTTTTGTGCTATTTCATAAGTTAAAGATTTCGATTTATCGATGATTTAATATTACTGTTTACGTAGACATATAACACCGATCGATAATTTTATAAATATGAACAATGAAAAACGTCGAGCGTGGAATTATGGTTTATTTTTAACCGTAACGGGATATATAATTAAAAATAAAATTATGAACTAGGATCAATTTTTATGAGTATCGCGTTAAGATATTATAAATAGATAACAAAGACATATTTTTTTAGTATAATAATAAGTTGATACATGTCAATCGAAAGATATTTTGTATCTATATTTATTTTGGCATATGCGTATTTTTACAGGTTTGGTATATGCGTGTTTTATTTTTAATTGACTTATGCAAGCACGGGGAAAACAAGCTTACTTTTTTCGAATAACAATTATTTAAGTCAAGATTTCAAACGAAAATTTTCGTAGGAAAAAAAAAAACGAATAAAAAAGAAAAACTAAGAATAAATGCGTACGGATAAAAAAACTTTTCACAGTCGGAAAATAAAGAAAAGAACCTCTACAGTTCCTCCATTATACGTACACGTATCTAAAACCGAACTTAAAACTCTTAGCTTCGAAAAAAGCAGAGCACGCATAACCGAAAACGAAGAGTGCTTTCTCGCTATAACTTCGGCTAGCGTTTTTAGAAGCTTCTTCTCTCCTCCTAAAAATTCAAGCACGAAGTGATATAGAAGCAAAGAAAGATAGAAACAGGCATAGAGGGTTGACATTTTTGCGGTCGCGGAAAAATTCCTCCGAGTACGCGTGTTTATGTGTATGTAAGTGTGTGTGTGCGAGTCCTCACGAGAGACAGGACAGGGACGAGTAAAGAGAAAGAGAAAGAGAGAGAGAGAGAGAGAGAGAGAGGAAGATAAAGAAAGACAGATGGATGGTATTTATTCGTTTCCGGGGCCGCGCGAGTCATGGAATATTTAAAGGAGGGAAGGAGTGAGAAAGAGAGAGAGAGAGAGAGAGAGAGAGAGAGGGAAGAGTTTTATACGAACGAGGCCACAGGCCGGAAGTGCGGGTTGCATTCCGCGCGGCGATGTCGACGTTTCTATGTACGTGGCGCGTGAATGAAATGTGATTAGGATTGGATAATTTAGGGCTTATCGGAAGTTTCGAACCGGGCAAGAATGAATGTTTGTGCGTTGCAAGGCGTTCGATTGTAAATGATTGGACAATGAAAAAGAGAATGAGTTTTAATTTTTTTTTCTATTGAGAAGTGCCTTTTTTTTTTTTGATGTTTAGTTAGTTGGAAAGTTTAAACGCTTTAGGATGAATTTATGTTGTTAGTTAAAGTGTAAAAGGTAATATTCGTTTATTGTTTAAAAAACATTTTTATAAATGAATTACGTATATTAAAAATCAATTTGTATATCATTCAACGTAGGCTACTATTTCTTTTACACTTTACATGCATTTCTTATTTTATAAATCATTGGAAAGGACATATTCATTTGAATAAAATATTCATATTTTAATGCAGTATAAATGTGCAATATAAAAATAAAATTATTCAATTATATGCATATATTTTTATAATAAAAAAGTTTTCCTTTTTCATGAAAACTATCTTTAAGTTTTATTTTTATAATTTTTCCAATTTATTAATTCAATTTATATTTTCTATACATATCGCGTGTGACATTTTTTATTTTATTAATAGCTCGTGTCATTATGAAAGAAAAAATAGCAGGGAGCAGAAAATACAAGAAGTAGTAATCGATAATTTTATAGTTACGACTTTTATTAAAGAAAAATTTATGCACACATTTTGTGACATCATGAGAAGAAGCACTTTGATAAAAAATTTTTCTTTAAATTATTTTATTACGTAGATGAATATAAAAAGTTTTAACGAGGCTATGTATTACTTAATAACGGAATATAATTTTATAATATTTTTATTTATAAAACATTATGCGAAAAACCATTTGAAAGTATTAATAATTTATCTTTGTATAAAGTTTTAAATAATATATTATTTTAATTTTATTTTCTTATATAGTGGGAAAAAAAAAAATTTTTTTTTTTTTTAATAGTAAATGAATTTTTCTTACCACTTAATTTTTTCTTACAACGAAGTCAATCGTGAATGATGTGTCAATTTAATGGCAATCTGAAACAAAATAATTTTCCAATAAAAAAGTTTGCATTTTATTAAACAATAAATCGATACATTGATTATTTAATTAAATATTTTAAGCATGTAAAATAAATTAAAATATTCACTGATATTATTTGTATACATATAAATAATGTAATAAAATTATAAGGAATTTTCTTTTTACCATTTAATTTCAGATAAAATCATTGAGCCACAATTATTATCATTACGAAACTTTACATAATCGCCTTAATTATTTTAGAAAATTAACCGTTAAATCTAATCCAAGCAGAGTAACACACAAATAGAGACGCAGGGACACGAAATAGAGAGAGAATTTCTTTCTGTTATTGCTCCACTTTCTGCTTCTCGCTTGATTTCACATATGACTCGATGTATCTCCAACCTTGGCGTAAGTACACATATTGCTTATGTTCATTAAACACATATAAACAGACATCGCGCGTCTTATCGCTTGCTCGCGAAACGAAACAAAACCGATACGGTTTGTCGCGCTCTACAACGTATCTCTCTCTCTCTCTCTCTCTTTATCGTTTTGCTGTATACGCCGTTAATGAAATCGCAACGACAATTGCCTTAATAGCGAGTGGAATTATTGCATCTGGATCGTTTGCAATTTTATAAGGTTAATAAAAAAAATAAAATAAAATAAAATAAAATATAATATAATATAACGTTACAAATCCGTGTATTTAAAGATCGCTTTCGATCGCAGGTGTCTTGTAGTCGAGATAAATTTTCACGCAAAGTATAATTTATCACCAGAGGCTTGCACATTCATAATTAACAGGCGAAACGCGGCAAGACTATTACGTGAAAAATTTTCTCGGGTAAAGCCACTTAAAACTTGATCGTCGTTTATTATACACAGCACACACACACACACACACTTTCGCCTTGGTCTTAAAGACACGACAAAGTGCGCTACGGAAGAAAGAGAAATTTTTCCGACCATTTTGTAATTTGGGTCGGAATCGAAAGAGAAAAGAAAAAAAAAAAAAAAAACAAGCTAGAAAACGGATAAGGGGAGGGACACTGCTGAGAGGGTGAAAAAAAATTACGCGATAAATTTTTTGGAGAAAGGTGGCGAATATAGGTGAATAAATTACCTGACCTAAAGGTTTTTTTTTTTTTTTTTTGAGAAACGAGGATAACTTGATTCGATAGTGAACGTATAGTGAATTTAAAACAATTTTTTTCAACATTTTATCATTACGATGGATTATTTAAAGACTAAACTTTGTCAAAACGTAGCGAGTATCGAGAGGAGTATTAAATTTCAATATTTAAAAAATTAATTGAAAATTCGCCACATTTTTTAAGGATTTATGCAAAACAATAGTATTTTAACAAATATAATCAAATTTCATTTTTAATCTTTGGTATACGAGAATGAATATTTTTAAAAATATTTAATTATTCTTTTATCGCAATAAACTTGAGTTTCTTTTTTTACCACTACGGCAAGCTATATTTTTAAAATAAGACTTTTAATATTCCATATTGTCCGCAGACGACTCTTAGAGGGTCGACTATTCTCTACTTTTTTTTTTTTTTTTTTTTTTTTTTATGTATAGATGTACGAAGAATCGCAGACTTGGAGGAAAATTAAAAAAATGAAAAAAAAAGGAAAAAAAAAAAATAGAAAACAGAAGGCATTGCGAAAGAAAAGTCGGTGTATGATTCAAGAAGATCTTTTGATTGCTCCATTTCGCGTTGCTGTGAGGTGAACGGCAATTCAAGCTCATTAGCTAAAGAGGACTATTTAGTCATTAAAAATGATTGCACATTGCTATTTTAATTCACGACGTCTTTAGAAAATACTTTATTTTTTTTTTTTTTTTTTTATTAGAAGATAAATTGTAATATTGATTTCGACGTTACGGCTGCTATTCTGTTACTATTTTAACTAGAATATTTTTCATAATAGAAAAAAATACTTTCCTTTTAACAAAAAATATTTCTTTTAAAAATTAATAATTATTACAAATATAAATTCTAATCAAAGTAAAATTTATTCAACAATCGAGTCAAAAACGTTTGTATGACGAAGCCTTCTATAACGGATTATAAACGTGAAAAAAAAAAAAAAAAAAAAAAAATGAATAATAATTTTTTTATGTTTGATAAAGCATACAATAAGACGGAAGCACTTTTCTCAGATATACCATAAAACAAATCGAAAAAATAAATAAATAAATAAATAAATAAATAAATAGAATAAAAAAAATAAAAGAAAGAAACTTGGAAAATAAACTTTCCAATCACGGCAACGAGTTTAAAGTCGAAAATTTCAAACTTCCAAAGTATACACGCGGATGCTTGCACTTAAACTCCAAAGAAAATAACAAAAAGTCAAAAGCAATCCGCGATAAAACTGTACAACAAACGCCGAGATTGATATACAAAAATCGCTTTGTACAATATACGATGGAAAAATTTCCGTGCACCGACTTTCGAAAATTTGAATTCTTCGTCGAGTCGCGAGTATATGGAAAAGTGAATACAACGCGACCAACGAATCGAAAGTATCCAAATAAAACAAATCAAAAAGTGAAGAAAGATAAAAGGATCGAGAGGAGGATGAATAATGTACGAAAGCAAAAGAGACAGGTGCATGTCATGGGGTTAAAGGATGGAATTTCATACGGCGCACGAGAGGAAAAAGTTTTACGCGCTCGTTGAGATGCAGGAAGTGACGCAAGTTGTTGCCAGCCGATTTACTATTTACCGAGTTGGCGAATTTTTAAAGTTGCCGTTTTATAAAAGGTGATGCTGTTTATCGAACACACCGATACATTGCACCGATGCATTTAATATTTCGTCGATGACTTTTAAAAGAGATTAGAAATCGTGGCTTTCTCGGTTATTCGATAAAATGAGAGCTTATGCATAAAAAAGCTGTTACACGTTTGTATATGATTTAATATTTCGAATTTATTTTCATTCGACTCAAATATTTATATGTACAATACTTTACCAATTGTTGTTTAGTATTATAATGAGTGCTCATGCGTAAGTTGCTTTAATACGATTGTACGAAATCGAATTATTCGAAAATACATAAAAGCAATCGTATAATAATTTATAAGCAGCTCTTTGATGATATTAATTTCAACAAAGAAAGGCACAAGAAATCTACAATGCACAAAAGGTCAATCTCAGCTGAATGGAAAGGAATAAAATTAACCGTTGCTTTTGAATATAGAGAAGAAATAAGGTAAAATGTTAAGAAAGAAAAAAAAAAACAATGGAAAAAGAACAGATGTGGCCTGAAAGAGACGAAGGAAATACAAGATAAAGCAGAAATATAAGATGCACAATAAGGAGACGCGGTAAACAAAGGAGCTGAGACGTAAAGGAAAATACGCTGCGTGTCGTGTGTGTATATATATATATATATATATATATATATATACACGAGAGCGTAAAACCGCAGGAATTGTTCTTTCTTCGCGTCCCTGTCAAAAGTGTATGAGAAGAAAGAAGGAGGAAAACGTCGTCCACCTGAGTGTGCCTCGTCGGAAAAATGCACGCGACGTAAATTTTATATTCATACGTATGATAAAGAGTAGCTAAAAGAGAAAGAGCTCTGTATAACGTTGACTCAAATCTTTCGAATTTATAACGGTAAAAGCTTCGGCTACGTTTTATCTAAATAAGCGAAATATTATATAATATCGATGGCATAAAGACGTGTATTCCTCCTCTCTCCCCCCTCCCCCCATTACGTTTTATCGAACGCAAATTCATTATTATTTTTATTATCTTTCTTTCTTTCGCTATTTTTTTTTTTTTTTTTTTTTTTTTTTAGGCGTTTCGTTTTAACTTTGTGAAATGTATCGTGAAATGTGAAAATGTCCCATTTTATAAAAAGAAAAAAAAAAATGGTACGAAAAGTAAAGAACGCTGCAAAAAATGAGAGTGCCTTTATTTTTTTTTTTTTATTTTAATAAAAAAAAAAGTAAAAAAATACAATTGCATGCGTAAATAAAATGATTCATCAAAAATATTAAAGTAAACTTTCGTCTTGTTGTTTTGAAATAAAGAATAACAAGGTATGCTGAATATTTGCGAAATATCCATCATATTTTATAATAAAAAGTTTCGAAGAACGTATAACAATCGCTAAAAAAATAAAAAAAGAAAGACGATCTATTCTTCTTCTATATCTGTAAATAATGTAAGGAAACTTCTCAATCATACGCGTAATGTTAAATTCCACGCGTTACCGTTGCACAATGCTGTTACCTTCGCAACGTATTTTTCTACGCGACGTATATTTCTTCATTCTTCGACTGAAAAAAAAGGATAAACAGAAAAAAGAGACGATGCACAATGCAACCTCGAGAAATATCTTACTTAAATGTTTAACATATGTATCACCCATTCTTTCGTATAATGTCGAGTTTACGTATACAAATTTAGGGTTAAAT
Source organism: Chalcis sispes (assembly GCA_949987625.1). Lineage (NCBI taxonomy): Eukaryota > Metazoa > Arthropoda > Insecta > Hymenoptera > Chalcididae > Chalcis > Chalcis sispes. Next base: position 72,144,770 of record OX465094.1, read on the forward strand.
TTGTGGGCTTCCTTTTTTCTTTCTTTCTTTCTTTAAAAATCATGAATAACAATAAAAAAAGGCACATGATTCACAAGACCAAAAGAGAGATTTAATAAACTCCGAAGTGGAGTAGTTGGTTAAATATACCGAAGCAGCAGCGGCAACGGCAACTTTTTTTTTATCACGCGACAGCGACGACAAGCCCGAATACGTAAGCTTTTTTCCCTTTTCATTACGTTCGCATCAAGTGGATACGGCAAAAGAGAGAGTGAGAGACAGAGAGAGAGAAAGAGAAAGAGAGAGAAGGAGAATGAGATATAAAAAGAGAGAGATAGGGGGAGAAATGTTTTGTGCGGAATTACAAATGCGTATTCTGGTTTAACGATATGCCGTCATTGAGAACAACGATGGTATTAATTATTGTAAGTGACAGGATGAGATATCTCTTCATATTTATATACACAATAAAAAGACACTTAGTGCCGCTTGTCACTCGAAATTATATCATCAGATTTATATTTTAACGTGAATGTTTGAAACGATTTGATATATATAGTTTATGCAACGAAAAAAAAATGTGTTTTATTTATTTGGCGCGATGTTGATAATCGTTTAACAATAATTTAAACACGAAATGAGAAAATTCGTCATTATAAGAATGAGAATTCAATAAAAAGACTATATATACATTTGAAATACACAGCGAAGAAAACTTATCCGAACATTTGCATTAATTGAAACCGGCTCTTGATACTATTAAATTTCATTAAGATTTAAGAAATTAATGAAGACATAAACTCAGAGATATAATTTATTTATAAAACATAAGAAAATTCCAAAAAAATTATTAACTTTTTGAAAAGTAGGAAAAAAACGTTGTATATTTAAAAATTTACTCGCCGACGTCGTCTATTAGTCTAACGTCGATGAATATTTTATATCTCTTTGTAAATTATTGAAGATGTCGAATTTTAAACAATGTATAAGAAAATAAAAATATCTTTATAACGGATTTATAAAAATACGCACGACCCAAAGAAACGTATATTGTCTCGGATAATTCGTTTGTGCTGCTTTCGATGCTTTTTCCTTTGCAACTTTGTTTTTTTAGAGTATAGCAGATTTAAAAGAGAAAAAAAGGAAGTTAAACCCATCGAAAAATCCGCTTATCTTTCTTAAAATTTTTCTCACTAAAAAGAAGAAAATAAAAAAGAAACCAAAAAAATAAAGGAAAGAATAGTGTCGTTCGAGTAATGCAAAAGAGTTCGATGTACGTTTCTCTATGTGAATCGAAAAAGGAGAAAGAGAGAGATACATAGTAAGAGAGATAGAGAGAGAGAGATTGTACGAAGAGTAAAGTTTGCGTCCCTCCTTTTCTCTCTCTCTCTCTCTCTCTCTCTCTCTCTCTCTCTCTCTGGTGCCGATGGACGATATAACTATAGATAGGTAATATAGGCGCGCGCTTTAGTTCGAATGTCATATTGAGTTACGGACCGCAAACTCTTGCTCCGCTAAGTTTGATACCGCAGCGGTGGTATATACAACTCAGTAGACTTTACGTCGTTTTCACGAATGTCCCGTTGAGAAGAGACGCGAAGAGTTAGAGAGACACGGAGGAGCGAGTTTACTCGAAAAGATACGGAGCATAACAAACTAAGAGAGTCCCTTCCTGGGTGTATATATATATATATATATACTCGTATATATATATATATGTATGTGCGGAGAGCTCGAGGGAAAAGAGTAAGATGAAAAGTCGCTTGCGTTAATTCAACCGTTCGTTTAATTGTTGTGATTCGACTTTGACGCGGAAATAAACAAAAGTGGAAAGGAAACTTCGCGTTGTCGGGAATTTCGTACACTTTAATTATTCTCCAATTTCATTGTTAATATTTTTATTGAAAATAAAATTGAAGTTCTTTTTTTTTTTTTTTTCATCGGATAAATAATACGCAATGAAAAATTGTTTACGAATGAATAACGTTTATCGATATACGTAAAATTATCAATAAGTTTTCAATTATATATCTCACAATATTTCACATCCGTTATCGCGCATCCGTAAATAAAATCTTCCGTTACTTCATAGAAAAATTTCAAGTTTAAACATTAAAAGTATACGTCCCAAGGGACGATCCATGCATCACACATTGCTGTTATACGAGCGAAGATCACGCGTATACATATACTATTTCACGAAAAAAAAAAAAAAAAAAAAAAATTCCCCACAAAAATTCGAATGCTCGAAATTTTTCATCCATAATGTATTCCCAATCGTAATAAATTTAAAGGTGAACGTATGAATTTACGATAAAACAAATTGCCGGAGATTAAATCTTTGCCGTGACATATTTGTACTATACATGGGAAATACGAATAATGCCTTGTTTTAATTATTATCGATATAAACTACGTTTTATCCACTCTTTCTCTATAGATTATGCAAGTTAAAATTTTTACGTTCGACTTTTGTCCTTACTCGCGCGTCGGAAAATTGATTGTTTTGTTTAATAATATAAGAGCTAAAAACTTCTCTAAAGATAGAGAATGTAGTTTTGCACGGAATTTTATATATTTCAATGTTATTAAAAATAACGGCATTTAAATTTTGAACTTTGACTAAAGAATTTTCAAGCTTTAATAATATCAAAGATTTTCATTGCCCTTTCAAAATCTAAAGTTAAATTTTTAAGGAATTTCAGCTCGAGTTGTGAAAATAAACATCTGTCTATACATATAAATTCACATACTATATATATATATAGATAAAAACTTAAATTCCAAGAGTGAAAGCTTACAACAGTCAGTCACATTGTCCAAAAATTAGTCGTAAAAGTAAATAAACAAAATAAAGGATGAAAACTCGTGATAAAACGGCTGTCTTGAAAGTTTCAAAATCCGAGTGACGATATAATGCAATAAATTCCGAAAGACAGAAAGGATACGCGAGCAACGTCTTTTCGGCAAAACATCACGAAAACTTAAACGTACAAAATAACAATAATAATATTCGTTAAATAATTCAATTTTAATTTACAAATACGAGCGTGATCATCTTTCTCGTAACGAAGTTAGAGAAAAGTTTGAGCGGCGGATGTTGAAAATGTTATTATAATTGCGATAACATTTATTTGACGTTGATTGAATTTTACATATGTTCGAGTAATTGTTTATTCGGGTAATAATATTTGAGAATGCTATTTGCAGAAATTAAACGGATGTTTTATACATAAATTATACATTGTAATTAATTAGAAATCTGTTAAAAATTTAAATAAATATTTTAAAAAATCGGGTGGGGAAACAAGGTATATCTATTATTTAATTTTAATAGAATGTGTCTAATATAAAACATTTATTTGTTTCGATAAATTTGTTACCTTAAATTATTTAATATTTTATTGTTTTGACATTCAATTTTAAACGTTTCTGCGTAAAACGCGGGTAAGGTTTTTCCGATTTTTTTTTTTTTTTTTTTTTTTTTTTTTTTTATCAATCGCAACGATTAATCAATTTCGCAGAACGGTTTGTTAAAGGGCAATTACCTTAAACAACAATATTCGCCATGCCAATCATGCGACGTCGATTTTCAACGGTAAATTATTACAAATTCATTAAATTAAATTCGTATCCGCGTGTATACATTCTATAAATGTTTATATAAATTAATGAGACGTTATATTGTAATAACAGTGGAGCATATTTACGTCAATCGCAACAGTACCTATACGCATAATTGTAATATCGTTATTATATTAATAATAGTACCGATCCCGACGGTGTTTTACTACTACTGTTTTAGTACTCGCCAACACGAAACGAGAAAATTCTAATTTTGCTTTATTGTACCTTCATTCGCGCCGCGAGTACACTTATTTTTTTCTTCATCACCGTTAATAAGTCACTTGAAATTCACATCTTGCAAAATCAAGCGAATAATACGCCGAGTAATCCGCGCGGTTTTATAAAAATAAAAAAAAAAAAAAAAAAAAAAAAAAAAGTCGAAATTCCGCCATTCATTCCACAAAAAAATTATCGTGGCATCGCTGCGGCTTTCCTTATACCTACCGACTCTTTTAAAAGAACTCGCGAGCGCACGCGCGTCTACCGAACCGACGAAGAATACCACCGGCATTCATCGAAAATTTATGCGGATTTCCATAGACCGACTCGAATTCTATTCTACATTCGAGAAAAGAATTTGAGAATGAAAAAGTAGAAGGTAAGGAGTGATGAAGGCGAGAGAGAGAGAGAGAGAGAGAGAGAGAGAGAGAGAGAAAGAGAGGAAATAAAAACGAAAAAAAAAAAAAAAATGGCGAAAAAACGTATTTTATTTGCGCACATACATCATAGAAGATTTTGAAAAGGATATAAGATTCGTTCTACTGCCTTGGCTATATAGTTTAACTCGAAGAGGGAGGGGGTAAACCGCGTTTTGTTTGCTCGTGCGTGTAACGCGTGCCCGTATATACAGGACAACTCGTGCGCAAACAATCGAACATTTCTCTCTCTCTCTATCTCTCTTGTCTTCACATGCGTTGGAGTATTTGTCCAGTGTGTTTATATATACGTACGCGCGCGCGCGCGCGCGTGTGTGTGTGTGTGTGTGTGTGTATGTTTCTTACGATGCGCTTACTTGCTTCGGTTGACTGCATATCGGTATAAAGACAAGTTCCTCGTATGTACACATAGACATATACGCCGGGGTTCACTTAGCTTCGCGAGTTTGTCGAGGTTTGTGTATCTACGTGTATACGTGCAGATGCAGATGAGATATTTTCGTGCGCGCTTTATTGAAAAAGTATAACGCGGAAGATTTGCCGACTCGAAATTAGTTTGCCCGTTGTGTCTGACTTGTAAACTTACGAATGCACCCGTAAATGTTTGATATAGGGAAAGTTGATTTTAATATGTGAGATGTTTGATTCTTTTTTTTTTTTTTTTTTTTTTTAATAATTTTGTGCCTTGTTTAACAGCGTAATATTAGATGTAACATTAGATATAATATATTTATTGTATTTTATCATTAGGTTAAAAAGAAAATCGAAAAATATTAATTGAAAAAAATTTTTTTTTCTTTCTTTTTGATACTTGTATCTGAATATAAATTGTATTCTTTGAGATTTAATAACTAACAAAAGATAATTACGATAAAATTGTGCAAAAAAAGTAGTTTAAAAATTAAAAATTCAATAATATGTAATATCATTATTTTATCAAATCAGTGTTTCGCGAATTCGTGTAGACTATAAAATTTTTAAAATTAAGTAATATTGTTTTCAATAAAACAATTGCAATTAAAAAAATATAATTTTTTATAAAATTGTTAAAAAAGCTTGCTTTGAGGAAGTTGAGTATAGCTTTTATTTTTCCAAGATTTTTTTCTTTAACATAATAATGAATTTTATTATCGTCATAAAAATCTTTTAACATGAAAAGTTTTTAAAATCATAAAGTATACTTAATTTAAAATTATAATAGATATAATAAAAGAATTTTTAAAATATCAAGTACATTAATAATACATAAAGATGTAAAATGAAGATTAACATGAAAACAATAACGTGAAAAAAAAAAACCTTTTAAACTTTAATGCAAAAATTATTAAACAATGGGAATATAATTTAAAAACATCGAAAAATTATTACATAAAAATCTCTCGAGTATATCGTAGAATCCGATATAAAAGCTATTTTCGCGCATGTTTCACTCAAACTCTTGTATAACTTGGAGGGGGGGGGGCGTGAAAATAAGTCGGAGAAAGAATGAGGGAGAGCAAGAAAGGTAGGTTTATAAGAAACGTTCTATAAAGTAGTCAAAGAAACTTCTAAACGCTCGACGTTTATAGGAATTTTATCAAAGTTTGTTTGCTCTTTGCATTGTAATAACGACGTAAGCGCCTTTTACTCTTTTTGATTTTTTTTTTTTTTGGTCTAAAACTTGTCTATTCTAATAGATAATTTTGATTAAAAAAAATAAATAAATAAATAAATAATCAAAAATATATATTTAGCAATAACTAAAATTAATTTTTATGTAAATAAATGAAAAGCAACAGTGACAAAAATAATTGTCACAAACTCTAATATTTAGCAATTAAATTAAAGAATGATTAGTATAAAAAAAAAAGAAAAAAAAAAAAAAAAAAACGAAAAAAGCATTTACAATAGCGAACGAACATTTAAAATTTTATAAACGCACAAAGGAATAACTTCAAATTCCAATATTTGTTGTTTATTTCGCGTGTTGGTTTACCGTACCAAAGATTCTTACCAAGTTTACAGCGAAATGTGTATTGACTTCCATCGCTTGTCTGTCGGATTATACACCGATGGTAAATTGTATCAGACAACGCTAACGCCTCTCTCTCTCTCTCTCTCTCTCTCTCTCTCTCTCTCTCTCTCTCTCTCTCGGTAAACTTTGGTTTGTCTTTTCTCCTTTGTGCCGAGAATTTGGTTAAAGTCGCCAATAAAGTTGAATTTAAGCTACAAAATATCGCCAAACCTCGACGTCAAATTTTTGCTTTTAACGTTTAGCTTTAATAGCCGTAATTAAAACACTAAGTAGGCATCCGTTTTAGAAAATTATTTTTAATACGTTTAACTGCTTAGTTCGTTAATGCATTTACCGATTATAAATGTAAATCTCGATCCAAAAGGTTTATTTATTTTCGAACGAAAAATCTTCTACGATTAATCCGTAAATGTTAAATGTAAATGAAAATATTCGTATAAATCACTTTATTCGGTGCTTTTTCACGAAACGCATTAAAAATCAAATACATCAAAGTTTACGTGCAAACAAATAATAAAAAAAAAAAAAACATACAAAGATAAATTATAGATAAAAAATAGTATTCTATCTCAACTGTAAATCACTTTTTGATCGGTACATAAACGAAAATTGATGCTGACAAGCACTTGTACAAGATTTTATATTACATCCTTTACGTGTGAAGAATTTTCGAAAATAAAGAAGAAAAAATAATAATAATAAAGAAAGAAGCTTTGATATTTTTAAAAATCAAATATTATTACAACGATCGTTGGTTTGGTAAACAATGTTTTTTTTTTCTCCGAAATGTTCAAAATGAAATAAAACTTTTGCCGAATTTCTCTCTTTTTTTTTTCTCTTTTCTTTTTACAAATGCAAAAAAAGGAAGGAGGGAGAAAAAAAAGAAGGAAAGAGCTCACGGTAAACGGGCGCGAAAACACAATGACCGAGCAAATTGTATCCGCATTCGGGGTGATAAATACCCAAAAAAAGAGCTCGTACAAAAAAGTGAGAGAGAGAGAGAGAGAGATAGAGAGAAAAGCTCGTAAATTTACATTAAAAATCTTTCGGCATTCGGCGCATCCGTTTATACATCCCCCGTTCTTTTTATGTTTTATATCTTTTGTCCTAGCCGAGCTATGATCGTTCCTCAACGATGCCAAAAGCTCCTGCGGCTGACACTGACGATAATGTCTTTAGAATTGCCTCGAGTGTACGTATATATACATATATACATAACCGAGTTGCGCGGCGTTTGAAAAATCGCCTATGCCGAAAACACACGGACACACATACACATATAAACGAATGGAGAAAGAGAGAGGGAAAGAGAAAAAGAGAAACGAATCCTCCTCGACCGTAAATTATAATTCACCTTTATCACGTTTGAGTTGAAGCATTGCTTGCGAAAATTTTTTTTCTTTTTTTTTCTTTTTTTTTCTTCTTTCGTCGAATTCAAAGCCGCGGAAAATAGACGCGCGATTCGTGAAAGAGAACACAAAAGGTTAAAAGCGTTATACGTTGCACGAGAAGATTCGAATTGAAATCTAGATCGAATTTATTTTTAAAACGTGACGTTCGCGAATTTTAATATGAGAACGACGAATGTCTGTAATAATTATCAACGACCGATGTTTTTAAGCGAAAGGATCGATCGGTTTGGATTGTAGATCGGAAAAAAATATAAATTTATGAGATAATTTGCAAAGTTTGTCATGTTCAATGAGGATATATGTAATATTTAGTAGATATGTATATTCGAAATAGCAGTACATTATAAAGGATTATGTAAGAAAATGTTGAGAACGACATTTAAAAAAAAGACATTCGCTCGATATTTTTTAATCAAGATACAAAACTAGGATGAATGATCGATTCGATCGAATCCTCGATACAAATATGTATATAGTTATATGTAATATACCGGTATACAAGTTCTTAAAAATACGCTTGCATTTCTTTCATACGCTAAAGCGGGATAGATTAAAGTTGGCAAATAAAACGAAAGTCGATGTGTTTTCGCGTTATATACATCGAGTACAAGATAATTTAAGAATCAAACAGTTTAACGCTGATTAAGAAACTTTTATCAGAAGGTAGTAATAGAGTCATTAACGTGTAGCTTAGTATTAAATTCCAAACTGGATAAAACTTTTTCGACGTTTGCAGTTCGGCTTGGCGAACTTTAACGCAATCAGTATTTAACTTCTGTGTTACCAATAAAAAGCCCGTTATATATATACACACTCACAGACACACACACAGAAACATACTCGCACACGCGTGGATAAAGTAATCCGTTCATATGTGTGTGTGTGTGTGTGTGTGTGTGAGTGTGTGTAGGTTTAGGAGACCGTTTATTTGATAAATGTATAAAATTGCTAAAGTAAACCGTCGATATTTTTTAAATTCTTTTTTTCAAATTCAATCGTCTTTTTTAAAATTTATTTTCGATCGTTCATATATAAAAAATAACGTAAATAATGTTATGCGTAAGCAACATTGAATTTTTTATAAATTTTAATATCTTTTTACTTGTGCATTGAAAGTTACCGGTATATACAATAGCAGTTTATTCAAATAATTTTTTAACGCCGCGGTGGATTCGCTTTTAAATTTCAAGTAATTTTTCTTCTCCCGCAATTTACGTTTACTTTCGAAGGCGTTTTTTAGCAATTGTATAAACTTACGGCGTGCGTTTCACTTTGTTTTCCGATTGCGAAACTAAAAGTGTTATTACCGTTTCTTTTACAATTGTTTGACTTTAGCTTTTTCTCTCTCTTTCTCTCACTCTTGCCATCAGTCATGAGCTCGCGTCGAAAACTTGAAATTGTTAGAAAAACTTTTATTGATTAACAATAATATCAATAATTTGATAATAAAAACAATCCGATTATTTACAAGCAATAATATAAATAATGCTTCGGGTATCAAATTATTTATTCTTGTAATTATTTTTTTTTTTTTTTTTTACCTCGAAGAAGCAAACACCGACGACCTATCGATTATTAATTCGAAATCAAAAGGAACAAGCGCATAATATCTGAAACCTCATCGTTATCGGTAAAGTATCCATCGGTATAAAGGCGCGAAAGGTTATATATATATATATATATATATATATATATATATATATATATATATATATATACAAACACGCATCAACTCAGTGTGTACACAAAGCAGCAAAGCTCGCATCGAACTATAGCGGTAAGTCACGAGGACGTAACAACTCGTGGTAAAAGGTTCGAGAGTACGCGGGGAATTAATTGCTAGCAATTAGACTGCGACAATTAATTGCTGCGCGAGTCGATTGCTTTCTCGCTCTTTCCCTCCTCCCTTTCTCTCTCTCTCTCTCTCTCTCTCTCTCTCTCTCTCTCTCTATCTCTCTTTCTCCAATCTCGCGAAATTATTTCTCGAGTGGATTCGGCCGCAATCTGCGTGTTAATAATGATGCCCTCCTGCTCTTATCCTATATACGCGTCGCTTCCAACTCTATTATCGATTGCGTTGTATTGCTGCTCTCTCCGCTATGTGTACGTGTGTGTATAAATATATACTTCATGGTGGCAAAAGCGAGTATAGCGTCGTACTGTATATTAGCCCTCTTTTTTCCTTTTTTTTTTTTTTGCCCCAAGAGTCAAGCCGAATGAAAAAAGTGCGTCGGAAAAGAGAGTGAGTGAGTGAGTGAGTGAGTGAGTGAGTGAGAGAGAGAGAGAGAGAGAGAGAGTGAGAGGGTGAGAGAGAAAAGAAGCTACGAAGCTTCGAAATTAACTCCACGAACTGCTAGTATACCGACAAATACTTCCCCTCTCTCTCCCTGCCCCCAGGCTATATACACGTTCGCGCACATTGCTCCGATTGCCGAACTTGTTGAGAGTGCGATGTTTGAAATTATTTACTTCTCTCTCTCTCTCTCATTTTTTTCTTATTTTTCTTTTTTATTTTGTGTAAATGGCTCGCTGTACGGATTAAAAGTAGGTACAGTCGTTTTGCTTTGAATGAACAGAAATTTTTTAGTTTTAGTTTTAAAATATTGTTACGGCGATTTAGAATATCGGATTACTCGTTTATTGATTAACTTTAAATATTTTTGCGTCAATTAAAACAATAATATTATCATATTAAAGTAAAGTTAAAATCAATTTAATTTCAACGTAATTATTTGATATTTATAATCATGAAAAAAATTTTCATAATATCGAAAAACTTTTTATCGAACAATGAACATAGTACATGTAATAATGAATATAGTACAAGTAATAACTTTAATATATGAACAATTTAGTACATAAATTCTTATGATACGGTATAATAGTCTGTAATTAAAATTAATATCGTTAAGTTATAATTTTGAATATAAATTGCATTTAATGTTCGCTTATAAGGTGTATAATAACGCGAACAATTATTTCTTTTTAATTTGAAAGCCCCGACAGCAATTATTTATCCAACGCCATTTGTTTTCCTCCTTCGCATGTGTGAAATGTTAATCGATAAGCTTACTGTATATGGAATTATCGTTCTGAGATTATACCTGTAATTTAACGAGAAATTATTAATGCCTGATAAAAAAAATTCATGCTTGAAAGAAGGGAAAATTTTTTATTTTTTCAGAAATAAGTACATGTTTTAATACAATATACGCTTGCGAATTTTGCCGTTAAAAATTTTAAAAAATAAAAGCTGATGACCATTTGATTTAAAGAATTCATAAAAACCTAATATAGAACTCTACAAAGTGAAAAATAAAATTTATTCATGAAAAAAAAAAAAAAAAAAAAAAAAAGAAAAAGAAATTAATGAATACGAAGGCTTAGTCGAAACACCGAAAGGTATATAACCACAAAAGTAAAAATTAGAAGAAGAAAAGGGAATAAGCGCGTAAACGAATCGACTTTTATATGCATAGAGCTAAACTTTTTTCAGGCTTTTTACGAGTCTTTTCTCACGGTCGCGCCGCGAGTTTAACTCGAGAAAGGAAACGGCGCGATAAACTCGTGTATATGTGTGTGTGTGTATGTGTGAATACACGTATACGTATACGTACACGGTAAGACACGCGCGAACGTTTGCACAACCGCGGTATTTTCATTAAACGAAAAAGAAAAAAAGATTAAGCAACAACGCGCTCTTATACACATGACGCGTTTTTTTTCGCGTATAGTTTCGAGATAAAAAAAAAAAAAAAAAAAAAAAAAAACAATAATAAAGAAAAGAAAATGTATATTGACCGCGTAAACGAAAATTTTCGCGAAACTTTTCTATTCCCTTAGTTATATTAAGAAGAAAGAAGAAAAATAAAATGTATAATACGCGAAGAGCGCACTCGACGATGCGCGCGTACTATGTACTTTTATCCTTTTCTATCTTAGCGCATTCTCTCACTCTTTTAATGAAAAAGAATCCTTTTTTTTTTTTTATTTTTTAATTTTTTTTTTTCATCCAACGATAACGAAGCTTAACGTCGAAATTAGCCGGCTTAAGGACTGTTTACGAATTTTAACGCGGCTTGTACGAAAGTTTACTCTGTAAATTAGAAAAGTTGTTGTATGGTGTGCGCCTTTTTGCATTAATAGGTAGAAGGGAAATGGGAATATTACGTCTAAGGATGGAAAAAAACAAGTATATTTTTTTTTTATTCGACTACGAGCTTAATAGGTTGACGTTTGTGATTGTTTTTAAAGATAAAAATTATTTTAAATTGTTAATCCGTAATGGTCACCGAGGGTCCAGAAGTACCCAGGCTAACTCGCGCAGAAAAAAAACTATTGAAATAAAAAAAAACACCTTAAACTAAAGTTTAGTTCAAAACTTGAGACGATAGATTAAAAAATGAGCAGATGGCAGCTGTCTTTTTTTTTTCGCGGAGTCCAATAAACGTCCAGAGTGACCATTATGGGATAAAACTAAGGCTAGGAGTTGTTTTAATCGCAAAGGAAATGCATATTGAATAAATGTTTGCATAAAATTATTTGTTTTAATGTTGTTTCTATCATTCAAAAGTTGATGCTTTGAAAATTGAACTTCATTATAATACGTGTAAAACATTAAGTAAAAGCCCTTAAAAACTTATAAAGAAATTTTGAAATTCTTGCTTCGCGCAACAGATTTTTAGTTTAATAACTAATAAATACCTTTTTACGTTAAGACCATAAAAAAGTTTTTATGCGAGTAAGAAACTTTCCAGTGCATTAAATGACTCGGGGATATGACTTTGACAAGGAAAAAAAAAAAAAGGTTCAAACTTTAGATGAAAATTTTTCCGGAAATAACGACGATGATGCTTATTAATTAGGATAATAATATTACAAGCTCAATTATTTATTCATAATTGCAATTTTCATAATTAACATGTATACTACAATATTTTATAATTTTTATATTATGAATTATAATGAAATTTATACACGAATTAAGATTTTAAAAATAAAAATAAAATAAAATTTATATCATTTACTTTCTAAATAAAAGATTTCTATTTTATCGACAGTTAAATACTTGTCCAGTAACAGTATTGTTTTTAAAATATAATTATAAATTTTCCGAACTTATACGGCACTTTCATATACAAAAAAATACTTGTAAGTTTTTTTTGTTGATCGTCACTAACAGTTTATTATGGAAATATTATATTATAGTCGTTTTTAATACATCTTTAATAAAGGAATAGTTTTCTATTTTTAAAATATTCTTTATGAACATAGTTAATTAAATAATGCCTTAGCTGTTTAGTAATATTAATAATTAGTAAAGTTTTAAAAAAATATTATATAAAAATATTATATATTTTTAATGTTCGTTTAATGCCTCAAGCTTATTTCAGAACAAAGTTACAGTATTTTTTAATTGAAAATATTATTTATAAATAATGAAATTTTCTATAAATACTATATAATAATGATTATAATGAAAATAAATTTTAAATTTACATAAAAAAAAAAAAATTTATTTAATAATTGTGAAAAATAAAATTATTATTTTTAATCTAAAAATTATAAAGTAACTAGAAAATAGTAAAAATTAAAAATTACGCAAATTCATCAGATAATATTCACGATATCATAATTATTGATAAAAAAAAAAACCTATCGCGCGTTCTCGAAGGCCGCACAGCAAACACGTGGACGCTATCTCACATTTCGAATTACGAAACGCACGGCATCGAGAAAGAGAGGGAGATGGTACGAGAGAGAGAGAGAACAAGGAAACTGATGGAGGCACATGAGAGGAAAGGGAAGAGAACATTTCGTAACTCTGCGTTCTATCACTAGGTGGCTGAAAGCTAAAAGTATATACCTGTTAAAGAAAAAGTCGAGTTGATGTTACTTAAGGAGCCGCAAGAGTTCAGAAAATTTGTCTTCAGTGGGGTCATTACTGATCCACTTAGCAAGTGATGATCGTGGGAGATGATTTTTGATTAAAACGCACTCCTAGCGGTCGTAAACTATCGCACGACCGTCTAGTGACCATTCTGATGCTAATATACTGAAGACCACTTTAATGATTCATTTTCGAAACATTAATTTGTCTACGAAATCATAATACTATAATTGTAGGATAATTATATTCAAATTTAATTCGTAGTCATTGTTTTTTTCACTAATTAGTTGTCTATGTGAATGTCAGTTTCATGCAAATATATATTAATTTAATAATAATTAAATATATATATTTCTGAATAATTATTACATTTTCACGACTAAAAATTAAAAAAACATGATTAATTCGTCATTATTATATATCAAAAAGTCAATTTTAAATTTACTAGAGCGTTTAATTGACCATTATATGACAAGGGATGCGAGATTACTTGGTTCTTAAACCCATTACGTACAGCGCTCTGCTCGCGCGACACGCTCACAGGGGCCCGCACATTTTTGAGCGTTCTAGAAACACTATACGATCCATATATTCACTTTTTCAATTCGCATTTATGTCGCTATTAACACTCAGTAGATCTTTGTCTGAAGTGTTATTTGGCGCATCCGATAAATCGTCAAACAATTCATTTTCATTTTCTTCAATTCTATGTGTCATTTTGCTACTATTTTAGAATTAGGGCCTATGTAATAAAATAATTCTTATTATAAATTATCATTAAAAAAACTGAAAATATAAATGATTTTTAAAAAGCTGTTTCCTTACAAATTAAAACGCAAACCTTTGAAATAATAAAATGCTGTACAACAATAAAACACTTTACAAGGTATGATGCACAGAGACACAAAGCTATCAATGTAATGGCTATACTGACCGACTGATTTTTACGCTCTCAGAAGGTTGTTGGTTGACATTTATTTTTTTCGCTAATCATTTGTTAAGGGGATACGCAAGACTTCGTTACCCTGGTAACGTAACAAGAAAGTCTATTTTTAGTTCCTTAATCGTTTGAGTGCGGCGAAGCGCTATCGCGCTTCGTTTGTTCATCGAAAAAATTCTTCCTCACTCAAACGGTTAAATCATCGATTGCGTTAAAGAATCCTGAAAACGAGATATCTCGTCTCCCGGCCACAACGTTTGGATTGCTAAAGACGAGATATCTCGTCTCCCTTACGCAATGTGTTAAGAATTGGTTATATATACTCACCATGTGTACATAGTTTTGTATATTTATATCTTACACCTTTGAAAGGGTCATGTAAAAAATATTCCGTTTAAATGTTAATCGATTTGTCTTGCAAACATGATTGAATCTATCGTCAGTAAAATTGACAAGACAGTACATTTTATTCACTTTACCTGTAAAAGCAGCAACTGCAAAAAGAGAACTTTTGTAGGGGTTTATCCGCCAAAAGTGTATTGAACCATAGATAAATACGTCTGCGGCTAGATAGAGAGGTATTTCGTTGTAAAGTATGTGAGATCATAGATCGAGTGACAATCTAGAACGCTTTATTCTACAGTGCTTTGAAACGATTCAGGCGTAAACTTAATTTCAGTTTCAAACTCAGCCTTAAGATTGTATATTTATATAATTATTTTATTAAATAAAATATTTCTTACACACATTTTTGCTCCATATAGAAATTAATCTGCTAAATTTAACTCATGTTTATTTTTATTAAAACAAATATTATTTTATTGCAAAAAATAAAAATATCCTATTATCATTTTTTTTTAATTCATTAGAAAGAATAAAAAAAAGTCTAATGCAAGATTAAGAAAATTAAGGAAAGAACGATTTAAAATAATTATGAATTGTATTATTTTTAATCAATAAACTAAAAAGAAAATACAAAATTATTACTAGCTAAGTTTTCCTTGACTATAAATTAAAACTCTACGCACGAGGAATTTAAAAACAAAAAGTAGAAGTAGGTCTGGATTTTTGAAGATATCCTCAATAATGCGTTTTGGTACCGAAAATCCAAACGAAGTTTTTTATGAATAGTTTTAAGATTAAGCAATAGATACCTAATAAACTTAATTTTTCATTAATAGATTGCTAATTTATTATCATCTATATGAAAAATATAGCTATCTATTGTTAATTTTGGAATCTATAAAACGAATTGAACATTCTCAAAAGCACTGAATGATCTATATATATATATATATATATATATATATATATATATATATATATATATATATAATGCAACGCGAGCGTATATAAAACAATTGTAAACGTGGACGACTCGTGCAGTTATTTTAATGACGTTTTATTCATCCGCCGACGAGGCCACATTGGCACTCGGAACTAGTCCTGAATCTTTAAAGGTTTTAAGACTCGGTAACACACACATGCGGAATACGGAACGACGAATGGTACGTATATCGTTCGAATGTGCTCGACTTGACGTTCGGCCAAAAGGCTAATAAGGCACTTGTTGTCTACTGGCGCAATTAACAATGTACGACCGTCGATAATTAGCCCGACTTTAATTTCGCTTGCTCTTATTCTTACGGTGAGCGACATTCGTAAAGCGAATTTTGTACCGGACAAGTAAGTGGAAAAGTGAAAGAGAGATGTGGTCCTGTAACTTCTCTTCGTTTTTTGCTTGTCTTTAATATATATATTTACGCTAATTCCAAAAGCGCTTCTTTGTTCTTCTCCAAGTCCGGCATAGAAAAGACAGAGAGGCGAAGAGGATAAGAAAATTCAAAGCGGCGAATTGAAAATAATCAAAATCAATTAGTCACTTTTTTTAACGTCTGATTGGAATTCTTTATATCGCACATCATCAAGAAGAGTAAAATTACTATCCTTTTTCTGTTTAATGAAATTATATCAATTGCGATTAATTGAAAAGCGTTAGAAATTAAAGACGAAAGTTTTAAATCACGTTCAATATAAAATTAATTACCGAATTGTTCGTTGAAGTCGTAAGCAATCCTTTTATGTTTTTTTTTTCTTTTTTAAAGATGCACTTAAAAATACTCGGTAAAAAGATAGCATTTTTTACTTGCAGTATTATTATAATTAATTGAAATATTATTCAATAACGACACACTTAATTAAATCCTTTTTGAATGGTAAACGAGTTTAAAGTGCCGCTTTTAAAACAGTTATTAATAAAAAGAATTATCGGCGATTAATTTTATTTTAATCGATGAAAATATATATATATAAAAAAAAAAAAAAAAAAATGAAAATTTGTTTAAGAATCGATTATATTTGAAAATTTGATAAAATAACGTGCAGGTAAAAATTACTTGCGTTATTAATATTATTTTATATGATTAAAATTTTTGTTTACTAAACATTTTTTACAATTATTTTGTTACAACGTTCGAAAGTTGATATCTAACTTGATTGTATAATCGATAGATGTAGACTTTAAAATAAAATTAAGTATATACCGATGTAATTTCGCACTCGCGCAGTTAGTGTCAAGACGAAGAAGCATGAATTTACCATAAGATTAGTCTCGCGACACGAAAACGTGAAAAATTTTCTAAATTCAACTCGTGCGTACATATTTAATACTTATAAAATATTGTACATACCTATATAGGTAAAAATAATAGATAAAATTATATACCTATATATAGGCACATCGACCGAGTACAATTGATTTATGTCTTTTATTCTTAATCAGAATCTTTTGAAAGTTTCGCCGAGGAGAAAAATCATTTTAACACCGTTGCATAATGTTTGAGCGATTAATCATCCTTAATTAGTCGTCGCCGGCGCAATCGATATCTTAATGCAAGCGCTCGGGAGGTAAATTTATATTCCTCCCATTATATTACACCCGACCGCGATTTAACAGTTTGCCGTTGCTTCTCGTTTACTTTTACAATTTGACTTTCATAAATTTTTTATAGAAAATTCGTTTCCTTTTTCCTTTTATTTATTATTTTACTTTTATTATAAATTAATTAAGTTACCGAGTTTGTTTTCATAAA
Organism: Chalcis sispes; assembly: GCA_949987625.1. Taxonomy (NCBI): domain Eukaryota; kingdom Metazoa; phylum Arthropoda; class Insecta; order Hymenoptera; family Chalcididae; genus Chalcis; species Chalcis sispes. The sequence continues at coordinate 72,162,380 of OX465094.1, forward strand.
ACTTTGTAAGAGATTTAAAATGTAAAAATGTTAATTTCATTTTAAATTTATGAGAATTGTTTTAATTAGTTTGAAAAATCTTTCGATGTTAAATTATTTATAGTTACCTAATTCAATTTTTTAATTATACTTTACCGAAGTAACGAATCTTTTTTAACAATAACTTATTTAAGTTATTATACAAAGTTAATTTGAAATCACTATAAGAAAATTAAGCTTAAGGCATTATTTATTGCAATATCCAAATGTAAGAAAATTAAGAGCTATCGGATTACATTGAAAATCCAATCGATCGATCGTCATTACAATGTAAGACAATTTTTAAAAAATAATTGCTTCCATCCTAATTAAAAATATCGCTAAAATGATAAATAATAAAATAACGATCTTTAAATTCAAAGATGTTAAGTCGCCTACATATAGCCGAATATTTCGTTTGTACGCAAACACATCGAAAGTGCGAAAAAAGCAATATACACAAAAGGCGACATGGCGACACCGCAACGTTACGCATAGCAATACCTTTACGTGTCATCTTTTTCTTTTCTTTAACGGAGAGTTATGCACGGATATTGGTATGTCGTTTTTATTTATTTTTTCTTTTTTTCTTTCTTTTTTTTCTTTTCGGAGGCGTAGAATAGGATGCAGCACTTTATGCTCGTCTCGTTACAAACGAGAGCTCGTTTACGTTCCACCTAGTGCACCTGCTTACCAAGCTTCCTTTCCTTTCCTTTCCTTCTCTTTATCTCTATCTTATCACCTTTATTTATTTCTTTATCGCTCTTTATTTAACGCCTATCGTAAACTTCTTTTCCTGTATGCATTTTTCTCATTATGCGCCTCTTTTTTCAACGAACTTTACGTCGTTACACTTATACACGCGCGATGAATTGTCGGTATCGCGTTTGTTTTGAATTGTATCAAAGTACTTATATAGCATCGGTGCTGTTCATAAATTTTCCTTTTATCTTTTTACTTTCGACAGTTTACGTAGGATCAAGGCAGTTGAGTCGCGAACCAACGTCTCTTTCGAGATGAACTTTTATAGTCCTTTTCTTTTACTTTTTTTTTTTTTTTTTTTCAACGTTTCGCGCGCATCTTTATATTTATATAACTTTTCTACTATTATATTAATCCAAGAATTATGACATGTGAAATCTCTTTATAAAAGGTCGTATTCCATATAATTTAAAGTGCGGATATGAGGTTCGCGAGAAAATTAAAAAAAAATAAAAAAAGTGAAATTTAATTTCGCTCTGGTCTAACGGTCTAGTTTTATAAATTTGGCTTGAGTTTAAAAAAAGTCGAGCTATACCTAAAATTTAAAACTTTTACGTTGATAACTACTTTTACGACCAAAAATTATTTACACAAACATGAAAAGAATTAAAAATTGAGGCATTAATAATTATACTATGAAGCAAAATTGTTAAAAGTTATAATGTTAACTATTTTAAAATAAATTTGCAAAGTTAAAATCTTTATTTTTACTTTCAATTCGTTATATGACTAAAAGAAAAAAACAGGTATAACATCGCTGGTATCGGAAAATTTAAAAGTCAAACGATACATCAAAGTCAAACCTTCCTCGTATTCTATATTCTCTTCGGGAATAAAATTTTCATTGCTAAAGGTAGCATTAAAACTAAAAGTAATTCTTCGATTCGCTGTATATCTTTATTTTTTATTTTTTTTTTTTTTGCAAACATTTCGTTGTTTCGTTTCGTTTTATTTTTCTTTTTCGAAAACCATGGCGCATCCGAGAAACGAATTCGAAGTTGAAGCGAAAGGCGCGCAACGGTAAAAAGTAGAACACAGCTCGCAGAAAATTAAGCTCCGAAAGAGAGAAGGACAGAGAGAGGGAATTTTGTTTCCTAAAATGGAAAATTTACCGACCGATGGCCTCTCTCTCGGCTTTGCGTTCAAACAAGTGAGGAAGCTTCTATTATTCTTCAAGGGTTTAGCTGACCGTAGTTGTGGTTGATTTTGTGTGTTACATTTGGTCGATGGTTTTTGTTTTTATGTTTCTTTTTTCCATTTCTTCTTTCTCTTTTTGGTATAGAGTTCGAGTTGTTGGATAACGTTTCTCGAGTATTCGAGAAACAATCGGATCTTAAAGAAGGGAAAGAAAATTTAGATAAAAATAATACCATTAACGTAATTTAGTACGTAATTTGGTATTAATTTTAAATTAAGATTTTTAATAAAAACGATTTACCGATTATTTTTTTACGATAAATTTGTTACGTCAACTTATCTCAGCAAACGTTTATAAATACAGTTACCATTAATCAACGAGTGATTAGTTTGTATCAAACACACGTTATTGGAAAAATCTTTAGATAAAATCCCTCGCAATTAGTTATCGATAGGTGAAGCTCATTAATAAAAGACCGCGAAGCTCTTATTCTCTCCACATAAATATCTTCCTTGAGCCCTAATTAAGTCTCTTATGTAATAAGAAAAAGCGAAGAATAAGAAGAACAAATAAAGAAAATATAAAATTGCTTCATAATTTATCAGTTTGTCGAAGTATCCGAGAAAATCAAATAATTACATTATATTTGTTTCATCTCAATTTTTCTTGTAGTTTGAGTGAGTAAAAGAACTTTTGATCTTGTGAAAACAAATTTATGCAAAATTACGCGCGGTAATAAGAATGAATTTTTTTTTTTTTTTTTTTTTCATAAATTCAATATTATTTTATAATAAAATTCAACGTCGATCATTTTTTGCGAACAATTTTTACAAAATGTGAAAATGTATATTTAAAATATCGTGCGAAACTTACTCATTGACGCGTAATATTTTTAAAATGTCGGCATAGTCAATTGTTTTCAAACATTCAATTAGACATATACTACACTGGGACAAAGAAAAACAAAAACATTAAACTTCAATATTAGTTCATTTTGCATCAAAAGTTAACTTGTAAAATGTATATTACTGCGTTCTCATGGTTTTACTTTTCCGCATTTCGTTAACCCAATTTTCCTGATCCTTTTGAAATTTTAATCAACCTAAACTTTAACGCTTTTGAACATACAAAAGGATATACATATATACGCGGAATGTCGGTAAGGTCGGTATTTAGCTGCCGCGAAAGAGAAAGCTTTCATTAATTCATTTTGTTTGCCTAAGCACACACGCACACATACACGCACGATTTATTGATAAAATTAGAAATTTAAACTATAATTATCAAAGCAGATTTAGTAAATCTTTTAAAAACGCTTGTCCCTCTAAAAAAAAAAAAAAAAAACAAAAAAAACGAGAAAAAAGAAGAATAAATAAAGGTGAAGAAAGGCAAAAATTTTACATTTACATGTTTTAAAATATACAGACACATATCCCCTACCTCATCGCTTATTTATAAATAAAATTTCCCTTGTTCACCTTTTCTATTCATTCGTTTGTTTTATACTCCATCGCTTTTCCTCGCATTTTTATTTCCGTCCTCTTTTCTCTCTTTTTCCTATTGTTACTTTACTTTTGCTTTACCGAGAAATAATCCCAACGCGTTACAAAGCTAAAGTTGACTTTACTTTTCGTAGCTCACGAATACGATTAACTCTTCAACTCTTGAACTATCATAGTTAATATATGTATATATTTTTTTACCTCTACTCATTTTTAATTTCCGATAAAATTTTTATTAATACGATCTAAACTCGGCGCATATTTCAATTAGCGCTGCGTCTTTTTTTTTTTACTTTAAAAGAAAAAAAAGGGGTTGCGTTTTTCGCGAGATGAAATTTAAGAGAAGCCTCGGGCGAGATTATCGGCGCGGCAAAATTAAATCGAACTGGCGCGCGCGAGTTTCACGGAATCTTCTCTCATGCGAATATATACACATATATGTACATCGTTTCGTCCGACGCGAAAATTTTCCGACTGCCCGTACACACGCAAAAACGAAAATCACGTATACGCGTAGCGCGCGCATATGGAGTAGGTAACCGGATTTATTCGATTTATTGCCGTGAGAGAAGCGATTTGAAAACCCCGAGTCGTGAAATTTTAGCTTCTCTTCCCTTAATTTATACGTTTGTTACTCTTCGGGGCATGTATAATGCGAGAGAGAAAGAGAGAGAGAGAGAGAGAGAGAAAAATTAAATCGTCCGAACATACTATATAAATGTTCGTACACGCGGGAACGTTGCCGAGCGAAAAGGTATTTACAAATTTCCGATGCGTGATCGTGAAGGAACAACACGAAAAAAGGGGGATAGGGTGGGGGGGAGAGAGGATAAAAATCCGTTATAATGTGCGCTCGTAAACTTGTTTCCGTCGAGTAAATCATGACCGGGAAAAATTACAGCTGCCGGCTTATTATCGAATGCTTGTACATCGGGGATCGATGAATCCGCAATCTCTTGCGAATATTAAGATCGATATCGAGAATTTTCATTAATTTTTTACAACGTTATCGTCAATTTCTTTTCTTTTTCTTTTTTCACGTTTTATTGCGTCACACGATGAACGATAGTTGGTTAAAATGAAAATAATGTTTATATTTTTATTCCTTGACGCAACGATAACTTGTTGTGATACAATTTTTGAGATTTTGTAAATAAGTACGCAGCGATGTAAGCTATAAATATTTGCCCCGAAAAATTTAATGTACAATGCAGAGGAAAACTTTCTGATCTATATACTTTCTTACTTTTTCTTGCTCGCATACACATACGTATATATGTATAATAATTTTCTTATACTTTATTTATTTATTTTTTTTTTTTTCGTCATAACGAGCCTTAAAAACTTTTTTAATCAATTATTTTTCATCGGAGTTTATGTAAAATAAAACTTTATGCGTAAATTGCGCGAAAAAAATTTTTTTTTCCTCGACGTAAATTAACTTTTACTTTAACGGCGTGAGTTTGACGGTATATCACGGTGGTTTTTACAAAATAAAGGTATATCGCACGGTGAGAAAATTTGAGTTATGAGAACATCAATAACGGCTTTATACCTTATGTTTTCATTATAAAAACAATTAATAATTGTTTCATTATATAAATAGTAAATTACGATAAAAAAAAAAAACGCATTCGATGACAATTGAATTTTTGTTTTCATTCACGGATGAATCAAAGCTGCGATTGATATAATATCAAGGTAACCGAAATAAATATATACATATATTAGGTCGATAAAAATTTTCCAAATTCGTATTTCTCTCGACGTTACTTATAGATACGAGAATATAAACCATTCGATTAGCCTAATTATCGTACCGATAAAATTGCTTTCTCGAGGGAGAATGCTAATTAGGTACGCTCGATTAAGCTCTTTTAGTTAACCCTTACACGAGCGTTAACGAGCGAGGAGAATTTTCCAAAATGTTCTCGTGTACGATATTTTAACCGCCTTGAGAATGCAACTGGTATACATTCGTGGAACGAACGGGACAAATTGCAGGTTGGTATATGTATATATATATATATTTTTTTTTTTTTATTTTAAAATGGATGTATTTTTATGTAAAAATGCGGATAATTTTGAAAATTGTTAAAATAGTTATGTGAGTTGGTTGAGAGAAAGAAAATTAAGTAATTCGAACATTTTAATTGCATGTATATATTGAATAATAATCTGGATTCATAAACTGAATAAGTATAAAAAAAATTAATAATTCAATACTTTGAAAATTTTATTATTCGCAATTAAAAAAAAAAAAAAAGTTTATAAATCTCCGATTGCATTCGTTGTAACGATTCGTAATAAGCCTCGCGTACGTCATAATTATGTGCACATACATGTACATATACATATATATGTATGTATTCATATAGACAGAGGCGTGTCGCGGGTTCGCGCCCAATAAAATCCACCCGATCGAGCCGCTCTCTGTTAATTCCATACCGGTAGCGGAGCGCAATAATGCGCGCCAATCGCGTATGTGTCTGTATATATATATATATATATGTGTGTGTGTGCGCGCGAGTGTGTGTGTATGTGTATGTGTGTATGTGTGTGTGTGTATGTAACCGCGACCTCTTTTTCTTTTATGCCTTTCGTTGTTACCTTTTTTTTTCTTTTTTTTTTTCACCGACACTCCTTTTTCTCTCTCTCTCTCTCTCTCTCTCTCTCTCTCTCTCTCTCTCTCTCGACTTTTTTCTCGTTATAAAAAGCTACGGAATTTCGATTGTGTCTATAAATGTAACACATTAACGTTATATTCAATTTTAACGGTATATTAGCATTCTCTATGTTAATAATTGATTTTGCGAGTGTGCGTTCGATTTGCCATTACGGCTTATTATCTGCCGTTAATGGAACAACCGTTTAATGAATAGCATTACGTTTGCTAATGAATTTTCACGCTCGATAATATGTAATTATATATATATATTTTTATCTTCGGTGATTCATAAGATTATTCATTAAATGACTATACGTAACCTTTATAAAAGAGATATATAAAAGGGTACATTTTAAACGTATATCCTTCGTGTTGAATTCAGTGGCTTTCAATGACAGGTGTCTCCTCGTGGAAAAAGGTAAAAAGTTTGCGTACTGTACCACTTCATTCTTAACCCACCCACTTATTTTCTTCAAAAATAAGAGAACGAGACAGTCCCTTTGCGAGAAATTGACCGATATACCCATCCTGGTTTTTGCTTTTTATCTTCTTTCGCAATTTTGGAGGTCCCTCGAAAAAAGAGAGATAGAGAGAGAGAGACGGGAGGGGGGAGGGGAAAATTCAAGGAACGCGTGTATTACGACAGATTCGGTGAACAAACTGAATTCGATTCTTTTTTTTCTTACCATCCGAAAGAAAGCGAAGAAGTAAAAGGGAATACGAAGTAAAAAGGAATGCGAATGGAATGCGCGCGTGTCCCGTATTCTTATTCCCTTCGTCCCTTCAGCTCTTTGTAAAACGATAAGGAAGACGAATGCGAGCACTTCGTATTATTGGGCTTTGAATAATTTTGAAATGTACTCTGTTTATCTCTTTCTCTCCTTTATTCATTTTCATTGCGCGTGCTCTTGTCGTTTAATATTTAATTTGAGATTTCTGCAGAAGCAGGGTAACGCGCGAAACTCTTATTAAGACGTATGGTTTCTGATCTGTTTATTGGACAATAAAGATTATATTAATTTTTTTTCTTATTCTGGATGGCGGAATATTTATTTATTTATTTAATTTTTTTTTTCTTTAACGTTTGTTGTTACACGCGTAATAAAATCTAACGAACGTTGTAATTAAATCTACCTGCTTAACTGAGTAAATAATTGTGATAGAAATAATCGTTATGAAGTTATTATATTATTTTTATACGATTTCCTTTCATTTAAAATATAATTAACACGGATCGTCGTTTTTAACAAGCGACCTTGCTTGTTGAAGAATTATATCCAGACGATAGCCATTTATTTTTAAATAAACTATTTATTGTTTTACATTTTTATACATTTATAATGATGTATTTTTTCAAAGTAATAAAATTATTAATGAAAATCGTGTGAAATGTATAAATAAATTCCTTACTAAACAGTTTTCACTAATTATATATCGAAAAATCATTATTTTCACTAACTCTTAATTAAAATAATCATTGTAAAAAAATAGCCTCTCGATGTCTGTTCATTTCATGCTCTCGAGCGAACTTCAAGATTTTCGTTTGGACACGACGATTAACGTCACGCATTACACAGATCGACAAATATATAGGCGATATATAGGCGATATATAAGCGATATATAGGCTTTCGGTATTCGCACGCGTACGTGTTACGAAGTTTAATACGAGCGAGCTTAAACGATCGCTCAAACGAGGAGATTTTCGTAATTTGGCAATAAATTTTTCCAGAGAGGGTAAATTAAGATTTCATCGCGTTTCGTGCGTGTAACGCTGCTGAAAAGATCTATAATCGTGAAGGTAAATATACGTATATATATATACCAGTTGAACGAAATGTCGGTTTGTATAAGCATTGAGTGTCGGTATTAATTGCTCGTGTAATACGTACGATTCGTCGAGCGCTTCTATATTGTTGTTGACTTTGAAGTTTATTGTAAAATAATTTTGTCGACTATTATTTACATAATTTTATTTGAACAAAATAAAATTTTATAAAATTTTAAAACTAAATTTAATAAAATTTTTTTTCAAACGTCAAAACAAAACGTTTAAAAAATAACCGAATGTATAAGCAATTTATATAGAACAAGTGTACAATTAAAAATTGTCAACGCAATTTTTTCGTAGTGTCAAAACTTTATACGATTTTTTGTAAACATTTTTATCAACGTCATTCGTAATATTTTACAAGCGCGCAGAATGTCAAGCCTAATGCGCATACGTATACTACTAGTACATATGCGTACACCGAACAACTGGAAAACTTGAACTTTCGTGGACACAAAAGTCGAGAGGAAAAATTACGGGCGTTGGAAAATTTAGCGGGTGATGAATTCGCACAGTCAACATTAGCGGTATATATTCACTGGTAGAGAATGAAGCAAAACACGACTACGAAATATATAGGAACGAAAAGGAGGACTAACACGACGAGGAAAGACGAGGAGATCGGCTAGTTCGGAGTCGTCTCGGCTCGTTAGCCGGAGTAGGGGGAAAAGGGGGAGGGGAGTGGGGAAAGTCACCTTATCGTCGCTTATCAGGTGCAAATGACAACCGAGCGCGCGGATTTCCTTCGATTCGTCTCCTCCAGCTATCTCTCTGCCTCTCTTTCTCTCTACCTCTCTTTCTCATCCTAAATCGAAGCGAGAATTTGACGCGAGGAAAGCTCCGACGATGGCGTGTGTGGCTCTCTTAATATATGTGTGACTATGTGTGTGTGTGTGTGTGTCTCTGTGTGTATAAAGAGCACTCGTCGACGACGTAGTGAGTGCGCTTGAAGCACGAAGGAAGAAGAGTTTTTGGTGGAGCTACAATGATGATGATGACGGGCTTCTACAGAGCGGATAGTCGCTTTTTTTTCTTTCTTTCTATCGTCGAAACCTCACTTCTTTAAGTGGGTTGATGGGCTTCTTTTTTATTGCTCCTTTTCGTTTTCTTCTACCTTATAAGTTTTTTTACTTTTTCGCAAAGATATTTTGAAGTCGAAACGACAGTTTTGCATGCAAAGGTATAAAATTTTCTTTCTTTTTTTTTTTTTTTTTTTTTTTTCCAAAAAACTAATGTTTGCAGTAAGATTTATTTTCTTTTAAAAAAAAAAAAAAAAACATTTACAGAAATCAAAATAAATCTATTTTTTTTTAACATGTCGATGAAAAAGTAACTGTTATAAAATTTTTGTCGTAAGAAATTTTAAATAGCTTTGGAAACAAAATACTCGTCTATACAAGTAACTTATTATTTTAGTTTTTAAATTTTAAATTTCCATTGAACGTGTTAATTTTAATTTACAAAATAATTAAGTTTCATAATAATGAGTAAACAAGCACTTGATTTCACTTAGTTTTAAAGTTTCTGAATTTGATTTTTCTCACGAAATAATTGATAATAAACAAAACGGAGCGCTTCACTTTTAATCGAACGTAAAATTGAAATTAATTATAAAATAACAATCAAAATGCTATCGAGACAGTGAATAAATTTTAAAGACACGTTAATTCGTTTATTTATCGTGTCGTCGTAAACTATTTAAACGTGATTCAAATTAAATTAATAAGCTAAATTAAAGGCTCATAAAATTTGTGTTAATTGTTCGTGGAAAAATTCATTAAAATTTGGCAAAACAAAGCCTCCATTTCAAATCGATAAAAAAAAAAAAAAAAGAAAAAAAAAAACGCTTGCCAAAAAATTTTTCACCACTAAAAGGCTCTGCATCCTAGATCTTAAACAATTTCACCGGAGATCTCGCCACGAAAATCGTAAACATACACACACACACACACACACACACATGCACATACATGCGGCCGAAAGCTACGTTATCGCAAAGTGAGTATTTGAGTAACTTTATTTAGAATTCATGAAGTGGTGGAACGACTGCTACTATAAAGAAAATATGTTGGATATTTTCCCGGAGATAGCAAGCACGGGTGCAGTTATGAAATTTACGAGAAAATTTTTGTGTAAGGAAAAGAACGAATGAGCTAAGAAGCTACGGTCATAATAAAAAAAAAAAAAAAAAGGAAGAGAGGAAAAAAAAGGTGCATCTCGAGACTTTACGATAGCGTCATATCGCGTGAGAGCCGATTGTTTGATATATTTTGCTTTTGTCTTAATTTTTTTTTTTTTGTTCTTAAGGCTAATCTTTTCCGTAAACCATAAAATACTTTTCTAATGATTATTATCGCGTAAGATGGATATGCATATTATGTTAGAATCTTTTATAAATTTAAAAAACAAGATAAGTTTGAAATAATGCGTAGAATATTACCGTTTGAAATACTTTTACTATCAACTAATTTCATAAGTTTAAATAAGATTTTATTTATTAATTAAAATCGATAAAATTATTATATTCAATTATTATGAAAAAAATATTTTTATTCTTCATATGAAAAATTCAAACTGAACGGCATTTATAACGATATCTTTTAAATTTTATTAAAACTGTGTTGTCAATTTTTAAAATATAATAGAATAAAATTTGCTTTGAAAAATTGAGTTTATCAAATCATTTTTCCACTTTTCATTCCAGTATTTCGCACACGTATGTAAATATATGTAAAGTAAAAAAAGATTCATGTAAATAATTCGAATTTTAAAATAAAAATACAAAGTTTGAATTCATTCGACCACAAATAACAAATTATTTAATTTACCGTAACGTATTAATTTGCCCTTATACGATGAACTGAATTTTAATTAAACGAAACCTTCTTATATTAAATTGCATTCTCTTCGCTTCAAGAGATAAATTTACCTTATAAAAAAATATAATAATCATAATAATACTTTATTCAATGAAGATTTAATTTGATCCTTGATTATAACTATTATATTTGTCGAACAAAGCGGTTGTTCATATTTGTTTTTTAATACTCGTCAGGCACAAATATAAAAAATTAAATTTCGAAATTCAGTCGATGCGTAAGTTTATTAGGTAAAAACAGACGAAGAAGCTCACCGAAATAATTAAAGCACAATATCAGTAAGAAAATTAAGAAAACGTGACAGAAAAAATTTGCGGTGGTAGACAAATGAAGAAATACTATTCTGAGAAATTCGAGATATATATGTATATATATTTTAAAGAAATGTCTGTCAAATAAAACGTACTTTTAACTAAGCTAAAACTGATTCACGATTGCGTCTCGTGTAATACATTTAGAAGAAAAAAAAGACGACGAGGAGATAAAAAAAAAAAATATATATAACGCGGAAGGAAAAAGCTCCATATGCGATGTCGTCACGGGTATCCGGACGGTGGTTAATTAACTCGTTAATCCATCCTGATTGCTTTGCGATTTGGCGCGCCAGTGTAGAACTTGAGAAACTTTTTTCGCAGGACGATTAAGCCTCACGAGCTGGTACGGTTAAAAAAATTTCAAAAGGTGAACTTTCATAGGAATATAATTCTCCCCACCTCTTCCCTCGACTCTCGATGTTATCCCCTCGAGCTATATTCCTTTTTCCTTTTTTTTCGTCTTTTCCGTCTTTCTCTCTCTCTCGCTCTCTCTCTCTCTCTCTCTCTCTCGCTCTCTCGCTCTATCTCTCTCCTTTCCTTTTTCTCTTTCTCTTTCTCTTTCTCTTTCTCTTTCTCGTTTTCTCATGTTCCATTCGTTATAGCTTGGTTATATAGAGGGAGCGCGAGAATATAAAAAGTGAAACTGCGCACGGATGAATTTTGCGCCCGCGGGATGAATTAAATCGCGAATGACTAATTTTCACGGCGTTTATGAGAGATCGGAGAGATTCTCTCCTGCAGCGGAGTAAATTTTAAACCGTTTGAAAGGTAACTACATTCGGAGTAAAAAGAGTTCGCCGGTAATGTTTGAATTCAAGCGTTATATAGGAATACTTTTGCCATTTTATGAATGCGTATCCGCGTTGTAATTTTTTTTTTTTTTTTTATGTACTTGAGGTAATAAATGAAGATAAAAAAAAATGTAACAAAATTTTCGATTTATTTGTTTTGCGAATTAAAGCGTATATATGTCAATGTTTGGTAACGTGGAAACTAGATTTCTATCGAGAAACAACTAACAATGCCCTTAAATTTATCTTAATTTTATTATTTTATTGGTTCATCTTTCTTTTTAGCATTAGAACAAAAAAATAAATAAAAAATAAACAAAGCGACTAAATTTGTTCAAAAGTTAAACAGCAAAAAGCGACATTGGCGTTTACACTTTTAAAATAAAATTTAGGCTTCAATTCAATTCCCGCAAATTTTCGTTACACAAGCTTTTGTACGAGGCGCTTAAATGAGAGCTTTTTTGTGAAAAGTGCGTCATTATTCACAGTTGTAAAATATTTACTCATCCACTTCTGTTCTCCCTAGACTTTTTACCTCACTCGGAATAATGCGATAGCGAGAAAGTTTTTTTTCTTATTATTCCTTACCTTCTCTCTCTTTCTCCTTCTACTCGAAGATCAAACGGAATGGGTAATCGTAAATTTTCTTTACGCGTAGACCATTTATAAATACGCATGCATATTGCATCAACCGATGATGAACATCGACGTAGCGAAAAATCCATTTTCTTTCTTAAAGTTAAACCGATCCACACCATTCGTAGTTTGTTTTTCTTTTTTTTTTTTTTTTCCTGGATAAGAGCTAGCAAATTTTCGTTGAAAACGATTAGGATCGAGAACGGGGGGAGAAAGAAAAAAAGAAATGCAGAAAGCGTGGAAAGACGCTTCGTGGAAAGAACCGAGAAGAAAAAAAAAGATAAAGAAGAGATAAAAGGTAAAATAGGGAGAGTTTGGTTACGAAAGTCGATGTACCTAAAGGAATGACTCGCGTAGTATCTAGATTTGAAGATTATCTCATTGTGTGTCTTATTTACAGTGTGAATATTTTGCTTGGAAATTTATTGAATTATAATTCAATATTTTACATAATTGAAATTAAAATTGGTTAAACATCAAATGAACAAAAGTTTACGTAAAAATAAAAAAAAAAAAAAAAAAAAATCTACAAAAACGATTATATAGAAATAAAAAGTTAAATTTCTTTATCAAGCAACGCTATCATAGCAACCTTACAACATTTACGAGCTCGACCCAATTCTTTACTCTCTCCTTCTCTTTAATAGAGTTCATAAAGGAAGACTTCCAAAAGACGAAGAAAAAGGAGGAAAAATCAAGAGCAGCCGCGAGTAATAGAAACTTGGACGAGCTCGAAAGACAAAAGAGAGAATCGCCCGATGTAGAAGAAAATGCCGGTGAAAACGATTGCCCGGTTGAAGAAGAAGAAGAAGAGAGAGAGAGAGAGAGAGAGAGAGAGAGAGAGAGAGAAAAAAGGTTAAAAAGAAAAGGCTCTTGACTAAAGGACTTCCCGTTTCCGTCGAAGCACACGAGCGAAAATCTTTGCCCTCTTTTGTCCTCGCCCATTAGAAAGAGCGAGCGATTTCTACGTTCCTTCCTCTTTCTCGGTTGAAATTAATCACTTCTGCGACTATATACTTGCCGGAAGAAAACGCATAGAGGTTGGATGAAGAAAAAAAGAGAGAGAAAGATAGCCGTACAATACACAGCGTACGATTGAGAAAAGAAAGATTAACGACGCGTCCTTTGACGCAACGGATTATCGACCCTTTTTCGTTCTTTTCCCATTCCTTATTCTCTCATTTCTATTCGTTCTCTCCTTCTTCTTCTCTGCTTCTCATATGCGTGCTCCATCTCTTTCTCTAATATACAACCGCTCGTTGTTTTTTTTTCTCTCTTTTCACTTAGCCTATGTATATCTATCAATCTTGGCGTACAAGCGAGTGATCTAGTCTAAGCCTAATTTTCGAAGGGGAGGAAGATATACGTTGACCGATGTTCTTTTTTCCGCATGTACGTACACGTGTGTTTATGTGTATAAATTCGATCGCGAGCGTCTGGTTAGCTCATTTTTATGGGGCACGCGATGCGTGCGACATAGATGTGACGTTTTTCTTTAACGGGATATTGCGAGATATATTGCGAGATTGACTTTTTTTTTTTTTTTTTTTCCATTTTATTTTCTTTTATTGAGCATTTGGTAGATTTAGGGATTTGTAAACAACAGAGATACGAGGCTTCGTCGTGATTCAAATTTATTCGATATAGTGTATATAATAAACAATGTACGTTGATCAAAAAAGAAAATAACCTCCTTAATATAATATACATGGAATTAATTCTGATAACTAATTTAATAATTTTATTTACTTATTATACGGTTAATTGTGTTAAATAAAAATTTCATTTGTTTCGCGAGATTAATTAAAAATCAACGAATACAGTCTGTCAAGTAAGAGCGTGGTCGAATTCACTGTCAGGTAATGAAAGATTCTGCTCTAATTTTTTCGCGAACCGATAGAAAAAAGCTTTGTCCTTGATGCATTATTAACAAAGATTCAATTGTCGTTGATCTTTGAAAGAGAATCACGTTAAACGCCATGAGTGCTAAGTACGCGTCGCGCTACGAGGCTGTGTTCCTTTGCATCCACCCGAAAGGTCCCAAAATGTCGCGATCAGCGGCTGCTAAATATATGAGAAAGTTAAAGGCATTCGTACAGAAGTGAAAACAGCGATATAAAGTGGCTAAAAATGTCGATGATTTACCAGAACGTGGCTCGATAGGAAAAGTGAACAAAAAAGATGAAAAAAGAATAGTGAATCTGTTTTCGCGGAATCCTGCTTTAACACTGCGGCAAGGACAAGCAAAATTAATGGCAAAAGGTTTAGATATATCCTACGAAACTATCCGCACCCATCTTCGTACTCATCATCTGAAATGGCGCAACACAATGAAGAAGCCTCTGTTGACTGAAAAACATGTGACAAAGCGACTCGCTTGGGCGCATGAGAATATTGATAGAGATTTTGAAAATGTCATTTTTACTGATGAATGTTCTATATGGGCACGTTCTGTCCTCACGTGAGCCTGGTCAACTTCCACCAATAGGCTTGTTCAGCGGACCGTAAAAAATGGAATAAAGGTGCATCTTTGGGGCTGCTTCTCAAAGCAGGGATCCGGCACTTTGCACCTCTTTACTGACAACCTAAATGCCGAGAAAATGATAAAAATCTACAAAAAGGCTTGACTGCCATCTGCCAAACGATGGTTCATCACAAAAAATGAAGATTGGATTCTGCAGGAGGACAACGATCCTAAAGACCGCAGCAAGCTCTGTACTCAGTGGAAGACTCAATCTGGCATCGTTACATTGGATTGGCCGTCGCAGTCGCCCGATGCAAACCCTATTGAAAATGTGTGGGCATATATTAAACGGAAGCTTTGTGGAAGACGCACATACACTTTGAAGCAGTTGTCTTACGAAATTCGTCGGATCTGGAGATCCTTGCCACTAGAATACGCCGTCAAATTAGTAGAAAGCATGACTCGAAGATGCCAGGCAATTATCGACGCCGGTGGTGACTGGACACATTATTGACCGTATTGCATCATTGTTTGTAATGTGTACAATGTATATATAAATATGAAAGTTTCATCAAATAAATTTTTTTATAAATTAACACGACCACGCTCTTACTTGACAGACTGTAAGTATGTAAATTTTGCCATTGTAATCGCTTCAATTTTCATCGTAAATTGTTTACTGGCTTATATATTTAAATTATTCAATTTATAAAAGGCGACACCGTAAACATTAAATATTTACGTGACTGTTTGAAAAACATAAAACGCATATAATTTCTAATATCCATTCGAGAGTATTAAAAAACTCATAGTACTTCACGCATAAAAAATTGTACGATTAACGGTATATTTTACTTTTACCAATCTTATACATTCCGTTTCTTCCTCTTTGCTTTTCGTTTTTCTTTTTTTTTTCTATTTTTTTTTTTTTTTTTTTTTTACCGTTAGCTCGTTCTTTTAGTTTTACGGTAAACAACGAGAACTTTATCGAAAAAGATCTGGGTCATTACTATACTTTAACGCTTGCACCGCGAGCTTTTTCCAAGTTATGTGTGTGCGACTTAACAATCGGCTGCTTCGCGTTTTTTAAAGCGTGCATTAGCTTCGAGCTGTTAAAATTCAAAGCTCAACGGTAAATTATCATTTTATAGATTAAAGTAAGTTTTAAAAAATTATTACAGCGAAATGTCCTTGGGTGGGTTTACTTTGGTGATTTATTTTTCGTTTCATTCGTCTCGTTATTATTATACACGAAATACATGCAAGTAATTATACGTAATATTTAAACTTACGTAACGATGTAATGGCCGAGGTAAAATAATAACCTTTATGACTCACCTGCAACAAAATAAGAAAAGAAATAAAAATAATAACAATGTACGCTTTGATAAGGTAGATGTTTGCGCGCATTAAATATAAAACGTATCGCATTGCACGCAAAACAAAAAGATATACGATATAAAGAAGAAAAAAAAAAAAAAAAAAACATTAAAAATAAATTGAATTATCAAACGTTATATACGCGCTCGCGCATTAACGTATCTCCGCGCGTATTTATAAATAAACGTTATTCGCGCGTTAAAAATCAAATTCCTGGCGCTTTGTAAACGAGAAATAGCGTAACAACAACCTGCTGTATATAATCGTTATATACGAGTATTTATGTACACCTCGATTCTAATATCGTCCCGCGTAACTTTTTCCATTATACTCAGCCGCGAATATTTTAGTTGCGGACCGTTAAACGACGCGCTTTTGGTTTCGGACTCTCGCGTATATATATATATATATATGTAAGTGTATCTCGTTTATGTATCGAGTCCTTTTTGTACATACGCGCTTCGGTGGTATGTTATTGAAATTATTTTAAAGTTTTAATGCGCCAATTTTAGTTTGTGCAGCTATCGTATCGATTTATTTATCGGGTAAATTAACGTTTTTAAGAAATTAAAATTTCATCAATGGATTGTTTAACGGTTTTTTTTCAACTTATATTTAAATATAAGCTGTAATTGGTTTTAAAAAAATGTAATATCTTAAATGTTTATAGATGTATTAATTTGATACTTCGATACTATTCATATAAGTAATCAATGATTATAAAATATATTTAACTAATGTTTTGGAACAAATTTTTTCAAAAGCAATTTAAAAATTTTGCTGATTCAAAATAGTAAATTAACCGACATGTCGAAGTCATGTAAATTTGTATCAACGTGTAAAGGAAATACACGTAAGATTCTACATTATAGAGAATTTGTTGCTTTATATAAGTATTAATTTAGTCAGTTATAATCTTGAATAGAATAATGAACACTTCGATGAACTACTCAAACTGCAAGAGAGTCTAGTTACCAATTCGTAATTCAATCTGTGCAAAGAAACTTAACGATAATAGCTTTAGTCTGTGTGTTTTAATAATCAATTAAAGATTAATAATATTTATTAAACTGTACTTAAATTTGAAACCCAAATCACTCATTTTTTTTTTATGATTTTTATTTTCTTTAAATAAAATTTTAATTGGTCTTGTAAGTAAATCTTTTTTATTAAAAAGATATTAAATACAAAATTTCTATCGCAATAATACTAAAGTTATTATTATATAAAAAATTGTACATTTATAAATATTGTAAAAAAATATGTAATATTAATTTGTCATGAATAGATATATACATAGATCGCAACAATATAAAAAAATGTTTGATACTAATTTTTAAAATATATAAGCGTGCAAATGATAAAGATTGCCCATAACTTCCCAACAAACTGCCTGAACAATCATTATATAAACAAAGAATGTACAATTACAAAGCCGAGTGCTCGGTACACCGGTAAATTAATAAATTCGAAACCTCATTCGGGAATGTTTGCGATAAAATATTTGTAAAATTCAGTAAACTCGGGTATAACGTTACAAATCTTAACCCTTTCTCTCTTAGTTTCACCACACAAAGAAAGTAACTCCTTCCCCCCTACGATATACACGCACATATATGGTTGATACACACCGACGGGCATTAATTTCCACGCATATATAATAATTTCGAAACAATGCAAATTCACAACTCTCTCTATCACTTTGGTCAAAGGATCCCTTTCGAAAAAATAGCCGCACAATGGAGAAGCCCAAGCCCACGTACCATATATGTGGGAGTGTAACCTAAGAGAGAGTAGCACGTATATACCCACACTCCTACAACTACGTATAGACGAATAGGTTAACGAGTGTTATAACCGCGAATTTCACAGCTTACAGGGCTCGTGTGTATGCAGAAGGTAGGAGAGAAACGGGTTGAAAGCCGGTTAAAGAGGAGCGATAAATAACGGCGGCGCCCGTTGAAGGCGAATGCGCGAAAGCTTTGTAATCCCAAGTGCACACGCCGCGCTGCTATAACCCTTCGACGCTGTATCCACGTACGTGCGTGTGTATGTGTGTGTGTGTGTGTGTGTCTGTGTGTATGGATACGCATGCATTAAGTAGCCAAGGGCTAGAAATGAAAATCTACGCGGCTGTTTACACGCGGCCTCGTTTGCATAGATAACGGGACTCGTTTGGCTTTCGGTTTTAAACTCTCTGTTTTCCACCCTTTCTTTTTCTCTCTTAATCTTACTTTACTTTTCTTTCTTACTTTCTTTCGTTTTGTTTTGTTTTGTTTTGTTTTTTTTTTTTTTTCTTTTTATTTGTCGTTTTCTGTTTTTTGTTTCAAAACCGCGAAAAATGAAAGTCGCGTCGTTGCGAATAATCGCGCAAGTGTATGAAGACTTTCGCTTTGCGTATTAGTATATCGACGATGTACGATATATATATGTATGCGTATGCAAATATACACGTTTTCGATACTTTATCGAACCTTGCTTATTTTTTCTTTTTTTTGTTTATTTGCGGTACAGTTTAACGGGTTTATAAAAAGTCGTGATCGATGCGAGTTCTATGAACATTTTCACGTTGACGCTTTTGCTATACGCGTATAACCCATTTTTTTTTTTTTTTTCAACTTTGGCGTATACTCACATTCGTTATTCATCATTCCTTTCTTTCCCCCTTTTTTTCGCGTTTTGTTATTCCTCGCTGCTTGAAAAAAAAGCGACGCACGCTCGTTTATTTTGCGCATTTTTCGTAACGAAAACAGCGACGGGTATAAACAATGAATTCGACGTTTCGTTCAGCCGAGCGTAAGAAATAAAGCGCGATTGATCTAATAAATAAGAAAAATATAATTTTTGAGGAAATTACGATACGCTTACGATTTAACATCGGGTTATGTACGGCACTTTATTATTATTTTTTTTTTTTTCGCGAACGTATTTGATTACTTGGCAACGAAGTATAAATTTTGGAGATCAAAATTTCGTTAGCGTCATTTTTGGACACTGCTTTATAACACATTTTACGACTCGCATAAAGAATGTATCGTTTCTGCAGATTCAGCATCCCTGTTCTTTGTTGGCTGAGACGAGATATAAATATATAGTATCGAAATGTAATCCGCGTTTGTATAGTCATCGCACGGATTATTCGTTTAAAACGATTATTGAAAATTTTCTTAAAAACTTTTTTCCACAATTGATACATATACATTTTTTTTTAACAAGCTAATTTTTTCGACTAAAAAAGAAAACATGTACGAAACTTTTAAAAACATAAAATAGCGATTGACGGAAATATTAACGCGTTAAAAAGTGAAAGAAACGTAAACAACGTTTGCAATAATTACCAGCGTTTATCGGAAAAAATCGACGGAGTTCTTTTCCTCCGTCATCTATGCAAAAACGTCGATAAATGCGAATGTTGAAAATTTTTTAAATATTTTCATCGAGCAAATTCTCTTTCTCTTGCGCACGTGCATATATGTATAATCGAGTCCAAGGAGTAAAAAACAATTACTATATGGCAGCCGCGAGAGCAGAAAGTGAACTCGCAAAAGCTCATTTTTCCCCGATAACAAGCGATCGCAGCGATTCCATTGGGATGCATTAGTGGCTCTTCTGGAAGGTTTAATTAGGTGGATATCGAGACTGTGAGAGCCAATCTCGGACAATCTCGTGCCAAACTCTCCTCCCCCCCCCTCTCTCTCTCTCTCTCTCTGCTTCACCGTTGAATTTTCTATCTCACATTCTACATACACACACTCACGTATACATATACAAATATACACTACACCTCCATAGTCGTATATAAAAAGAACGAGACATTTAGCTCTTTCGAGCGAGAAATCGAGTTGCTCGATCGGATTGTCGAGCCTCTGATAGAGAGAGAGAGAGAGAGAGAGAGAGAGAGTGCGCACAATATATGTGTATGTGAGTTTTCGAGCATCTTTCCCCTCTTTTCTTTCGAGAAGAAAGCTTTTGAAGAGAAAAGTGAACATGAGCCGGAAAATGAGATAAGAAAATCGCTGAACGATAAGGAAAGGTAGAGCGCGAGAATGGAGAAAGGAGAGGAATAAAATATTCACACACGCGTGTACGTACAACACTTTTGACGAAAAAAATTTAATCTTGAATAAGCGAAATTATTTCGTGAGGATGTCTCGACGAATATTTTGTCGCTTGAGGTAATTTTTAAGCGAGCGAGTTGGTTTATTAACCCTTTGCACTCGAGGCCTTTTTGGCTAAAAATGTAAGCCGAGCCTAGTCCACGAAAGTATTTCCGAGAGGAATATCTTATCACACATCGTAAATAAGCAGATTGAGTTACAAAATACTGTAACGCCGCAGCATCGTCGCTCGATTCGATACTTCAAATCAGCTGGGCGCCGTATCGGCGCCGCTCGAGTTGACACTTCAAATCTGGTGGGTGCAATTTCGGCGCCGCTCGAGTGCAAAGGGTTAATTATATTCTTGCACTGCAAGTTTATAGTCTTTTATTGCAAAAAAATCTTTGATAATGATAACAAATTTTAAAAACGAGTTAACCATTTAACTGTCTGTCCGTTGATAGCAAATAAAACATCAAATTTTCATTTAAAATATTAATAAAAAAGAAAAAGAACAAATTGAAATATATGTACATAAAAACAAAGTTAATTAAGAGAAAATATAAATTCGCTAAAATAATGAAACAACATAATCCGAGGAATTAAAAAATTCGCGAGTATACACAAATAACATTGAAATACGTATTTTCCGTGCCGGCGACGAAAAAGTTTTCCGCGTGACGTTAAATCTTTGCGTGAATTTGAATTTTTATAAAACTGTAGTCGCAAAACAAGAAAAAGGAAACAAAAACATTCGTCGATGCACAATGACATAGAAGCGTGAGAAAATAAATTTTTCCTTTTTCGATCATTATTTACTCTTAAACTTTCGCTTTAATTGAAATTTTCGTAACTTTGCAATAACTTTTATTTATCTCGTTTTATATGTTTTGATACGAAAAAACGCGCAATGTACTCAATCTATAATCAAACGTATGATTTATTTATTTTATTAACAAGTTGCTTAAATTTATCGCAAATTTGATAAAAATGAGAAAAAGTTTTATCAAAAAATAAAAAAAAAATTAAAAAAAAAAAAATATATATTCTACGCGCGCAAAATTTTATACTCCATTAATTATTTTATATTGCAAAATTAATTCAGCTACCCGTTGTAGAAAACAATATACACATCTAAAATGCTAATTCGAGTGTTCCTTAGAGTAATTTTTAAAGCTTACGCAAACACTCTTTCTCTCTCTCTCTCTCTTACTCTACCTCTGACAGTTTAGCTTGCCGTTAAATTAACATAAAAAATACGTTATTTTACAAAGTAAAGTTCAAGCGCAAATTTGCTCTCGTATCAAAATAAAGTACGACGATAAACATGCTGTATGAAGCTATTTCATATATAAAGCTTGTTTGCTCGATACGTTTCGTGTATTAATTTAGCTGCTTTGTACGTTAATTTTTTCGTTGCTTTATTTTACATTCTTTAAAAAAAGTATTATAATATTTACTTGAAAAAATATCAATTTTAATAATTCGTACAACAATGTATGAATGTTTAATCATTGATGCGAAAAATCTCACTTGAAATAAATATTCACAATTACGTACATTTGTCTAATAATCCAAAAAAATATCTACCTCAAAAATTTTCTATTCTCATTTTTCATTCTTTCGTACTGCCATTTTTCTTCTTTTCTTTTACCCTCTTTTCATTTATTATTTATTTCGCAGTCTTCATCTTTATTCATTTCGCTGTTATCGATACAAGTATATATACGAGTTGCACATTATTGCGGGATTTCCCTTTTCTTCACATTTTACGATTTACACTTTTCGAGCTGCACATATATATATATATATATATATACATTTCGCGAATCACAAAAAAGAAAAAAGAAAAGTTTTCGTTGTTCTCTCCGCCGCGAGTTATATAAACTCCAAAAGAAAACGATACTAACGAAGCGAGAAAACGGCTAAAACTTACCGTAAGAGTAGTCATAATGCTTTATTTCGAGTTCGCTGCTTATTGTGCGGCTAAACTTTCGTAACACGCGAGCTTAATCTGTTTTCGGAAATTATTACTTCGCCCGTATGTTAAAAAAAAAAATGAATAAATAATTAAATAAAGATAGAATGAAAAAATATTCATCAATCTTTTTAAACGCTTTTTTTATAAATGTATCGAGAACCAATTGATTTCAATCGTAAAAATTTACTTGCCTTAATTAAGCACAAAATTTTCATCATATTTTTTTCCTCGAAACAAGAATGATTTAATTAATTCGTATTCGCATACTGATGCCATATTCAGTTTTAAATTTTGGTACAAAAGCGCGCATATACACGACGTCGAGATAAAAGGTCCGTCAAATGTTGTTTGTCTAAGAACTTACGAAAGTAAAAAATTTTAATTGTGTTGCTTGTTATTTTGGTTAATTAATGTAGCGACGATAACCTACATTTCAAATGGAAATTGATTTAAATGAAATATTCTACCAAAGTTCTGTCCTCGATTTCGTTTCAAATTTAGCTCATTTATATTATTAAAACAAAGATCTGTTATTACTGTCAAATATCGAATTGTTTAATTATTTTTTCTCTTTTTTTTTTTTTTTTTTTTATCATTACAATTTCAAAGAAATTCGATAGCTATCTTTTCTGAATTTAACTATCTTGCAGTACCTCGTCAGCCAATCTGTAATAAAACATCGTCTGCTTTCTTAAAGTTTCATTTTCTCTTTGACATATGGATGTATATTTTTTTTAAGGATTGAATTTACTAAAGAGTTAAGTTTTTAATGGCAACAAAAAAATGTTTAATATTCATTGTTAATTTTAAAGCCAAATAATTTTTACTTTTAAGAGAAAAACTTCTGTAAACTATCCAAGTATTTTTTTACGTAAATTCAAAAATAAACCATTTCCGTTATCTCCATTAACAAAAACATTGAAAAAACTATCGATAGACAAAACTATCAGATGCACAACTATTCTTCCAATAAATGTACTTTACGATTACCGAAGAGAAAAAAGACTAAGACCAAAGAAAAAAAGGTTATTTCCGAAAGCTGCATCGCTCAATCGCGCGGGAATAACAAATAATCTTCGGTCCATCAAAAGGAGTACATCGGAATCGTTGTGAAAAATTACGCAGGCTACGTCGGTATACGAAATTACACGTCGAAGAAGAAGAGACGAACATTTCGTGTTCCTCTCCTCGTAGCGATCGCGATCAGAAGCAGCGAAATTCACACTCGATAAGCACTTTGAGTAGCGAAGAAGCGTCGGTGGTACTGTTGGCGGCTTTGGTTATAGTCTACCGTTATAGCGTTTGATTTCCGCTTGTCTTCTGTTATAACTCCTCTAGAGAAAGCGCTTTTGCATTTCTCGTTTTCTCTTGCTTTTGCGTACCTCTCCGCCTCTCTCTCTCTCTTTTTGTCTTTCTCGGTTTAGTTTCTCAAGGCTTTGTCTCCTTACCTTTTGAATCCTTTTGCTCTTGTAATTTGCGCGGGGCTCTGTGCTCTCAGGGAATGTGTATACATCTGTACGTATCTGTGTGTCTGAGAAAAGCATTGTATACGTGTACACGTGGAGATGAATTTTTATCGGAGTTTCGGAAGTTTGAACGGTTTGCGTGCTTGGCTTTTGCCAGAAGCTAGAATGCGCTGTTTTAGGATAATTATAAATGTTGATATTGTGCTAACAACGGAAATACTTTGGTCGTTGAATTAATTGCATTTGTTTATGGTATTATTTCCGCGTTAATAATAATATTTATTTACGGTAGAGAATGTTTTACATCTTTTTACCTCCCATTCTCTTATCTACAACCCTTTTAACATATTTGATAATATTTTATTATACAATAATTTTATTTCTTATTTTTAGCATTTTATTTATCGCTATTATTTATTGCATTTTGGTTTTGTACATTTTAAATACATTTTTTCCTTATTTTTATTATATAAATTATTTCTATCTTCTTCTTCTCTTTTACCTAATTTCGCCTACACTCAAATAACCAAAATGATCATTTCTGCTCTTCTCCTTGAGTGCTAGATTTAGCTAGTTTTTTAAAGACTCGGCTATAATTGCATATGTTTGCTATTGGTTCCCCTTTTAAAATTCCTTTTAGCCTACTGTCTAGATCTTTGCCGATTCCTATTAAACCTTCTGTTTCCTCTACCCACCTTTTATCAATTTTTTTCTTAGTTTTTTTACATATCTAAATATGTTCCCAAATCTTATTTTTCTCTTTACATATTCAGCATTTAAGATTTTTGAATCCTTTGCTCCTCCCAGAACCTTGATTTATCGATTTTCGCCCAATTCATCTGAATCTCTTGATCCTTCATCGTTCTTAACTCTACTTCTATCTTTTTCTTCATTTCTTCTATATCTTTTCTATTAAACATACCTCTTATGTATTGCCCATCTACCTCTTTGAATACTTTCTCCACCTCTTTTTTCCATTTTGTTGTATACCCGTTTATTATACTTCTTAATTTCTCTCTTAAGCAGGTAAGGAGCCATCTCTCTTCCTCCATTTTTAGAACTTGAATTAAATAATTTGCTACCCTCTTTCTCATTTCAATTGCTATGCTTCTTCTTCCATCCTCCAGATATAATTTGGTCTATTTGTATTTAAACCCGTAGCCATCTTAACAAACTTACCTTGGAGTCTTTCTACTTCTTCCCTTTGTCTTAGATGAAAATTGTAAGAATTGCTTGTCGACAGCCAAGCAGCCTTTGTTTTGTTTGTGTTTACCATTAGTTTATTTATCCTACTATGCCTATCTAATCCCCGTAGCCTTTCTGTCATGTTTGACAACGCTACCATATCATCGGCAAACTTCAAGCAAAATATCTTTGTATTTCCTATCACTGTTCCTTCTTCTTTTTTTCCTTTCCCATACCACATCTAAATCATCTAAATATATATTAAAAAGCGTTGAACTGAGAGGACATCCCTGCCTCATTTCTATTTGCTTTTCGAATTTTTCCTTTATTCCATCCCCCGCTATTATTTCGTTTAATATTTCCCTATAAATTGCTTTTATCCCATTCAAAATTTTCTCGCCCCGTCTCTTTCTTTCTAGTTTTTCTACCGATATTTTCCTGTCAACTGTATCAAACGGCGATTTAAAATCTATTAACCCTGCATGTAATTTCCTTCTTGTTTTTTTAATTTATTTCCTATTAAGCTAATTATTTATTAATTTATTATGAAAAAATGATCTCTCGCACTTCTTTCGTTGCCACCGGCGAATGATTTGATTGTATTCTCGGGATCACCTTTAGTTTCTCGATGATACTTAGTCCTATCGTTTCTAACTCTATCACTAAATCAAGCACCGAATGTCCTATCTCCCCTGCATGAGTTAAATTCCCCTCTCAGTCTCCCTTCATATTTCCATTCCTTATCTTTCCTTCAATCTCGTTAAAAAAATTCATAAGTTTTTTACCCACCGCATTTACTATTGTCTAGCGATTTTCTTTTTTCTTTGAATTTTCATCACTTCTTGTTTACAGTTGTCCTATTCTTGCATTAAAATTCCCTGCAATTATTATATTTTCTCCGTTTCTTGTACCTACTTCTATTACCTGTTCTAGTTTGCTTAATGCTTTTTATATTTTTTTGTTGATGTATATCGTAATTATTTTTACAACTTTTCTCTTGACTAACCCTCTACACTTCAGAGAAATGCCATACTCTCATTCATCAAAGTCAATTTTATTATTTTCATTTTTCCTCTAACCTACAATAATTTCTCCTTTTGCTCTTTCCTTTTTATTTGTTCTTTGTCCTGTCTCTGCTTTTCATATGTACATAATTATTGTCTAACCTATCTAGGACCTTTTTTCCATCTTTTAATTCTAACCACGTTTTTTCCAATAAAATTATATCAAATCCCCTCCAAAAATCCTACGCGTAACCTATTTTCCTGCTCCCCACAATATTTCATGTTAAAATTGTAACCCTATCTTTTTTCTTACGTTTTTCTGTCCACACCTTTCCTTCGTTTCCGTCGTTCTTGCTATTCCCTGTCCTATTCTTCTCGCTGCCTTGCTGCTTCTGCTGTTGCACACCGAAAGGAATTTTTCTCTTTTTGTCCAATTAGCCTTTCTTCCATATCGTTCCCCATACCAACTTCCTTCTACTTGTAGTTTTAGATAACCTAGATTCACTTCTAGTCCCTTTATTTTTTCTTCCACTCTCAAGTTTCTTGCTTCTTTATTCACCTCAGACGCCTTCGTCCTTTTCAATGCTACATCACTACTTCATTTCCGTATTCCCGAATCTCAGACTGCCTCTGTCTTTTTCTATCGGCGAGTGTACCACTACTTTTGATTTATTAAAAATCTCCTCACCTTCTACTTTTCTCGATTCCAAGTAATTCTTCATTGCTATTTTTCTCATTTTCCCTAGATAACACTGTCCCTTGATCTTTATTCTATATCTCACCTTATCCTCTACTTTAAACTTTAATTTTAACCTTTTTCCTCTAATTTTTCTAAATACTTTCTCAGCTATGTGCGCTCTTACTCTTAGTCTGTTCCGACCGGAACTCCTATTTCCGCGTTAATGTAAAATTCAAATTTTCTAATAATTGTTATTAAAATTATTACAATATTAAAACTGGTTTATATACTCACTAAACAATATTTAGTTTTTATTATAATAAATAAACTTTTGAATAAAAAAAAAATTATTCTTTTCCATAAAATCTTAGTGCATTTGCGTCTGACCAACGCGGTACTTATTCTACTTGAAACTATCATAATCATAAATATCCTGTTTTAAAATAACGGCAACAATTTTAAACTAAAAAATACTTTTTTAATCTCTATATTTTTATAAAAATTTAAAAATTAGTTTTATTTGTCATACAACTTTTTTTTAAAGTCACTTTATAAAAGTCACGTATACGTGTAGATGCATTTAAAATATTAAGATTAGAATTGCACACAAAGAGATATAAACTCGTATCGGGGAGTCTACTTTTATTTGTAGATTGCGGATAGCAATTAAAAGTATGAGTCACGGTGTTTTGCATACAAAATTCAATACATGAATTCGAAAAACAAACTTTTGAGAATTTGAAATAATTACTCATATGTATTTCCACTTTAAAAAACAGATGATTTTAAAAACGATTGAACGAGCTGAAAAATCACTCGATAACTCGTTAATCAATCAATCTTACGCGAAAGCATTAATTCCGTAAAAAAAAAAAAAAAAAAAAAAAAAAACGCACAGTCTCTCATCTCCAAACGAAAAATCAGTATAAACAAAAGAAAAAAAAAAATTTTTGGTTAACGCGAGCCTAAGCACGCGGCCACACGATAAAATACAACGACGCCAACGAGGAGGAGCGCAAAGTGTCAGTAGGTCACAAGCTGTGTCCCTGCGCCGCGCACCAGACCTCGAAAGCTCAGGCGCGTACTCAGGCGTCGCTCCAAAAGCATAAAAATTTCTGCAGTACCAAGAACTTATGCTTCCCTCCTCCTTCTCCTTCTCTCTTCTTTACCCCTTGCTCTCTCTTCCTCGTTCAGAAATTCAAACTTAGAGGCAAAGGACTCTGGTAGTTTCCATTCGCGGGACACGTCTTTTCATCTTTCCTCTTTTTCTTTTATCTTGCTCTCTTACCTTTCTCCGCGGTCTTGCTACTTTTTTCGCGTACGTCTTTTTCTCATTCTGCGTTTCTTTTACGTCCGTTTTCATTTTACATCACACGCTACAAAAAACTGCGTTTAAATAAAAATAAATATACATATGCGTATACTATACGCGTTACTTTTGCGTGCATTTTCTTTATGAAAAATGAAGCAAATGTTTGCTCGATAGTTAGCTCTCTGTTCTTATTTTTTTTTTTTCGGTCTCGCGAGAAGTATTTCTCGCAAATTTTTCTCTTTGAATGCTCGAAATTATGGTATTATACGCGTTAGTTCGAGGAGAGGGTAGAAAAATTTGTTCCGTATGTGAATTAAAAGCGACAATTATACGGAGCTTTCGGAAAGTAGGATAAAAATTATCATAAGACCGCGTGATTTTTCAAAAATATTCCATGGTAATACATAATCCCTTTCATTTTTATTATCGTCGTCGACGTCGCGAGCGTGTCGCGATAATTTTTATCTACCTTATACTGTACGCGTACACGAATCAGCATAAATTACTCGGTTAATTTTATATTAAAAAAAAAGAAGAAAAAAAAAAGAAAAAATTCTTTTGTAAAAATCTCGATACTCTACTTTAGGTATCGCGAAAATCTAACTAACGAGAATATTTCAGCAGGTGAATATTTTCTTGTTATCCCAAAAGTATAACGCATATATCTCTTTTTCTCCTTCTCATGTATTAGCTGAGAATATTGTTAAAATTTATAATAGAACAGGGTTAATTTTAAATGGTAAATAAAGTTAAGTGTACCCACGCAAATTACACGGTAATTTCTAAAATTATATTTGATTAAATTTTAATATCGCGAGAAATTTGCAAAACGATTTCGGATAACGACGTTGATTTAATGAAAATTTAGAGCGGACAATTTGCATAAATAAACATTATTATTTTAGGCAATATTTAAATTATATATACACACACACATTTACATATAAAATTAACTTCGTTTAAAGTTAATCGGTTAAATTTAACATTGTATGTTTTTTTTTTTTTTTTTTTTTTTTTTTCTAATTTTTCAAAACGTATTATCGATAATTATAATGTACTATAATTAACAATAATAATGTTGACCCGATAAAATATCATCTCCTAACATTTTTTCAAAGATTTTCATCTAGTGTACCTAATTGTCTCCATCGACTTCAAAAGCCTCACCGACGATCAAAGTAATCGTCATCTTAGAAAATTTATAATCTCGCGCGCGCGTCACAAGCTCTCATCGTTCGGCTTATGAATAAACGAGGTCGAATCGAAATACCTATAGCATGTTGAAAAGAGAAAAACCGAAATAAGTAAAAAATAAAACGAAGCGAAAAAGTAAATGGACGCATGCGAAAATGCGATGAGAAGGAAAAAAAAAAAGTAAGAAAAAGATTAGACTCTTCAACTCGGGCTTTACAACAACTCTAAAATTTTCTCCCAACGGAGTAGAGACGCTCTTCGTGTTCCCGTTGCCGGGAAAAACTCGGCGTGTTGGCATACGAGATAAGAGCACACAGCCCGGCGAACGTGTATGAAAGAATTGAAGAATCCCGCGTTACAGTTGCATCGAGTAAGGAAAATGTTGGGGAATCCCCGTTGGAAAATATCATACGTGATAGAGTAAGGAAATGTAACGCGCAACGACAGCGTCAATGTTGCAGTTCTTTTCTCACTTTCGTATCCTTTTTTTTTTTTTCTTCTTCCGGCAATATACGTCTTGAAATAGCGAGTCTCTGGGGATAAATGAGCAAACGAGGAAGGGAGAAAGAGAGAGAAGTGTGCGAATCGAATACCAGATGCCCTCGGTGCAGACGTTACTGTCGCATATAAGCCACGCGACGCAGAGTCCTCGACGACGAGAGGAAAGTGTCGAAGCAATTCGCCGCGACTGCGGGAAAAAGACGGCTCTTGTGGGTGTGTATCTCTCTCTCTCTCTCTCTCTTTCTCTTTCTCTTTCTCTCTCTCATTCTTCGAGACGTGTTTTCTTTCTCGTCCGAGGGCACTTGGCTGTCGTGAGCTTTCTGTCTTTTCTCGTGGGTTCTCAACCGTCAATGGAAACGAAGAATCCTTGTGTTATGTCATGACGCATTGAAAACTTTCGTTATAGCGAGAATGAGCTTTTCCAGTTTGTTTGCTCGCTCGCACTTTCGCCTCGGCTTTTTATATACTTGTCGCGTGCGGTTATCGACGATAACTTTATGGTTTATTTTTTTAACCGACGACGCTTCGATTAATTTTGTAGACCTGTTTTGGCATCGTTGACAATGATGTTTCTTGTGAATAATTTAATTTAATAAATTAATTGAGCCGATCATCATACGAAAAATTTTTAAGTTAATTTTTTAATTTACAATTACCGAAAAATATTATCAATTGCTTTCATTATAAACGCACAACGTATACTTTATTTATACCGTAAAAATGCGACTTAAACTAAATTAAATTTTTCTATTAATGCTACAAATTTCGCATAAAAGGGCAAAACATTTCGTTAAAGTAAAATACATTTCCATTATAACGCGATGTTTAACTTTTCTTCCATATTGTTATAAAAAAAAAAAAAAAAAAAAAACCGAATAAAAAAAAAAGTAAAAAGAAAAAAAGAAGAATAATTTGACTACGTAAGACGTCTTGAATTTTTTCCGAGTTTTCCCCAATTGGTCTTTTTTTCCTACTCTCCGCGTCTGTCATTTATTTTTCCTTCTTTTTTTTTTATCTTTTTGCCGACATAACGACGCAAAGCATTTTACATACAAAGAAGCGCATGCAAGTGGAAACAAAAAGAGACAAAATTTTTCGTCCGTCGTCTTGCGGCTTTTGGATTTAATTAACCGTTGTTGAGTTTCTTTTCTCCTTTTTATGAACTTTTACTCTTTTCACACGCATCTTCTTTACTCGCGCGACGCGCGTTACTTTGTACGGTTAGCTTTTGCAAAGCCTATATATTATCTCTGCTTGTTTTCATCTCATTCTTTTATATAATGAAGTGAACGAATAATTAATTAAATGCTTCGTTTTCTTTAACATTTTTAATTTTACGTTAAATGAAATAATACCTTCGTAAATCGAATAAATTTACAGTTTAAAGATTCGATTTCAATTCGAAGTTATTAAATTTTATGCGATGATAAACCTCGATACCTATGATAAATCATAACCCTCGTAAATAAAAATAATAAAAAATAATACAATAGCCAATTAAGATTTGTAATGTGAATTCGAACAAATTTTTAAAAATATTTAACCAAATAAAAAAGCCGTCCGATTGTTTGATCGGTAAAATGCTCGACTATTTTCTTGATCGAAAGGATTAAGATTCTGCTTTTCGGGTGCTTTGGTCACTATCACAACATAAACATTCTGAAAAATGATGATCGTTAAATAATACACGGTAATTAAAAGCAAAAAATCCTTGTAAAAGAAATCTAAGAACAGCTTGAAAATTTTTCTTTTACAATAAAGTACCAAAACGTAATCTAACTTCGAGGATCGCGTAAAAAACAATGCACGAGTGAATCTGCTAACAACGGAACGAATTCACGATAAAAAATAAATCAAAATAAATCACGTACACCCGAATTGACACTTTCTCACTGAAACGATAGTCAACAAAAGATATTACAAAAAAAAAAAAAAAAAAAAAAAAAAACCAAGCGAGGAGCTGAAGATCGAAACGCGATGTTAGCTGGACAGGAATGTTAACAGCTGGGTGAATTACATTGAAAGCGATGATCGGAAATAGCCGAGAGAAGACAAAAGCTTCCTTAAGAGAGGCACGGACGCGAAGCCGTAGAATTGAAACGAAGATCGTGGAAAAGCAGCCTATAGTGGTATATATCCATGATACCGGAAATCAGATATCTGCACTGTTTGCTAAGAGGTTCATTCGCGAGGTTTTTTTTTTTTTTTTTTTTTTTTTTTTTTTTTTTTTTTCCAACGAGCGGAGAAAGACGAACGATAAGTGGAGAGCCAACGGTTCGTCGTGATTGAGTTGACGTCCATCCGCTTTGCTTCGATGAGTATTTATACCTGTTAAATAATGTTGAAGCGAATACGAGAAGTGTTTAGTTGCTTTTTTTTTTTTTTTTGTTCCTCTTTTACCTTAATTTGTATATGAAGAGTTTACGAGTTTTACGATTATTCTTTATCAATATCATGAAAAATTAATCGTTACATTTTATAATTTAAATAAGCAATTTTTTATATTTTAAACCCATAAAAGTATCTGATATTTGAAAAATTAAATGTTAAATAAAACTAAATTAAACAAAAAATTCTGTTATCAATAATTGTTTAAAAATATTACTAGTAACGTTTGACAATTTTCATAAAAATAATCTACTTTATTATAATATTTTATTGAAATATTTAAAACTCCATCGGTTAAAAAAAAAAAGATAAAAATACATTGAAATTGCCGGAAAGCGTACTACGAGAAAATAACTTTACAAAAACATTCTACAGCGAATGTATACTATCTCAATTTGTCCAAGTAGCAGCAATTAACTTCCGCAATCCGAGTACGCAAAGAATAAATACTCAAAGCCCGAACAAAAGCGACCGATAGTTACGCACAAAAGCTCTCTTTTTTTCTCTCCCTCTCCATTTCTTTCTCCCTCTTCCTCTCAGTTTTATAACAAATAATACTCCTGAATTAGCAGGTCATTTCAAAAGATAGAAAGGAAAAGCTTTATCTCCTTTTCTAAAACTCGCGCGCAAACCATAACCGACCGATCGAAAGAGAATGTCGAAGGATATCAAAATTTTGGAGTTCTGATCTCGAATCTACGAAGCACAAACACCGAAAGAAGTGTAGAATAGGAGGAGATAGAGAAAGCATGTGTAAACGCGAACGAACAAGCGAAACTAGAGAAAGGACAGAGAGACAAAGAGGAAAGAGAAAAAGACCGGAAGTCAACGGATGTACGTTTATCCTCTCTTGCGCGATCTTGTATATACACGCTGTGTATGTCCGAGCACATACACACACACACAAACACATATATGTACACGAACGTTATATTTTATGGAACAAGCGTGTTTGGGTTAAGATAGAGAGGGATAGAGAGAGAGAGAGAGAGAGAGAGCGTTGAGAGAAGAGAAGATTTTGTGGATTTACTTTGGACGCGCCCGAGTTGAACGAGGTGAGCGAGCATTAAGCGCGGGATTAAACAGCCTCGGGTTCGAAATGGAACGCTAGTTTTATACATAAACGTGTATATATATATATATATATATATATAAGAGTATGTGAGTGTGTGTACGAGCGCTCGACAACGATGAAAACGAAAGAGAAAGAGAAAGGATGTTTGCACCTCGTTGCCGAGCGTCTTAACTGCTTTTTAGGCAAGCGCGTCGGGATTTTGCTTCGTTTATATGGTATTATGCGATGAGAAAACTAGTGCTCGTCTTTTTCTTTCGCTCTCTCTCTCTCTCTTTCTTTTCTTTTCGTTCGTGCATTAAAAATTTCGCGCAATTTATTCGGTCGGTATATCTTTTACCCGCAGTTTATTTATTCGATTAATTTTTAAAGATAAAAGAGTCGTTGATAATTTTTCATTTTTAATTTCAGCTAAAATAATATAATTTAATGTTTTAAAACAAAGCATTCGTAAATTATCTTCATTAACGAATGCGTGTATAAACGAGCTGTGACAAAGCCGAAAAAAATTTTTTTTCGAAGAAAAAAAAAAGTAACAACTTTTTCCGTTTCTCCTTTAATACTAAGAAAGGAAGAAGTAGAGAGAAAAGTAAACGGTACAATGTATATTTCGATAATATTGTGACTGAAACTCGGTAGATGAAATAAGTTGAAAATTACTTTTAGTTGAGCAAACACACAACTACGGTTAATATTCACAGAATGGAGCTACTTCATTAGTTATGAAAATTCCCTCTACGCAAATTGTTAAGAGTTTTCAAAGTTTATCATATACACTTTTGTTGATTTACCGGTATCGCCGTGTATATATATATATATATATATATATATATATATATATATATATATATATATATATATATATATATATATATATTTGTGTATGTGAATAATATTTTTATACCGCAACAATAACATTGCGGTGTTAAATCAGAAAGTAAATTCATTTAAATCAACGGATAGGAAATTTGCGATATAAAGTCTATTATTGCAAAAGCAAAAATAAAGGATTCGTTAAACATCACGAAGACATCGATTATACAAATACTGAAATAGACACCACGAACGAGAGAGAAAACTCGGGATACAATGGCTAATGAAAACGATTTTATCCATCCTCCTTCCTCTCTCTTTTATTCTCCAATTCAATTAATATCGAGGTGACGGAGCTTTCGAATTTTTCACATATTTTTTTTTTTTTCCCCATGTCGTCGATAAGATCGATCGTGTTTTACGGTAAAACTCGGACTGTGACGACGACAACGACGACAACTATACATCTCATCTCATCTCACTCTCGCTCTCTCTCTCTCTCTCAGTTATGCTCCTCCACTCCTGCATACGCAGAAAGAGAGAGAGGGACAAGTCTCGGTTGATCGGATCGGCAGGGTATTATACGCGCGCGGGCGCGAGTGACCTGGTATTTCGGCTACGTGACGAGTTATTCGATAGGGTGAGCGCGCGTTGGCGTAAAAGGAGGTGGTACGGATGTAGAAGGTGTAGAGGAGGCAGGGGGAGAGGGAAGAGGAGCGAACGCCGTACGATAAGGGTGACAATTGAGCTCTCGTGTTTGCATCTCTCGCCCTTTCTCTACCGTTCATCTTTTCTTTTTTCTTTTTCTTTCTCATGTTTTTCATCGTGTGCGCGATGCTCGTCCATGTCGCTTTTTCGAATATCCTATGGATATAATACGTTTATGTGTGTATGTGTATACATACCGAAACGAAATATGCTATTTCAGCAAAATGGTTTTCAAATCGATTGAAAAAGGCGTATGATTTTTTACAAAAAAAAAAAAAAAAAAAAACAACTAAAAAAGAAAAAAAAAAAAAATCTTTTTTCTCCTGCTTTGTCGAGATTGTGATAGAGAAGGAGGAAGTGAATGAGGAGGAATAGCTCGTTTAACGCGATGTCGGTGGATTTGTTACTCGAATTCTTTTCGGGAGAGTCAAGCCTGCCTGTACCAAGAATTCGAGAGAATGGATTCGTTTGGTATTGATATTGAATTGATATTTCGAAATGCGGCGCGAGCGCACGTCACGTATTTATTCGGATATTTGTATATGATAGGTGATCGAATAATATCGTCAAACTTATCCGACTAAAATTTATGTATATATATATATACGCGTTTTGACAAAGCCATGTGAAAATAAAAATTAAAACTTCGCTTTAATATTGTGAAGGAAAAAAGTAAATAATCGTGTATTATGTGCGTACGTGTGTATGATTTTCTTTTTTTTTTTTTTTTCTAGTTTTTTTGTTAAAATATTAAAAATAATACCTTTGGCTTTGAAATAGTTTTACAAAGTAAAATATATAAATTTATTAATTTAAAATAAAATTATTTATTAATTTACCGTTTAATTGAACGTATTCGGGCGACATTTGACGTAAAAAATCCCATTTCACATTCACATACCACAAATTACAAAAATTGAAAATAAATTAAAAAATACCACGGGGTCAACGGAAATAAAGTCCCCGGCGTATTCGAAAAATTTCTCTCGGGAAAGTATCATAAGTGAGGGAGGAAAGAAGGAAAAAAAAAGATATCTAGGTATATAACTCGGGTTAAAGAGCGTCGAAGCCGAAAATTGCGAATCTTAAGGCACGCGAAAAATCGCGCTGAGAATATATATATATATATATATATATATATATATATATATATATATATATATATATTTATTTATTTATAAGTATATAACATATACGTGTCTACGCGGCGGCAACGAAGCTCGACGACAATTGATTTGACATGACAATTTCACGATCTACTTCCCGAAATCCCATCAGCGGCGCACACACATCTCTATCTAGAAGTGGCGGATTTGCGGTAAAGAAGAAGAGAGAAGCAGACGTGAAATTATGCAAGGTTTCAATTATCGTTAGTGCTTACGTCAGCATCTCGATGACAATTCTTCATAACGTGCTTAACCTCCCCATGTCTCCCTCTTTTCCACTCGTCTTTCGCGAGTGTCTGGCGTTAGTCGACAATGCAAAATCACAACATAACCTTCGTTCCCCTCCTTTTTTTTTTGTTTTTTTTGCACCTTCTCTTTTTTTTCCCGATGGGAGAATATTTTGCTTCGTTTACTAATAAGTTTAATTCATTGAAATTACTCGTCGCTCAAATATTGTCGATCGATTCGATTTAAATTAGTGAAAATTAATTATTATTAAGAAGTGCACAAATGTTGACTTTTTTTCTTTCTTTCTTTTTTTTTTATACTTTACTGTATCAGCCATAAATAATTAATTTCAATTTCAATTTAGAGAAGAAGATGATCGTGTATAAATAATATTACGAAAAATGCATAAAATTTATATTAATTTCTTAATAATTAGTAGTATTTATAATATTGGCGCATATTATAATGTAATTATAAAATAATTTAATTTAGAAGGAAAGCAGAGTAAATATTTATTTGGCATTGTTTATTAAAAGACAATCGACTAAATTAATATCTCAATCAATATTCTACTCAACGAGTCGTGTAAATTATTTAAAGAACAAGAAACTCGACAAAATTTTCCATTACTCCTCGACAAATTACTTTCTTCGCGATAAAATAAATGAAAACACAGCGCGAGCTTGAAACTTTACTCGAGTTTAAAAACCAAAATAATAAAAAAAAAATATATATATATATCTATACATACATATGAGAAGAAGAAACAAGAAAAAAAGATGTTTCTAACTTTCGTTCAAAGAAAAAACTTTCCCGAAAATCGTTTGGTCGCGCCGTAAGATAGAGTAAAGAAAAGCGGCTAACTACAAGGTAAAGCGAGAGAGAGAGAGAGAGAGAGAAAAGAGAGAAATAAATAAATAAAGTCAAAGTTCACCGCGACCGAAAGCGCATG
Organism: Chalcis sispes; assembly: GCA_949987625.1. Taxonomy (NCBI): domain Eukaryota; kingdom Metazoa; phylum Arthropoda; class Insecta; order Hymenoptera; family Chalcididae; genus Chalcis; species Chalcis sispes. The sequence continues at coordinate 72,199,508 of OX465094.1, forward strand.
TAATTTTAAACAATTAACATTATGCGCGGCATTTCTTTTCAATTAAAAAAGTTAAATCGAGTCATTCGCTAAAGAAAAACAGGCGAACGGTTAAACGTAACGAATGAAAAGCCGTCCACCATTGCGTTTATTTATTTTTTTTTCGCCTTTTTTTCCCTCGAGACATTGCGAATCTTTCTAAGGATAAATTTAAAATTAAGAATTTCGGAGGTCACGTCCCTCGAGGAAGGAGCGATGTCGAGGACGTCTGTGAAATGAGCAAACACAAAAGATATGAACAATATGAAAGATTAATCAAATTGCAATTTGTGCGAAGGTTATGGAAAAAGTTTTTTTTTTTTCGTTATGGATAAGCCGATGGTGCCAACATTATATTGCGCTTAGGTAAAGGAGATCGAAACGAATGAAGATTATGTATAAATGTGTGTGAGGAGAAAAAAAAGTTGGCTTTTATATTAATTAGCTTTACGAATATCCTTATAATGATTTGATATTGGATGTTTATTTTTCACTAGTGAGAAATTACGATAATTTGGTAAAAAATTAAAAATTAAATTGCAGTTTGATTTTTATTACGAAAGTGTTTTGTCCTCGCTTAAAATGTTGGCGTTTAATAATAATGAAATTAAATATAAATTATTTAAAGCAAAAATATTTATTAGTTAACTTATATGCATAATTTTTTTATGGATTATGATTCATAACATATAAATATTATATTTTATGAATTGATGAAAAATAGACTTCTGATGTGTGAAATATTTTAGTCAAAATAATTTGACATTTATTAAAACCGAAAAATCAACGTAATCATATAAAAAATATACGCAATAATGTAACACAATTTTGATTAAAACCAACACTTATATTAAGTGAATTATATTATTCTTTAAATTTTTTTTTTTTTTTTTTTTTTTTTTTTTTTTTTTCAATCAATATTGTACTATTAACCGATAATATTTTATATTATTATTTTTTTTTTTTTTTTTAATAAGGATATTTTTATTTAAATTTATACTTAGCGAATAAAATTAAAAGTGTATCGGAACGATAATAAAATAATTTCAAAAATTAAAAGTTACAAAAAACATCGTAATTTAAAAAAATTCATAAACCAAATTGTAAAATTTTCAAAAAAAAATTGAAATTAAAAAGAAAAAAGAATCTTCAAAAGCATGAAAACATTTAAATTCACTTCCTCCCTCATTTTCATGGTATATCAAATGCATCGGAAAAGCGGAGCAAATTTAAGCGAGGAGAAAAAGAGAAAGTCCGACGAAGAAGTTTGGCAGCCGTTGTCCTTCAAGAATTTCACAGCCGACGCGAGATAGACAGACAGTCGATAATCACAGAGCCGCGCGGTTGAGACATAGAAAAACATGCGCGCGACGCGTTTAGGAGAGAGAGAGAGAGAGAGACAAAGAAGCTCGAGTACATGTGGGTATACAGCGTACGAACGTGTGTGCGTGTGCCGGGCGAGCAAAAGCCGAGCGGGTATATACTTACGTCGGAAGTGTTGCAAAGTCGGCGTGGGTTGGATCGGACGTATAAGGATAAGTATGTGTGTGTGTGTGTTTAATAATGTTCGAGAATTTAAATGGGGAAAAAAGAATGGCGTAATATTTTTATTCCTTGCTTTATACTGTGCATAAAATAATAAAATTATAAATATTTGTAAAGTATTCAGAGTAGAGAGAGATATTTAAAAAATTTAAAAGTAATAAATTTTGTTGTACTTTAACAGTAGACGTATTTATCTAAGTAAATTGTTATCTATCAAACTTGAAAATAATTTTATGAAATTTAAATACATTTTTTTTTAATCGTTAAAGGCAAAAAAAAAAAATTAACGTCGATAATATTTATAAGATAAATTACTTTTAATTATTTTACATAAAACTGTACAATGAAATTACAACCGATAAAAATCTACGTAATTGAAAAAATAAAAAAGAACAACAACAAAAATAATAGGGAAACAATTCGTCTTCACAATTCCCACGATAAAAAAATAGTCGACCCTATTTTTTCTCACCGAATTGTAAATATCGCGCGTCACATCTCATCGCGAAGAAGAAACTCGGGGCGTGTATATACTCGGCTCGTAAAATAACCCTTGTGCTCGTTCCGATTGACAGCCTCGGTAAGGGGGTGGCTGCTCAGCTCCTGAACGGCACACGTGAGCTTTGAGAAAGGCTTAATCGTCCGGCTCTTTCTCTCTCTCTCTCTCTCTCTCTCTCTCACACTCAAGATTTTCCATCGTCTCTTCAGATAATTGCATTCTCACGGCTCACGTGTGCGCACACATACAGTCACACAGACACGTACGAGTTACTTAACGTTTGAGCGTTCGGTATACAGCCAACGAGATATAGAGAGCGGGAAAGGGGGTGTAGATAATGAAAGCACTCTCTCTCTCTCTCTCTCGCATTCTCTCTCGCATTCTCTCTTACTCTCGGTTGAAGTCGATACGCTCGACTGGTGTGTATACCTACTTGAGAGGTAACGCACACGATTGTGCCGTGTATCCGTGGGTAGATGTGTGTGTGTATTCTGCGTACGAACAAGAAGTAGTAGGCCGATGTAAATTATCTCGAGACGCGCTACTTTGAGTTGAGAGTATACGTGTGCGCGAACCGATATTAAAAGAGACGTTTTCGCAAAGGAAATTAAGAGGCTGCTTGCACCTTCTCTCTCTATTTCTTTCTCCTTTCTCCCCTCTCTCTCTCTCTCTCTCGCTCGCTTCGGAGCAGTTAACTTTCGCACTTTTCTTATATATGCGCCAACTCTTCGAACGATATCGTAAGTTTCCCTTAACACTTTTTTCTCTTCTACTTCTTCATCTTCTTCAACTTCTTCTTTTAACTCGGTTCTTTAACTTTCCGTGGCAAAAACGAGAAAGAGAGAGGAAACGAGAAAGAACGCAAATGGTCTTTTAATGTTTGATGTGGAAATTTAATTTCTCTCTCTCTATTTTCATAAAGAATGAACGAATTTTTAGTATATATATATCTAAAGGTTCTCTTTATATAAGATAATTTTACCTTTTTACATTATTAGAATGATCGAATACAGATCGAAAGCTAATTTTCACATATTACAATGAATGATATCAAGCTGCCGATACCATAATAGATATTCAAATTTGCATGAATGACTTTTGATTATAATGAATGAATTAGAGAAATAAATTTTTACATTATGGTTATAAATTATTTCACTAAATAAGATTATTTAATTTTAGTTTTAATTTTTAGTCAAGGAAAGGTTCTCATTCAAATGGACAAATAAAAAAAAACAGAGTTTGGAATTATTTTTTGTAAAAACTCCCTTAAATAAATGATTTTCTTATTGTAAAATAAATCATTCGTTTAATTTGTTTTCAACCAAGTACATCAATTTATTCAAATAAATAAATCTTAAATTTATATCAAATTTTATTTATACTTTAAAAATAAATTATACATTTATCTTACCGTTTATGACCTCCTTTTTACTTTGGCGAACTGAGACTCCAGATGGATTGAACTAAAACAAAAATTATAAATGTTGTTGTTAAATTTTTACATTGTTTTAAGTAGACATTATACTATTATGCGATAAACAGTTTAATTTATTTTTATTAAATATTTACAAAACGTTTTAAAAAAAATATTAAATTCTCGCATTTTATTTTTCTGCATACTTATCATTTTTAGATAAAAAATTTATTGCTGCGTTATCTCTACTATATATACGAGTATAATATACTATTGAACGCTTCATAAAACTAAAATAAAGAAATGATTCGAACATTTTGTTACTCGTAATCTTTAATCAAATATTCGTTTTTTATTGACGAAAAAAGATATTTTCAATGCACATAAAAGCTAAAGTAAACAAGAAAAAAAAAAAATCAAACGAATAAAGCGTTTACGATAAAGTAGTTACTGCACATTTTACAATGAATTTTAAGGCTATAACTTTTTATCTAAAAAAATTAAGGATTTTTTTTTTAAATTCAAAGTACACATGTTTACGTTGTCATAAACAATACGATCCACCCAACGAAACTTATCTATCTAAAATATTATACGCTTCACCGATTTAAATTCTTCCCCAGCCTATCGTTAATATAAAAAAAAAACTGAAAGTAATGGAACGGTTTTTTCTATCGTGAAAAATCAATATTTTTTACAATGAGTTATTGGCCATTATTCTTTGACGTCGATTTTTTTTTTTTTTTTTTTTTTTTTTTACTTTTAAACTGCAGCAATTCCAATTGGCAAAAGATCGAGGATAAGATGAAAAAAATGTAAAACTATCTTTTTATGAAAAAAAAGTTTTTTTTTTTTGGTTTTTTGGTTTTTTGTAGAAAGAAATTAGACTTTAAGTAACGAAGTATTAAAGCTTTGGTTCGCTGTATGCCTTTTAAGATATAAAAATTTTCAAATGTGAAACATTTATAAATACAGGCCAATAGTCTACAAAAGTAAAAGAATAATCATGAGCTCAGTTTTCATATTGAAAATATAGCTAAACTATATTTCGCAAAATTAAATCTTTTATTATTAGCATTTTTTTTCATTTTATTCCTCTACGCGTTTTATATTCCACCTGCAAACTCGTCTCTTTTTTCTATTAATTTCCACGCTCGTTCCATTATTTTCCATCCGATGCGCAGCCGAGAGATAGAATCGGTACGCGAGGCTACCGAACGTATATACACATTTATATATTGTACATATACATATACATACACACGTAACTGTGTGTACTCAAGAGAATTCTCTTCTCTAGGCGCAAAATTGCCCGAAATGAAAAGTAACCGATTCGTTTACGTACATGAAACCTCGTGCGCGTGTGAGCACGCACACATACATACATACATACGTTTATATATGTATATATATATATATATATATATATGAGGACAGTTTGTTCGAGGTTAATTGAAGGGAATGGAAAACGAGTTTTCGATAGGATTGAAAACACGCTCGAGCTTATATACGAGTCCTCGTATATGCGGCGAGACTGCGACGGCGATGAACGAGAGCCCGAGCTCGTTCGAAAGAAAAGAGATAGAGCGAAAGATAATAGAGAGAAAAGTTATTAAAACGAGGAGGAAAAAATAAAGCGAAGAATTTTTTGAGTCTTCTTTCAGGCAAGTTTTCTCTTTCCCTCGCAGGTTTAAAAAAAAAAAAAAAGAAATAGGAAACGTATCGTTTGCCCCTTTCTACGATGTCTCGTATTATCAGCCTCAGGGTAGAGTGAGAGAGACTACTTCGGATTATTTTTTTTCAGTCAAGTATAGAAGAAAGAGGTGGAGTCCCTTGCTATTTACTGCGGTTACGTGTCTGTGTAAGCGCTCGCATGTGCGTGTGTGTGAAGTATGCGGCGTGTGTACGCGCTTTTTAAAGTTCAACCTTTCAACGCAGCCATATATATATATATATAATTTTAAGTTAGTAGTCAAGAGATGAAGTTTATCGGGATATTTTTTTATAATTTAACGCTCGGTGAATCGAGAAGATTTCAAGCGACGGGAAGGAAGATGGAAGATGATCGGTGTACGTGTATCTCGCTTAATTTACGAGGGAAAGTTGAGCTTACTTGTAAGTGCTTCGACCTTATATAGGTAGATATAACTTTATTTTTCCTTTAAACGTTTACGTTCTTTTAACATTCACGATCGAGAAATATTGCCAAAAAACATTATACTTAGTTCAACTAAAAAATAAATCAGCGATAGTTACATCTTTTAAAAAATCGATGGTTAAAACGCAACGGAAAAAAAAACGCAGAGTCGATCGCTCGTACTAATAATGATTTTGTTTGTTAATAGCCAATGTTATTGTTCGGTTTATCAGAAGCCGAGGTAGGGTATGGTGTAGGTTATATAGTACTCGATCGTTTATACCGACGAAGCAATATTCGCTCAACAACAACATCATTTAGGGTTCCCCCGCGTTGTTTAGAATTCGATTTACCTTCTACACCCGGCCGAGAACGTTAATTAATTACGACATGTATAATAATTGAACAACGCCACTTTACACAATTTGACTATCAATTTTGATTTAATTAATCGAACGCGTTCATTTTTTTATTTTCTCTTTTTTCCTTGCCGTTGACTTTACCAAAATTCGATCGCCCGTGTAATGATAATGTTTCGTATATGGGACATATCGTATAATTCATCTACGGAATATCAGTAACTAAATTATACTTTTTTTTTATTTTCAAATGAGAACTTGCTAAGTTTAAAAGAGAGAGAGAGAGAGAGAGAAAAGAAAAAATAAGCTAGAATTTCTAAGGCATATGTAGCTTAAGCGATATATTCTAATCTTATGCACCATAAAAGCTAGTGCGGTATGTGTGGCTAACTCTAAATATATATATAGATAAGTGATAGCATACGCATATACATATATATACATATATGTATACGTAAAAAATGGTTATATTCATGCGACATTTTACCGCACGCGACTGCGGTCTTTATCATATACTGCGGTTATATTCTTCAGAAACGTAAAAATTGAGGTACATATCCTGGAATATTTAATTGTTATAATAAAAAAAAATTATTCAATTTATAACGTATTATAAATTTTCTACAAATTTGCGCTTTAATAATTTTTTGCCTTTTCTTTTTTTTTTTTTATTAAATATAAGTATAATTCAAGCAAAAGATGGATAAAATAAAAAAAATTTAATGATTCAATAATATATATATATATATATATATATATATATATATATATATATATACACGCATAACGTATATTCAATACGTTTCCTGACAAATAAATTAAAAATTTCAGGCACGGAATTTTAAAAAATAACAGAACACATTGAACAGAGATTTTATTTCTTTCTACACTAAACAAATTTGATTTACTTTTATTAATAAAGAAAAATATAATATAAGAGTATGAAAAATAATAATTATTATTCCATTTTATTTAATTTTATTCCATAAAAAAAATTTTTGCCGCAGGTTCGGGCTCAAATTAGCCAGCTAGCTATGCGTATTCATGCATCAAAAAGTTAAGGAATTTTTTTAATACCGTTGTCGCGCCACAAAAAGTCAAACAATTTTAAAATTGATACCTTTTAATTGATTATTCATCGGATTCCAAATTTTAATCATTAAATTTAAATATATTCCAACTACAAAATTAAAATCTTTCTGATGCGATTACAAACCTTTCGACCTCGAAACGATCGAAATTAACCCAACGAAAATTTTAACAACAGCAACCACTGCTTGTGCATAAACTCGGAATTTCATTTTGATTTCCATTAAGCCCGGCCTTCGGCGTTAAATTTCGCATAATACAAATTTCGCGTTCGCTCATTACCTTGAGTAGCTTAGCTAGTTTGACGATTAAACATAAATCAAGGTAACGAGCAAATAAACGCTGTTTGTTCGATTTGACAATAGACCCTTGTCCATCCCTACACTCTCCAAACCCCTTTTCGAACTAATTTTCTCTAGCCTACTGCGAGCGCAAACACAGCAAAGAGAATTAAAGTTACTGGAATCTCTTCGTTATTATTCTTTCGTGTTATATATATATGGATAAAATAGCGCGATAAATAAATAGATATAAACTTACACACAGAAACACAGTAAAATCTTCTTTAGTATGTTATAATCCATAAAAATAATAACGAATGTGCGTTCTGTTAAATTTTATCACTAATATATCTTACAGTCGTTGAAACGAATATTATGTCGGCGTACGAAAATTTATCGAAATCCAAGGGAACAGCTGATTTGTCCAAGATATACGAATACGCGCGAGTACAACTCGTGTTCACCTAAGCGTTGAAAGGATAATACGGCCTATTATGATGGTTCAGCGGCTACTCGCGTGCCAAGAATGTACTACCGCCGTCTCTATGTACGATTTATTTCGCGATGATTTATGGCTTAGCTTCTTGAACGAGGACAGATTGTTTTTGCGCATTCGATTCGGTAGAGATATATATATATATACACATATATTTTTAAAGATAATTTATGCTTGCGTGGTAATTTTAATCGTTTCTGTAACTATATATCGAAGCTGAAGCTCGACATTATCAAATACAGATATTCTTTTTATTGTTTTACGACGACATCGTTCTTTTAGATGGTAATAATATCTTTTTTGTTTTTTTTAGCCCTCAAAGGATAAATTAACAAAAGTAATGTATTCAAAATTTTTATAATTTTTTGTAGTAAATTTTTGTGGAACTGTATAAAAGTATAATTCGTGCTAATACTATGTTCGCTTATGTTGTATGATCGAGATACTTAGACCGTCTGACCAGACTGCCTTCGTTCTACTGATTATGTACATATGTTGAAAATTTACAATTTTCATCGTAGTTTTAAATGTAATTTTAATGTGAAAATTTGCCGTTAAATTTAACATGCCATAATTGATATTCATCAATTTAAGTGATCTATTTTGTTTTTTGTTTTTTTTTTTTTTTTATTTATTTAAGTAAGTAAGAAATTTGAAAACCGATATTTTCTACGTGTTTAAATTTAACAAATTTAATATTTAAAAAGATCGAATTTAAACAAATGATAATTTTTCTTTTTTTTTTTTTTTCATAAATATTAATAAAATTTTTCAACGCGAAATGAATTAAAACTAAAAATCGTTGCGTTGACAGCAAAAAACTCCATTGGATAAATCGGTACATTAATGTCCTCTCGACGGGTCAAATTTCACCGGGCATCGATCACTCAGCGGCCTCGCGTCAATCGTCGCGCGCGAGTCGCCCAATGATCCGAAAATTGCATCGGCATTACCAGGAGCCGCTCCTTATCTACCGTTTCCTATCCTATTCACATCCAGCATGTCTATCCTACAATCCGTGCGCGAATCCATCTCGCAGAGCGGCTCGGATCTACTCCCGTTGATGCTGTGAGGTAGAAAGAGAGATAGAAGATACAAGAGAGAAAGAGAGAGAGAGAGAGAGAGAGAGAGAGAAAGGGAAGCTGTAATTGCTCGGTGACCTTCGACGACCTACGCGTCGCAACGTCTCCTGTAATTAATAACGGACTCGACGGGAGAGAAGACGAGGGGAGAGAAACGGATGCGTCCGCGGGGATAATGAATTGTACACAGGGTCGCGGGGCGAAAGCCTTCCTACTCCTCGTTTCCTCCTCTTCCCTCCTCCTCCCCCCCCCCCTACCCGTCCCCGCCTCTTCTCCCTTCCTTCTCGTATCTACTACGCCGCAATGCGTGTCACGCGGCTATTACGGCGCTGCCGCGGGCCAATCGATATAATACGAATAACTCGTTGTGTTACGCTGCGAGCCTCTGCGTATAATATCGGTTGGGTGCCGCTGTGGAAACAATTAATTGGCAATTTCTCGATATAACGACAAACTCGGTGACTATCTCTAACTCTTTCTCTCTTTCGCTCTCTTCTTGGCGATGGTGAAAATGAAGCGAGAAAAGGCATATTAGATCTTCAGTGTGACCCGTTTATAGCGAGATCGGATCGATTCGCTTTCGAATACCGATGATGCGAGGAACGCGGTAAGGTGTTCTTATCCACTACCCGGACGATTAAATTTAAAATGATCTCGAAAATACATGATCCGTAAAATTATTTTAAGAAAAATTGAAAACAATATTTTATGAGCAAGATGTGAAAAACATAGTCTAGACCGATATAGATACAGAATCATCGATTAAATTTTCATTTTGTCATACGCCGTCGAAACTTTTTTTATTATTATCGCGAAACTTTTGTAAAGGGTAACTCCTCCATTTAAATAATGTTGATTGGCATCGTACTTTTTATAATAATACATGGAGTCGACGATAAAACAAAAAGAACGAAATAAATTATTCCGTCTGGCTGAAAATTAAACTTAATTAAAAAAAAAAATAGACTTAAATTAAAAAATGTGCAAAATTCACTAAAACAAAAATAAATAATTTAATATTATAATTACTGTATGCTCAACAGCACTACGGAATAATTTGCCGAGATATGCATATGATATTAAAATATCAATTTACTGCAATATACATTTTACTCGCTACTTACGAAAATATTCTGGATAAATTAATTTAAAATATTGATATTATCGAATTAATTATAATACTAACGATGCATCAATGCGATAATTTATTTAGCAAGTAGTGTAGCTTTTTAGCGATTAGCTTAACAAAAGTTACTAGCCGATAAAGTTTCTTTGATCTAATTCAACTCCGATCATAAGATCTACGACTTTACACAAAGTTCATGACTTTCCGTCAGCGTTGAAGGTTCGACACCCGAAAATTTTAAATCTTCTAGACTATTAAAACTATTCCACCGTAAAATTTACTGTTTAATAGTTTCGTTTTCTTAATTTCAACCTGTAATTAGATGTTTATAGTTTTTTTCGATAATTTGGTTAAAGTGCCAAAAATAGAAGCAATAATATTTAATCTTTTATGTTATTGTTAAATCACAATAAATAATCAACTATAATGATTAATATTAAATTATATTTTATTATAATTTAATAACTAATTTTATTTTTTTGAATCTTCTAAATAAATTTTGTTAATTATATTATTGATAACAAAACGCATCAAATAAATTTTAAATAAATAAATTCATTGATAAACAGAAATAAATTCGAATTATAATTAACTACTGCAGATAAATCGAAATTGACTATTTTTAAAAAATAAAATCAATCGAAACGAAATTTTGAAGATAAAATTTATTCATAATCTTTTTGTAATCGATACGTAAATGATTGCAACATACGAAAAATTTATTTTTACTTTTCAAATCAAAGAAAAACGTGCGAGCAACATTTAAATAAAATAAATAAAAAAATTCTTATGTCAATTTACACAGTTTTTAATTTACGTATTTGCTTTCAATGTAAACTCATCCTATTGATATATTTTTTTTTTTTTTTTACGTATTCCTAAGACCGCTTCAAACGAATTCCGCAAATTATACGCGAAATTTTTTCCACCTATCTTCGTGCTTTTTCTCTACACGATCGCGGTACACAGCGATGCGTAAACATATATAACGATGATGTTTCAGTTACGCACGCCAAAGTTAAAACGAAAAATTGGCCAAAAAAAAAAAAAAAAAAAAAAAAAATGCGTTTGACCAGATAAATCTCGTCTCTTTTAAAGGATCTATGAGGTTAATCGGTAAAAATTTTTTTTAAGAATATAACTAATGTCTTTTTATAATTATTTTTTTATCGTAAATAAACTCTTATATGTTTATCGAGTACTCATTTCAAAGAGTTGTTTATTTGAAATTATATTGGATCATTAAAGTAAATTTATTTGCAGATATAATAAATATTTTTTCGTATAAATGTATTTATAACATTATAAAAAATTGATTATAAATATTGTTGTTTATTTGTATTCAACAAATTTAATAGTTTTATTAAATCGTTAAAAAAAACAACAATTAAACATTTACTCGATAATAAAACTAAGTTCGAGTAACTTTCTAAAAAAAAAAAAAAAAAGAAAGAAAGAAAACATTTATACTGCTTTTGACAAAAGTATAAACTTAATTTAACACGTTTTCACCATCAAAAACTGATTAATCCGCGAGCAACGTTTATCCATTTCTCTCAATTTCATTGCTATTCTCATCCACATCCTCTTCAACCTATAAACAAATTTCACGCGAAAATTCTCCGGCAAAGCGCAACAAACTTTCTCAAAAACCGCATTAACTTCCTTTTCATTCGCTATGATTCGATCAACTCGATGGACAAACTTTTCTCTCTCTTTCTCTCTCTCCTTCTCTTCGCTCGTACGTTCACTCGTGCAAAAAGTATCCGTCCGGCTAGAATCGCCTTTATCAGTCTCACACTTTTTCGTATACGTCCCCTCCCATTATCCCCTAAAAACTAAACGAAGCAACCACTACACTCCGTAAACTTTAACCTCGATGATATCGCGAGATACGTGCCGAAGAATTTATACACACGTACACAACACGTCCAGACTAAGTTTTTGTGGCTATTGACGATTATTGAATTACAACGGAACGAAAATCATGGGTTTATATAATATAATCGAATGAATTCGCGTGCAGGATTCGTCTTTGATTGTTGATCGTCGATGCTTGTTTTAACTTTCTCTTATTATATTACTGATGATCTTTTAAAGAACGTTTCTTCAAAAAAATTTCGCGATAAAGTTTTCGCCGGCATTGAGTTACACGATGTATATTGGGCGAATTATTAGTGAGATATTTTTTTACCGATATTAACAGAGCAAAGTTTTTAAAAATAATTAGCTTAAGACGTTGATAAGACAAAAAAAAAAAAAAAATGAATGTGATTGAAAATTAAAGATAAAAAAAAAAACTTAATTAAAAATCGCACTTATCGCCTTTTATGTTTTGATCGACAATAAATTGAACACTTGTGATACAAAGTGCTGATGGTATTTTTATATTAAATATGTGATAATACTTTTATACCTTAATATACACAGATTACTTAAATAATCTGATATTTTATATCTATACAGTAATAGTAAAATTTAATCAATAATCAAAAGTTTGACAAATTATTATTGATTGTGAAACCCCAGTAGGATAGTTAAAGCCGATAAAAAAAAAAAAAAAAAAAAAAAAAATCTTTCAAATGCCGAATAAATTAAGCAGCCGTTTTCAAGTTCACATTAACGATAAATCAACAAATGGTTATTAAGCAAGAAGCATTTCTATAAATCCACCCGATTTCATCGAAAACTCTCGGCGACTATTTATACACTTCTTAAAATCACTGGACGCCAGCAAACATCTCCTGCTTGGAGTATTTTCTCTCGCATTATATTTCGCGGTGGGACGGTTGGAAGAAAAAAGAGAGAGAGTGAGGAGGGGGAGGGGGGGGGAAAGAAAACGAGAAAAAAAACGAAACAACTTACAGTATAACCACAAAAGAAAGAGAGAGAGAGAGAGAGAGAGAGAGAGAGAGAAAGAGAGAGAGAGAGCAAGTCATTGTCCGTCTGAAAAAAAGTATCTTTTCCTCTCGCCTGCAACGGCAACCAGACACCGTCTACAGAAAAATCTTCCTCCTCGTCTTTCCCTTCTTACATCCCATACAGACCAAGACGTAGATACACACGTGTGCAAACATCTCTTCTCGTTTTATACACTAGTCATTCGATTTTTATCCACACACACACACACACACACACACACACACACACACACATATATATCGCTACATATTATACATTTTTCCCACTTCTTTTATTCCTTCCCTTTCGTCACTTTTCCGGGAAGCAATCGCCTTTCCTTTTTTCCGAAACCCTAAATATCCGAGCGTATCCGATGAGATGACTAAAATATGTAGGCCAAGAGATAGGATCGTTTCAAAACCGATCGACGTTCCTATCTTTTATATCCCATCGGCACATAAAACTTTTTACCACTTAAGCAAAATCGTTCTCGTCTGTGTATATATAATATATATATATATATAGACACATAGTTTAAGAGAAGTTTTTTAGGCATCTTTTTTTCTTCAGGAGACCGAGGAGTTTGGTATTCCGGAGTGAATTTAATTTAAGATAAAAAAGTATAAACTTTTACGAATGTATTTAGGCTTTTTTGTTGATTATTTGCAAAAAAACATCGCGTCGATAAAGTTTATTTTTCAATCTAAAAAAGTTTTAATTTTTTATATTAGTTACGCCCTGCATATAATTTTTAAATTAACAAAATAAAGAAAAATTTGCTTTGTATAATTTGAAATCAAAATTTAAATTCTGTTAATATTTATAAAGAAGTTTATTAAAAATAAAAAAAAATTCAGAAGAATTCAAGATTCATCTTTAATTTTGAGACGAATTCACTTTATTCTCCATAATTTCATTTAAAATTTTCAAAGCAATCCTACAATTGTTTTCTAAAAGACCTACATGCATTTAACGATAAATTAATCTTAAACTTGATTTCCAAAAATATCTTTCTCTCTCTCTCTCTCTCTCTCTCTCTCTCTCTCTCTCTCTTGCTCGCAGTGAAAGCCAGAAAGAGAGAGAAGAAAGGGAGAGACAGAGATAGAAAGAGAGAAGACAAACTCCTCTCTGCAAACAGCTCAGTCAGTTAGCGTCTAGAGGCTTCATAGACACCTGTTTCCTCTCGTCGCCATTAAACTTTCATCCGAACACAGACACAAGCCAAGCAGTCTTCTCTTCCCCTTGGTTCCCATCCCCCGGAGCATTCGATACATTTGTCTCAGCCGCCCGTAACATTCCTCTCTGGAGAACTATACGAAACTTCCATTGCTCCGTTTTCACATTCTCCTTCTCTATCTCTCTCTTCCTCTCTCCCTCTCTCGCACTTGGTAGTCCAATCGAAACGTCGACTTGATTAGCGAACTTTCGCATGAATTTTCCATGAACGAAAGCGTTTGCTCCCGCGGCAAGAAAACGTATGTAAGCGTAAGTGTGTGTGTGTGTGTGTGTATGTGTGTGTATATGCGTGTGCGTATGGATGTGCATAGCAGCAAAAACAGAAATAGCTATACGTTGTTCGACCTTCTGTTGAGAAAAAAGAGAGAAATAGAGGAGAGTGAGTGAAAACTATTGTTATTCAAAGGGCGGCTTGTTTTCTACGGACTCGAGTCAATAAAGTTTCAGCGATTCGCCATTTTTCCTTCGGATGCTCGATTTACTTTCTCTCTCTCTCTATTTCTCTCTCGAATCAAATCGTGCTTAGAATCGGTGCAAAGCTTGTTTACGCTATATACATCAAGTGCCCGAAATTTTTATCCGGCTTCCAAAATTTGTCGAGATCGAGCCTCGTGCAATTGAAAGTGCGTCTTATTCCCCGTTAAATTACGGCCTCGAGCATTGTAAATTACCGTCGGTATTAAACGCGATATATATTTATTTATATTTTATATTATATAAATTCGTTACCGATGCAATACCAATGATATAAATAAAACGATAAGATTTCATGATTAATAATTAAATTTTTTAAGATTTATATGATGAACGAATGTTAAAAAATATATCTTTATAAGGAAATGCGTTTTTGATTACGTGATTTTAATTTGAAAAGTAAATGATTTTATTGATTGAATGGATAAGATATTAAAGATATTTATAAATCATTATTAATTTTAAAATCGAGGATAAAATATTAACTTTTGTCAAATCGCATTAAAGGATTCGCAAATTATATTTGCGATCTGGCTTTTATAAATAAATTGCTTTATAATATTATAACCAAATTATTTAAATCATAAGGTTTTTAAATCGTACTTTAATGTAATGAATTATAATGAATAGCATTATTGAAAATATTTATCGATGATTGAAAATATTATCAAAATTTTCAGAATAAAAACTATATAATATACAGTATTGAATAATATTTACAATGAAAATAAAAATTTTCTTTTTAATAAATACGTATGCAAAATATAATGTACTTTTAATCTCAGCATAAAACATACATATTTTCATCGTCTTTTATCATCGTCATCGTCCTTTCGTAAACGTAATTTTTTTATTTGCATTAAATATTTTTATATTTTCAATAATATTATTATCAATAAAAATAAAAAATATGACAATGTATTCAAATGCATTTATCGTTTTAATTACGTTTCATTTATTCTAATATAAATAAATTATCCACCGAAACGTTACGTCGAGTAAAATACTCGTATATGAATTTCAACAAAGTGTCCACTACGTGTCAACCGATAACAAAGAAAAAAAAAAAAAAAATTGTCAATCTTTTTTTTTTTAACCTTGTCAATTTTCATGGAAAAAATTGATACAAATAAATAATAACAACAACGACGACAACAAGGGCAACGGAAAAATAAAAAGAAAAAAAAGCAAACCTAGCTGCTAGATATTCTAGTTATATATAGTCTCAACAAAGGCGGTTATAGTCTAATCCAGCCAAATTGGAAACGCGTCTGTTATCACAATCACCGCAGCCAGAACTTCGTAAATAAACGAGCTGACCTACTGATGGCCCAATGATACCCTGATAGATATACACGTAATCTTAATTTACATTCAGCAATTAGATAACGGCGGAAAAACCTCGTATTTTGTGGATTTATACTTTATACAACTTTGCTTTCTCGCGTAAGTGACAATAGATATTTCGTGTGTTATTTTTTTTTTTTTTTTTTTTTATTCAAAAAACGTATAAAATGAAAATAAAAAAAAAAAAATAGTCGTTCAAGTGATATTTTATATTAAATTTTTCCCTATGTAATTTTTTTTATACAATTTTTATTAAATTGAGAATAAGTGCGTTATTTATTGCGTTGAAAAACGTATTAATTTTTATAAAAAATATGAACTTATACTTCAGAGCATTGAAGAATAAGAAGAAAAAGTTATTAAATAAAGTTATCAACTCGAATAGATACATTTTTATTTTCATTATATCTTCAATTTTTTCTATTTTAAATAAATTCAATTTATCAACGAATGAAATATTTTTACACGAGATTATTAATTTTGTCTCAAATACTTTTTAAAGATTGATAAATTTATGATAATAAGTTAATTAGCATAGTAGTAGTTCGGTGTCAAAAAATTATTTGAATAGGTTTATTAATTATATTTTACGGTGATGAAAAATTTTAATTTACTTTTTTACCTAATTATGTCTTTTGCGCTTATTATATTACGATACATCAAATAACAACGGAAAATTAATTTCACAAGGATAATTAACAATAACATATGCAAGTATAAGAGATACGTAGGATCGATAACGCGGAATAACATTGGAAACATTTCGCATCGTTATAAGATAAAGAAAGAGAAAACCAATCAATAGTGAAAGATCGAAGTATAACAAAAGTCGCGAATTAATGCATTAATTCAAAAACCTCGACATGAATTATACAAAAGACTTTTTCTCTCGCGTTAGCTTTATACCAATAAGAAAGCGAGCCTCGCGCACACAACCGATTCACACTATTTGACGGTATAATTCGTGGAAAAATATTTTCGCGTCGTGCGCCTCTTTACTCGCTTTTTTCGATTAATCAACATCTCACCTACTGCATTATCCGCTGCTTCTTAACGGCTCGTGATTTATTACCGACGAAGTCTTTTTCTTCGACCGGATTCAATATTAAAAGCCGCTGAGACTTTTTCCCTTATTTTTTTTTTTTTTTTTTTTTGTTTTTGTTTTTTTTGTTTTTTTTTTTTTTTTTTTTTTTTTTTTTTTTTTTTTTTTTTTTATGTCTATCGCACAGGCCGTGCGCGCACGCCTCAAACTAGAAGCAAAAGAAAAAGTAAGAAGGAAAGAAGAGAAGGATGAAGGGGCGTACGGAGAGATGAAAAACTCGAGGGGTTATTATACTCCCGATGGTGCGCTACGGATTTATTAATTCAATGCCCGTGGCGTGCGCTCGCCGAAATTATTTATAAGCAGGTGTTTTATCGCCCGTCGAGCCCTTCGTTACATACTCGTGTGTAAATACCGCGAGAGATCTCTCGAGACAGATGTGTTTCTTCTTTCTCTCTCTCTCTATTTTCTTTTTTTTTTATTCCCATATCGCTCTACTTCTTGTGAATTCTTATTACGTATTTGCATATTACGAATTGATGCGCTGCTATGTGTATTTTAATATTGTGAAAAAATTGTACGTAGGAAGGACTCCTTAATGGAGACTTAAGACGCAGTTTTACTGACGAACAGTTCTAATTGAATAAAAGGCCGCTTATTATTGTATCCGAAATTAATTAATTTCCGATTGACGATTCATTTGCGACGAATTTTTCGAATAAGTTTTATGGTTTAATTTTTAATAATTAGTTGTTTGGATTACTGCTATTTTTGCGGAATTCATAAAAACTTTGTTAAATTTTTGTATTAATGCTCAAAAAAGCCAAACAAAAAGCCAAAACCGCTCAAAAATCACCAAAAATCGAGAAAAAAAATGCAACTTTCTCATATATATCATAGGAAAAAAAAAAAGAAAAAAAAAGTTTTTACATTGAGCGTCAAACGTTTCCACTCCTTACTCTCTTTTTTTTTTCTTTTATATCTCGTTTGCAACGCATAAATCTTTGCCTCCCCTAATCGCACACGTACTTACACACAGAGGGCTTATTACGCAGAAGGCTAAGGCGCGTTTATTAATTCAGCGTAACGTACACACCCACACACACGCGCGCATACACATAGACAAATATACATCAATCGAGCAAAGGCGTGGATGCAACCGCGGGCGGGCTTTCAATATTTATCCGCGAGTAAGTAGCACAGCGCTATCGTTACCATGTAGACATATATATGTGTGTGTGTGTGTGTGTGTGTGTGTGTGTGTATGTGTGTGTGGGCGCGCGCAATTTTCTCTTTTATTTTACGATCCATTCTCGTCACGATAGTCAGACAGTAGTAGAACATGATAAAAACTAAACAAAGAAAAGTTGAGCTCGCGGATAAATGGAATTTGGTAAATTTATAATCGCCGATGTGGAAATAGCCTCGAGTGGCTCGTTCCTACGTCTCGAGGATGGGAAATTTAAGCGGCTTCATCGATGTTTATTGCCTCTTGGTTTTTTCATACGTTACATTATTTCTTGTTGCTATCGCTCGCTAATACATTTTTTTTTAATCGTGGCTTCGATGCTTATAATATGCGCGGATAGTGCGATTTGAATGCGCGTGAATGCTTATGCGAGTGAATAAATAATCCTGCATAAATGTTAATACTCGAGATGATAAATTTTCTCATCAACAATCGATGCTGTCGGTATGTGTTCAATAAATGTTGTTTCTGTTCTTTCGAAATAAATAATTTAGAAAAAAATATCAACTTTATAAACTAACGTGAAATATGATAATTTCTATCTTAATATTTCCTAGCTTATCTTATTGAATATTAATGAGTGTAAATATTTAACGTATAATTAAATATATTACGCGACTGATTTATTTACGCAGTACAGAAATAAAACTTACAAGTAACGTGTTAATTGTCATAGGCCACACTTTTAAACGAATCTTTAAACGATATTAAAACTTTTTGGAATCGACAATAAATTGAAATATTTTCGTAATATGATTCATTAAATTACTCATTGAAATAAAAATAAATAATTCAGAAAATGACTATGGGGTTTTAACGTTTACTGAAGTATATGTATTAGATGTATTTTGTATGACCAAGGAGGGTAAACATCATATATACGGTCCCTTATAATCCATGAAAACAAATAATCTTCTTTATGACCACTAAACTTGATCGTATTTTGATATATGATCATATTGAATTTTTTATACAAGTTGTTGATAATTTTTTTAATAATAATAATAATTCATAATAATCTTTTATGAATTCTTCAAATACAAATAAAATAATTGCATAAATGAACAAATAGTTAATCATACTCGTGTAACGCATCTAACGTAACGTTCGATTGTATATTTATCTCAAGTACATTTATTCCGTTTTAATAATAAAATAAATATAATACTATTAACAATTCATTTCAAACTTTTGTTTTGTTCATTAAATTTTGTACAAAAAACAATGCGCGAATATAATTTAATTGCATTTGCACAAATCTTAAAATAAATAAAATTTTATAAAAGTAAGTCAATACGAGAATATATCTATTGTGCAACAAAAAAATATGCAATTACTTGAAAATAGCAGAAATATTGCAAGAAAAGAAACCGAAATATACCAAAGCTCTTTTACGGGATACATATTTTTATTGCCCGCGACGCGAGGAAAACAACGTATATTAGTCAAGACGAAGAAAACAAGAACTTTCGATAATATAAGAGAAAGAGAGGGAGAGAGAGGGAGCGGAATAGAACAGCGTGAAACTGTTAGTAGCTTTTTTAAAAGTAGCGACGTGTTTTATATTTACCATCTGCTTCGTGTTTATTTATCGCGAACGTTTACACACAATCGATGGTCAACGTTTACAACGAATGTATAAACGTTAGAGAGACCGCCCATTGTAACGACTTAAAATTATTTCGTTTTATTTTAGGTTATTCAAACACAAAACGTTCATACCTTTAAAAACAAAATGATAATTTAAAAAGGAGAAATAGAAAAAAGAAAAAATAAATAAATAAAAGTAGTAAAATAACGTTTTTGGAAACAACGAAAAAAATTTCGATACACGCACGCTTGTTGTAAAAAAAAAAAAAAAAAAAAAAAAAACTCAAAACCATAACCCCCGAATACATACACACGCACACGTAAAGCCAAAAACCACGGGGAAGGTACAACTCAATCTTCCCGTGGACAAACACGCGCTCTCTCGTTATAACAACAACCAACCAACCAACGCACATACACACACACACACACACACATCGAGAGCTAACCGCCAGTCACTCCTCGCGTTATATACTGCATTGCTTTCTTACCCTGTAATATTTGCTATTGACCAACGTATGCGTTAGTGCGCACAATGTTTTTGTAATGCTCGTTGTATAAACGTTGGAGAGAGAGAGAGAGAGAGAGAGAGAGAGAGAGAGAGAGAGAGAGAGAGAGAGCAAGAGAGAGAATAGAGAGAGACAGGGGGGAGGGGAGCTCTCTGTTATTGTTGAAAACAACGCGAGCAGCTAGATGACTATTGCCAGCAGCAAATGGGAAGAGAGGAAACGCTTACGCGCGAAATGAAAAACAGAAAGATGGAACGGAGCTTTTTGTTCGTCTCGCGGCGGAAGACGATATCGAGATTTGCATATTTATCCTTTCATTTTTTTCTCTAATTCTCTTTCCACGGTGTGGACAAAAAAAAAATTACTAGTCTCGTCTTTTCTTATGTCTCTTGCGTGCCTTATTTTACGTACATTTTTAAACCGGACTCGTATTTAATCAATCGTTTAATTAGGAGTTAATTTTATTTACTCGTGAAGGTTTGATTAATTTATATTACATTTAACGTAGCAAGGCAATACTTAGATGACACAGTTGCCAAGATTAAACGTATAAATAAAACAAAGTTTAATTTTATCAACTATGTATATAACAAAATATATTCGTCGTCGTTTTAAATTAATTTCGTCTCAAGTTATCATTACGATGATTTATCGCGTAAACTTATATAGTTTGTTATCCGATGGCCAAAATTCTCTGGCATTTGCCGACACCAAGTAAACGTCGACGCGAAAACTTTAGCGCGAACGCGCAAACAAGTCGTGAAAGAAAATTTCCGACGGATTATAAATAATAAAACTAAGCGCTGTTACTAAAAGATTTTAGAATTTTTTCGAAAAACTAGCTGGTAAATAAAGTAATTTTAGATTAAGGACGAAACTAAAAATTATTTTAAAGATTAGGGTTTATTTATATATGTATATATACTTATATAATTAAAGAATATAATAAAAAAACTAATGAAATTTAAAGAAAAATGCGTCATGCTGACGACCGAGAAAAAGAAGCCCTTCCCTCGTTAAGCTTTTTTATTGGATTTATAACTAATCGCAGTTCAAAGCGTACATGTAAGTAGTCAATAGTCAATATTTTCGCGTCTGAAAATTGTGCCTCGAAATTTAAACGTCTTAAAGTTTAACGAACTGACAAAACGAACCTAATAGTAAATCGAATATGCTCGATATAAATTTTTAAATGATCAAAACAGTAGTGGACGTTATTCAAGCGTGAAATCCAATAAAATCAGTCAAACGGGGGAAGAGAAACATAAGAGGAAAAAGGAGAATAAGAAACGAAATAACGAGTTGAGAAAGTGCGATTGATCTCGAGAAAAAAGGGAAAGAGAAGAGAAGATGGCACACAAATCGCGAGGTGAACTCAATAAGTAAACACAGCTCGAATTCTATTGATTAATGTTGGGCCGTTACATAGCTGCACACACACACACACACACACACACACACACATATATATAAAAGCGCAAGGTGGTCAGTACAGCAGCTTTTCAGAAGCAATGGAGCAAATATCAAGCAATGATCGAGACATCGAATTCGCGTGCCTCGAAACTTTGCCATCTGTAATCGCGCATACGAGCCGTTATACTTCAACCGAAACCAGAAAGATACTTATGTAGCGAAGAAAACTATATGGGAGTAGTCTAACTCTTTGACCTCCTTCGAGATTCTATGATTTGTATGGGGTAAAGTGGTTTATTGTTTGATGTATCACAAAGATAATTTACTTCGTTAGGGTAAGATGATTCATTTTTTAATTTTTAAGTAGCTTTTTTTTGATGGATAATGTTTGAGTTGGTAACGTTAAGTTTTGAAAGTTAAGTTAGGACGATAAATTTAGAACATTAGATAATATAATAATTAGAGTTTTTATCCCTTTTTTAATAGCATATTTAATATAGAATATTTTAACAATTATAAACACGTTAACAAGAATAACAATAAAAAAAAATTAAATTTCCTTTTTAAAGATACAATAAAAACAAATCGTATAAATTAAATTTTAAATAAAATAAACAAACTCTTGTTTATTTTATATAAAATATTCAACCACGAATCCTACAGAAATTTTAATTCTCCGAATCCAGCAAATCGCATAACAAAAAAAAAGTGTAAAGTAAAATCCGTCCAATTTGATTAAATGTTACACATGCAAGACGTACGAGGTCTGGCTATTAAATAACGAGACTGGTTACGAAAAAGAGTTTTATTATAAAAATTATTCTACATTCGAATGCTCCCCTTCAATATACTCCCCTTCCCTCGCCACACACCTTTCCATACGTTTTTTCCATTGATCGAAGCAGTGCTGGAAGTCTTCTTTGGTGAAGGCCTTTAGGAGCTGTGCCATTTTTTGCTTTACCGCTTCCATCGACTCAAATCGGGTCCCTTTCAAAGCAGATTTTATCTTCGGAAACAAAAAAAGTCGCACGATGCCAAATCTGGCGAGTACGGCGCGTGTTCGAGCACTGGAGTGCGCTTACCGGCCAAATACTGCTTCACAGATAGCGCGTTATGGGCAGGTGCGTTGTCCTGGTGCAAAATCCACGAGTTGTTCTTCCACAATTCGGGCCGTTTCTTATGAACTCGTTCTCGCAGTGTTGCCAAAACTGACAAATAGTAAGTCTGGTTGACAGTCTGACCCTCTGGAACCCATTCAGTCATCACGATACCGTTAATGTCGAAAAAAACGATCAACATTGCCTTGAATTTTGATTTGGACATCCTTGCTTTTTTGATTCTGGGCGATTCAGATTGCGTCTTCCAATGCATCGATTGCCGTTTTGTTTCAACATCGTATTAAAAAATCCACGTTTCGTCGCAAGTAATAATGTTTTTCATCAGTCCGGAATCTTTTTTTAACCTTTCAAGGAAATCTGAGCAGACCTGTTGACGCAAGAGCTTTTGGTCAGGAGTCAGTTTTTTTGGCACCAACTTCGCACAGACTTTTGTCATGTGTAATTCCTCGTGTAAAATTTGTCTAACCGTTTCTTTATCGGCGTTTACAGCCTCGGCAATCATCCGGATGCTCATTCGACGACCTGCACGCACAATTTGGTTGATTTTGGTCACTGTTTCCAGAGTTGAAACAGTGACAGGGCGACCTGGGCGTTGGTCATCTTCAGTGCTCGCTCGGCCCTCACTGAAGCGCTTACACCATTAAAAAACACGCGCACGAGATAGAGAATTGTCCCCATAGGCCTCTTGCAACAATTTACAGCACTCAGTCGGAGTTTTTTTCAATTTAACGAGAAATTTGAGATTGATACGTTGCTCCTGTTTTTCGTCACACATGGTTTTCGGCACGAGAAAGAAACATGTTCGTTTCAAACCGCTACTGCACAAATACAATAATAGTGACGAGAACGTGTTTTGGTACGTGCATAGACAAGATATCTAGATACCCAACGCACTACTCGTTTTTTTCCCCACCCCTCTACGGCGCCCTCTAGGCGCGCAGTCTCGTTATTTAATAGCCAGACCTCGTATATACTTGCCAAATCATCCCCGAACCGCGCATGAACACATACAGCGAGGGTTCAGAGGGGAATATGTTCCACGAGAGCGTACCTCGCACATACGGAACAACGCTTTCGCAAAGTCCGCGTAATATCGGGCTTCAATTAGGAGAGTTTCGCGGCCGACTGGACTCTCTCTCTCTCTCTCGCTTCTGCACTTGCGCGTACACTATGCGTGTACGTGTGTATACTCGCACATCGTCGCGCGAGTATATTACGTAATGATTTCTGGAGAAAGAGAGAGAGAGAGAGAGAGAATCGAGGTATAGCGAGCTTCATACGGAGAGCGAGTCCATTGTGCAAAATTAGACGAGCGTGTGCGCGCAATACGTCCAATTCCGATTTGCTAATTACCGAGGCTGATTGTTCGCGAAATTGTGGCCCATCTCTCTCTCTCTCTCTCTCTCTCTCTCTCTCGGTTCTTCCTACGCCTATATGTACGTCGACAATCCGTCAATGCCATGCGAACACATTCTGTCTCTCTCTCTCTCTCTTTCTCTCTGCCTTACTCATGCCCTTTGTGAGCGGGGGGGCCTTAATTGTCAGAGAGTATATAGCTCTTTCTCCCTCTTGTGCGCACAAGAGGAGCACGTGCACTTGTGAGCCGGCTTCTTGAGCTTCTAAAGCTGTGGCTTACATACTATATATATTTAGCTGTGGTATAGTATACTTCTAACATAGAATGCGCAACGCGGGCAATAAGTTTTGTTCGGACGAGCGGTTTTGTTTGCGCGCACGCTTTCGAGTCCTTTTGGACGCGTTTACCTTTGCGGGGAAAAAGAGAATGAGAGAGACAATGAAGAGTCATTTGTTTCTCTCTCTCTCTCTCTCTTTTTTTTTTTAAACGAGGGTACGAATGAGTGAGAAAATCAAAGATTTCAGAATAATGGAGAGAAAAGGCAGAAGTGACGATATGATTGTAATTTACATTCTTGAATAATTGCATCGATAATATATAAATGTACTGTTTTGAAGCTTTTTTTAAAAAAATTAATTATATATTCGTTAAAATCATTATTTAACTATATCGATAAATTTGACAAGTTTAAATTTTTATCGAATCAACGTAAACGTTTATAAAAAATTTTTAAAAAAAGTAAATGACAAATTTCAATACTGTTGATTAATAACAAATAACAATCAATCATTATTAAAACTTTGTTTTACATTTTGATTTTGAATATTGGCGTTGGTTTGGATATTGACATGACGTTGATGTACGGTGTCTTTCCTTATCTATCTGTTTCTACTTAATAAAATAAAAGCTTTCATTTCGACAATTTTCTTTTGTAACACATGTTACATAGATATTTTATTGAAAATCATTATCTAAATTATTATACAAGATCAAATTTCAGTCATATTCGTAATAAAATTCACTTATATCGTATAATAAAATTATTCTTCGGCACAACACAACAAATTCTTGTTAAATATTTCAAATAACGTTGAATGGATAACATAATCGAGTTAATGTCGATATATGTTTAAATTCATGGAATTCCCGATAATATACTACGTGAATTTACTTATTAATGATATAAACAAAAATAAGTTATAAAGTTACACAAAGAGATTTTACGATCGCACGGGAATATATATCGTTATTATCGACGCGTTGCATTACAAAATTAATTATCGCTAAAGTCCAATTGCATTGAATTATTAAAACAGAATCGAGCGAAGGATATGTGTGTATGCGGTTTCGGTAAACATCGATTAGACCAAGCTAATTATTATCAATATTTCATAAGCTTCCTAAAATCTAAGCCCTAACCTTCGGAATACTAATCAAATTTTCACGCAATTAAAACGAAAAGTTTATTTTTACGTTTCTTAAAGGAAAATAAAAATAAATAATGCAAAAGGTAACGTCATACATCGTTTACATTTTACGTATACCCGAGTTTTTAATTTTTTACATACATTCATACTGAAATAAACTTCGTTAAAGAGTAGATAGTTAATTTTTTTAAACAATCTTATACATAACATAACGTTTGTTTAATCTTCAAAGCAAACTGATTAACATTCATCCCAAGTTTATCTTTCTCAATCATTATGCACAAACATAAATTCTCCAATTAAAACAATGACCAAGGCCATTTAACGTTAATCAATTGCCGAAATTAACGCCCGGTAAGTATCACAAAGCTGAACTAAACCAGCACGCAATTTAACAACCAATGACCAATAGAAATTCAAAGAGTAAAAAAGGACGTCTGCAACAAAAAACAAACAGCCAGCGTATCAATCTCGCCTTTCGTTTCTTCGTCAACTCGCACACAATTAACGGATAAAATTCAACGAATCGTATAAAATGTAAAATTTACCATTTCGACAAAGAGACAAAGCCGATTCGCGCGCTATTTTCCAGCCTAAATCTCTTCATCTAAAAATTTCACGGCCGTTTAATCGAGGTAAAAGTATCGCTCGGTGTGTATGTATACACGCATAGGTTTAAATCGCACAAAGCGCCCAAAGCATCTTGTCGGCTTCTTTTTGTACAATTAAATTCGAGGACGTTAGATCGGTAGGGTACCGATGGCTGAGTGGAGAATACAGAAAGAGAAGAGAGAGAGAGAGAGAGAGAGTATAGTGGCTGGAGAATATGATTTAACGCGTCGATGAACTGCTGGGAGACGCAACGAGAGAGAGAGAAAGAGTCCTTTGCTTTTTGGTGCAGGATACAGCGACATTGCGTTGCGCCATTGGTTTTGCGGCTCGTCGAGCATGAACGTTGCGCCCGCGCTGTAATTAGCATAGTTCGACTTGGCAAAGGGGTTAATCGATTGATTGAGAAAGTTTTTAATGGTTTAGGGAGAGGTAATGGGTAAATCGTTGAGTAAAGGAAAGAGAAAGAGAGAGGAGTCACAGACTTTGGAAATTGGATTTTCTTCGTTGCATGGAGAAACTGGTAAACGGAACTTGACCGAGTTGTCGTTCGAAAGTGAAAAGATTGCCGATTTGTAACATTTGATGTTACGGCAATGTTGTTTTCTTTTAAAATTTAATCGTAAATTTATATATCGTTTATAATTTTATAAATGACTAGTATGAGATAATTTTTTCAAATAAATTAATATCGAACCACGACTATTAAATATTTTTATTTATAAGTTTTAGAATGAAAAAATAAATAAATAAATAAATAAATAAATTCTCGGATTAATTGTAATGAAATAAAACTCAATTATGCGTATTAAAACTTGCGATGAAAAAATTTATGTATAATAAATATAAACTACAATGTTCAACTCGTGTGACGTCATTTAAAAAAAGAAAAAAAAAAAAGAAAAATAGGTAAGTGAAATATTTAACGCGTTACTTTAAACAATGATATCACTTCAATTACCATAATAATAGTATGTAAAGTAGAGGTTGATAATCTCAATAAAAATTATGAAATCCACTCCATTCCGGGCAGAGCTCTTTCATAGACTAAAATGAAAAGAAAACTGAGAAGCGCGAACGAGGAATAGCTTTTGTTGCTAAAGCGTCTTTATGAAACAAACAGGATTAATTTAATTACTAAAAGTACCTCACTCTTCCGTTAATGATGTTTTCCGTTCCTCAAAGCGCACCATATTTATCGCTTTCTTTATCTCTCGTCTTTCATCTTTCTTTCTCTTTATAATTTCTTAAATAATTTCACCACCTCTTTCCAGTTTACATCAAATATATTATCAAATTATTTTTATTTAATCAAAAGTAACTTATTGATAAAGATATTGATATTTTTATTCGTTAATTTTACTTTTTAATTTCGAATAAAAAAAATGTCTTCGTTATGAAAAAAAAAGTCAAATAGATTATAAACCAATTTTACAAAATTCTATCAAATTACAAAATTTTTAAAAAATTACCAGAGCGCAATAATCGCTCATTCTTATCTCCCCCGAAAAAAAAAAATATGTACATATAACACATCGTTCAATAAGTCCCGAGACTAACAACGAAAACAACATTTTTTTTCAAAAATCATTTTTATTCATCAATATAATCTCCTTTTAGAGTGATACAATCTTTCCAACGCCTTTCCAACATTTCTATACCATGTTTATAGAAGGATTTATCCTTTGCTTCAAAATAGCCTTCAGTTTCGGCAATGACCTCCTCATTCGAGCCAAATTTTTTTCCCTAGAGCATATTTTTGAGATCAGCAAAGAGCCAGTAGTCGCTGGGGGCTAAATCTGGCGAATACGGGGCGTGGGGAAGCAAATCAAAGCCCAATTCGTTCAATTTTGCCATTGTTTTCATGGACTTGTGGCATGGTGCATTGGTGCAATCGCGGCACCCACTTGGAAAAAACCTTTTTCATGCTCAATTTTTCATGAAGGATTGTAAAAACGCTTCCAGATGATATCTGTGTCATTTCTGCAATCTCACGGACCTTCACTTTGCGATTTTTCATTACAATTTTTAACACTTCACTCACATTTTCCTGTGTAACGGCTTCCAATGGCCTACCCGAACGTTCCGCATCGTTTGTGTCCGTACGACCACGTTTAAACTCAGCATACCAACGACAAATCATTGGTTTGGATGGAGAGGAGTCCGGGTAATGTTTTTCTAGCCATTGCTGGGCTTCTACGGTGTTTTTACTCATTAAAAAACAATGTTTTATCAACACGCGAAACTCGCTTTTTTCCATTTTTCAAACAAATTACAAAGTGACTTTACTCTAACCTCGATAACTCTGCTGTCTGTGATCCGATCGACATGAAATTTTTACACGTTTCATGTAAAGGTTCGCACTCTATGGAAACGTGGCCAGTTTGGTACTACTAGCACCATCTCTGGGTTAGTCTCGGGACTTATTAAACGATGTGTTATAATAAAATTCACACTGATTGCTTGAAGCATTCAAGGATGCGCTATCTCCAACCCTCTCTCAAAAAAAAAAAAGAAAAATAATAATAATAATAATAATAATAATAATAACAGCGCTTCCCGTGTTCCATCCTCAAAACTTGCCTACGTGCCTTAGTTTATCGTTATTTTTTCGCCGTTAAAAATCTTTTGTGTCCTACGACCTTCTCTCGCATCTCCGCATTCATTCGAAGCGAGCGCCACCCACGTTCTGTCTTTTTATTTTTCTTATCGCTAGGAGTAGTACTTGTCCTTCGCGAGAAACCGATCTCGGCCGCGCTAATCCTCGAGAAATAAAAGCGCGTCCTTTGTATCGCCGTGCGACGAGTATCGAGTATCGAACGAAGCTATACTTTCTTTGCTTTCTTTTGTATTTGTTTAAGATATATTGTATATATATATATTATATTTCATTCATTTTAATAAAAGTCACTTTTTATTCTCTTCGATCAATTCGACACTCGTAAACTCTTTCACACTCTCGCTTATATCACCTTTCCTGTATTCCTTTGCATGGACTTCTCGTGCTCTTTGTTTTTCTGAATATTCATGAAGTTCATAGTACGAAGGACCGCCGACGCGCGGGAATATTGAGTGTTATGTTGTATTGCGTTGCTTAAGCGAATTTACATACAAAATAGATTGCATCCCCCCCCCCTCTTCTATCTCTCTCTTTCTCTCTACATATCTCTTCTTTAGCTTTATCACTTTGGTGATAAGTTATCGGAAAACATGACTAACTAAATATTTCTTTAGATATATATCGAGTGGAATTTAATTTATTACGGCAGATTGAACGCTATGATAAATTTTTAAACGACAGTTTTTCACACATTGGGAATTCATTTTTAAAATATTTTTAAAGAATCGTTATAGATATCGTTATCGATGAAATGATAATATTATAAAAAAAATTTTAATATTTTGTAAATGAGAATAAGCAAAATATATTAATTTATTAAATTATTTTTATATCACTTTATTATTTCGTTCTTGCAAAATTTTCCCGTAAATTATTAAACATCCAATTTTAATTAAATTTTCATCGCAGCATTTTTTATTCGATAAATCGAATAAAAATCGAATAAATCATCGTGACTTCGTTTTATTTTTCATTCCTTTTCTAAAATACGCGCATGAATTATCAAGAATCTTTATGATTTTTCAATAACAAATAAACGCAGCGCAGAAAAAGAAAACACAAGTCTCGCGCGCGACAAACGCAATATCACCTTCGCATAATTAAGCGTTTTCCGACCCACTTTATTTTTCTCCAGCCTACAAAGTAGGAGCTAACGAGAAAACAAAATAGCCGACAAGGTTATGTAGGCATTATTAAGCTATTTCTTTGTCAGATTATTCTGCAGGCAGCTGCGCGTAAGCATTTTTTTTTTAAGGAAGTTTTATTACCTGAAGAGTCAATCTATAATGGAAACCGAAAAAATAATAAATTGCGAATAACGCTTGAGAAATCGATAAACATAGAGGCTAAAATTAAAAAATATTTTTTCAATTTACTCGCTCGAGAAGTACTTGTCTTAGAAATTTTCGAACGTTCGTGTGATATTTTGTTGTTTTCGTTAAATTTTTATAATGCACATTAAGTAGAAAATTTATATGAATTTAAGTTATTTACGTATATTCGATAAAATTTACTTTATAATATTATAAAATATAACATTTTTATGCCACAAACGACTTTAAATTACGACAATGCATTTTTAAAACAATGAACTTTTCATTTACGCGCGGCGATTTATATCGTTTTCATTTTTCATAGCCATAACGAATAATAATACTTTATCTATTTGGTGATGAAATTAAAATTCATTGCATAATAAAATATACAGTGTATTTGTTTAAAAAAATCATATCAATTTTATTATAAACGAATATTTTGTAACAGTAATTTTGTAATTTTAATAGAATTTCATTTAGCTTTTTGAAGCGTTTCTTTGAAAACTTTTGTCAAATCAATAATTATTAGACTTATTAACGGCAATAAATACTTTGTCAAATAAATACACAATTCTTAATAAATTGATAACTCTGAACTCCAATAAAAAAATTTTCAATATTTCTTTTACGCAAACATAAATCCAAGCCAAACAATCTCCATCCGTCAAAGTTCGACTATAATTCAAAACGTACAACATCACAAAACCAATCTGGCTTAATGGCGTTCCAATTACAATTTAAACCTTAGCGATACCTGTATATACATCCATCCATCTCCTAAACCTACGAAACTTAAAAATAAAGAAAAGAAAAGAAAAGAAAAGAAAAGAAAAAAAAAAATCAGCCGAAAGCACTCGAGGAGATTCGCCGGTGTAACGATATCTAAACACGCGCGCGCGCGCGCGCTCGCGGATAATCTCATCCAGGAGTAATCGCCGAGCGGTACATGTTCCACTCGCGTATCCGCAATTCCCGCGCGAACTGTCGCACCGCTCGTACGGAATATCTGAGAGCACCGCCACTGGGACCAGCGCGATATATTCCACCTCGCGTGTCTCTTTTGTACGACGACTTTCACGGAGTCTACGTACGTGGTGTATATATATATATCTTTCTTCAATCTCTCATGTGCGCTCGTGCGTTGAAAGTTAAGCAATTTCACGAAAAGGAACAAAAGATTAATGCTTTCCAGTTTCTTCGCTCGAGAGAAATTTTTTTATAAAGGCGTTGCAAAAATTTGATGCCTTGTATACGCTTGTATTTTATTTATTTCGCGAGTTGTCTCGAATTTCACACGTGTGAGAGGAAATACGTTAGTTTGCATATTCCTAAGAGAAGCTGCTATTTGAATTTTAATCGCAAGGGATTAAGTCGTTGACGACGAGAGATGAAGAGTCTCATTTTTGATTAATTCTCAGCTGGAGGATACGTGTTTTGTGTTCGTAAAAATTAACGAAGACTGTACTATTTAGTAACGATTACAGTTATTTAATACTGTAAAAAGTAGGATCCACTTTGTGATGTACAGCGAACGAATACTTAAAAATGTTAAAAATTCAATCTAAACTAAGACAGTTTGCGGTGGATCATCAACAGATGATCAATTTTTACTATTATTTAAATAACACAAATCGATCTGTATCAACGGCAAATTCATACGAGCAAACGATCATTCGTACTCTAATAACTTCATCCTTAGCCAAATGAAACCGTTCGAAATTTAAAAATAGACTTCCTCTAAAACTGCATCAACTTTAAATCAACATCTCCTTCGATTCAAAGTTTTCTAAAGTCCCTTACTTTCTCATTCGTAACTTTCCGAGTGAAAGCGTCCCGTTGGCAACGGCGATTCGTCTATGGGCCTCTAAAATGTTAAACACCAATTTTTCTATCATCGAGCCACGATACAAAAGCCCCCGCCCGACTTCTCTATAACGATTGTATACATAACCCTTTCTCAAACTCACCGCGTAATTTCCCGTCGGTGTATTGTATTTCCTTTGTAACTTTCAATTATCAAGGAGTTCAACTTCCACTCTATGTGGTGTTAGTGTGTATGCGTGTATATGTTATAGGGCACTCGTGCCACGGAAACAACGAATCGTTTTTGTCCGCAGTAAGCCTCATTGCCGAGAGTGATGGAGTAACGGAGTCCTAGATGGGATAGAGAAATTGAATAGTTAGAGTCAGTTGTACATTAGGGTCAAATGTAAGCATTGCCTATCAAAATAATGGAGACAATGTAGACACTGTGTGTGTATGTGTATGAGCGCGTGTGTGTGCGTGAGAGAGAGAGAGAGAGAGAGAGAGACAAAGGGAGCAGCAGTCGCTGCCGGTTGTTAAGGCATTCGCCGTGGGAGTGTGCTAGCCATTATGTTGTAACTGCCGATCCCGAAGGAGATTGATATTGTTTGGTGTGAATAACGATAACCGAGCTTCCCTCTCTCTCTCTCTCTCTCTCTGTTTCTCTCTCTTGTTTTCTTAAATAAGATGAATTTAACCAGTTTTTTAAAGTATTGCGTACGAATAGTTCGTCACACGGATCTTGTTATACATGAAATAATATATGCCTTTGAGATTATATCGAGATGAAAATACTTTCGATGGTATATACCGTGCAAAGTTTGTCCTTCAATATTTGCTAAAGCTTGTAGAGAAAAAGTATGCGGAAGAAAATAGTTTATAGCTTAGATACGTTATAAAGCTGTCGTGAATGTGAAATTTTCAAGTTTTGGTGTTGTAGATAAGCGGTTACATTTTCTCAACAAAAGCGTGTGAAATATAAGTTTGAAAGTTAATAAAGATGAATATCGATGGTGGTATTTTAAACTAATGCTTCTGAGGGAGCTGCTAAGTCTAAATTGTTTTAATTAACTACGGCTGCTATTATAAAATTGATAACTTGCCTTAATAAATCAAACTGAAAAACTGAAAATTAATTTTCAAGCAATTATAGTTATGAACGTCTTAAAAATTTATTTTTAGTTAATTTTGTTACGATCGTTTTAAATTATAATTATAACGATGTTTCAACGGCATAAGCGATAACTCGTGCATATATTGTTACAAGAATTTTGCTAATTCTCATAAAATATTCGAGCTTTTATTATATTACATTTGATATACCTTAAAGGAGAACATCAAGAATATTGAATAAGCTTATGAATTACTGAAATCCACCAAATCCAATCTAGTGGTATACCAATATATTTCACTGAATAATACAAAAATACATAAATCCAAAAACAATCGATTCGATAAAGTCTACAGACCAATTTACGTTGGAAATTCAGCTAACCTTTTTCTTCTTCCATCGCAAAACATGATAAACCAGCAACTACCATCGCCTTCGACAAATACCAGTCGAACGTTACTGGATGGAAAGATAAGAAGAAAAAAAAAAAGAAAGAAATTCACTCTTTTCTATCGCATGGTAGCTAAACGCAATTATTATCCAAGAAAGAGTAAGCTGTATCAAAAGCTCGAATTTCGAAAGCAGGCCAGACTTGTGTACGTTTTTGGCGAATCCGCTTTACGAGGAGAAACGAGGTCGTCATATCGACGATGTAAAGCTCTCTCTCTATCTCTCTCACTCTCTTTCTTAGTCGCTCGTTTCGTCGCGTTATATGCGGAGGAACTCCAACTACTACGGCGTATTTGTGCTTGCAAGCGCATCGGATGAATGGTCAAGCTGTCGTTAAGTATTCCGTGCGTCATTCCCGTCGCGTCTTACACAATCGATCCTCGGTATTACGACCTTTATATATTGGCATGTATGTACGAGTACGTGTGTATTTTTCGAATATACATATATATATATATATATATATATATATTTATTTCGAATTTATATCGAGGTTTTACGCGGCGATTTTGTGCCGTTAGACTTTCCGTTTACTCTATTTACTTCGTTATATCTCTTTGAATGTTTAGTGCGCGAAATTCATATGATATTAAGCGTATTAATAAATGATATTATTATTAATGGGATTATCAAACGAAAATTTTGTTAAAAATTATTTAAATTTTGTTGAATTAATAACAAAATATAAAATTGAAATGTCGAATATTTCCGATGAATTGATAATTCTTTGAAACAAAATTTAAAAATTGTACTTTATAATAATTAATTTACAATATACATACGATATTTTAAAATTAAAAGAAACATTGAATTGAATATTATTCAATGAAATTTAAAAAAACAAGACGTTTTCACACTCATCTCATTCTTTTTTTTTTTTAAACAAATGTTTAAAAAATAAATTTACAAAGAGAGAAAGAGAGAGAGAGAGAGAGATAAATATCGAAGTAAGCGGGATAAAAAAAAAAAAGTAATTTTTAATAAGTTCATTGTCGGAGCGACATTAAGCGGTTCTAGATGAAGTTTTAAAAAATTCAACGCGACTCGTTTATTTTTTATCCTGCCCTTTTTTATTCTCATTTTCATCCCTATCTCTTTATTTCTTCCTCGTCGAGGAAGACCGCGCGTAAAATTTCATAATGTTATT
Organism: Chalcis sispes; assembly: GCA_949987625.1. NCBI lineage: Eukaryota > Metazoa > Arthropoda > Insecta > Hymenoptera > Chalcididae > Chalcis > Chalcis sispes. The sequence goes on from OX465094.1 coordinate 72,234,276, forward strand.
TAATACACGCAAGCATATATTAAACCGTACATTATTTTAAGCTTTTAAGCAAAGAAAATTTCTTAATAAAACTTACACGGTTTAGCGGTAATTCTTACCGCTGGATGAAAAAAAAAATAAAAATTCTAATTATAACGCTGTAGCTTTAAAATTAGTGGGATTATAGTTTTGAACATTTTTATATGAAATTTATTAGACGAAATGTTTTACTTGGTTGCGGTAAACCACGCGATAAATATTGTTATTTTATTTCAAAAAAATTTTAATTTATTTTCATTCAAATTTTTTAATTTTAATACCACTTACAGTCGTTATTTTATTTTACGCTTTTTAATATCAAACATTTATTACCTTTTAATTGCAAATTAAAATTCAATAAAACGATATTTTAATCTAAAAAACATTAGAAGACTTATAAAGGTACAGCTGTTCAAAGTTTCACATCAAAGTTGCGTAAAACAATAATCTCAAAATATAAAAACGATTGGAAATACAAAGCGCGTTCAACAAACATTTCGTTTTCATTTTCGCTTTTATTATAATTTCAAATAAATTTAATAAACACCTTCGTAATTTTAAATTTTACGAACCGAAAAGGAAACAACCTTTTCCTATTAACCTGAAATAATAAAATCTGTAAATAGAGAAAGAGAAAGAGAGATTGAGAGAGAGAGAGAGAGAGAGAGAGAGAGAGAGAATAAAAAATACACACGACAAATACAACTACTAATTAAACCTGATAAAGTATTCGCGTAAACCATACGCATTCGCACGAGAAAGCGTCGTTGTCGCGTATGTGTGTGTGTATATATATATATATATATATATATATATGTAAACAACTAAAGCGAAAAAGAAGAGGACAGTTTAATTTCATACACGTTATCACGCTCGTGAAAAAGACGGAAACACACACACACACACACACGCGCGCATGCGTGCGTACGTTTTATCATACGTGTATATACATACGCGTTTTCATATGCAGGAAAAACAGAGAAAAAAATATACATACATCTCGGGCGCGTAGTTTCAAAAACACAAGAAATGCATTTAAAAGCTCGCGTACTTGTCATATCCAGATGCGCACAAGAAGAAGAGGGAATATGAGAAAGGAAAACAGACGGGACGATGACACAACCGATGAGAGAACGGATAATGTGAAAAGTAAGGAATGGAAAGTATAAGGAAGCCAAGACTATTATCAAGGGATTAAACGAGGTATATAAATTAATTAGGAAAAAGGATGGCGCATCGCTTATGTATACAAGACTGTAGATGAGGTTACGCGGTATAGTTAGAATTACGATGATACGGTATTAAATTACGGGTACAGATACGAGCTTTTAATTTCATTCCTTTGTTTCCTTTCAGTCTATATTTTTTCTCTTTTAATCAGTTTTTTCTTTGTCTTTTTTTTTTTCGTCGTTGCGAAATAAAATAAAAAAAAAAAAAAAAAAAAAAATTTAACGGTCGGAGATCTTGCTTTGTATAATAACGTAACGTCAACTTTTGTGACATTTAATTTTTCGTCTCCCCTTCTTTTTTATCAAACGCTGAATTGCATTCTTTTCATTGCTATTACCAAATAATAGTTTTTCAATGTTTAACTTTTTTTTTAAACGTCAAATTTATCTATGTATTTGGTATATTATTCGCTTTCATGATTTTATTATTAATTTATAATGTATTGTTTATCTTTTTTTTATAAATTTTTAACGATACGATATTAAAACAAAATTCTTTAAGCAAATTTAATAAAATAAACAAAGCGACGGATATTATCATAAATGTAATCATAAATTTATAATAATAAATACGCATAATTTTATGAAATATGTTATTCACTCGATTTAATATTAATAATTAATTATTAAAATATTTATCTATTCAACGCAATGTATATTATAAAAGTAAAACTTACTTTCGCGTATTTCTTTTATCTAATAAAGCTTCGGAAAAATATTAACTTGAATAGTATACAAAAGAATTCGTTGCATTATTTTTAATGAAAAATAAAAGATAAATTGAAAAAAATGGATTTAGAATTCATGAAATACAATGCGTGAAACTTTATATGTATTTAATATAAGTAGCTGCGAGGAATATGAAATATACGTAAAGATGGCATATCAAGACGTAATGCATACGCCTCCTTCTTGAATATCCTGAATATTAACTTCGTAAACTTTCGAGACGGCGATTTTCATTGTGTTGACGTTTTTCGATTTAATGGAGAAATTGAAAAATATTCGATACTAAATTTAAACTTATGAATAATACCATTGTTGTAGAAGAAATGAAGCTAATATATCAAAAATAATAAATTTACATTAAAATCAATGATATTTTGTATATTTTTAAAACAATTAAATTGCGAAATAAAATAAATACGATACTGTGAAATTTGTAAATACTAAAATGAAAAACAAAAGTAATAATAAAATTTATTGACGCGTACAAAAAATATTTCTCTCTTAGTATAGAATAAATAGCAGGTAATATGTTATAAAGAAAATTTTCGTTACAAAGAATATATCAAATGTAAAATAAGTTATTCAAAACACACGCGCGCGCGCCCGCAACGATCATTTTAATCGACAGAATTGCTTTAGAAAAATCTTTTTTTTTTCCATTGATACTTTCTTTATTCAATTTATTGTTCAATTTTTTTATCAAATTTTAAAAGTTCTATGATTTATAAAAAGACATTCATTAAGTTAAAATTTCACTTTTATTTAAACACAAATCTTAATACGTTTTATTTTCAAAATATGCAAAATGTACGAGTACCGTTAAGTAAAACATTATAAAATAAATAAACGATGCATGTTACACGTTAAACCATATCATCTAACTTTACTCTACTTCTTCCGAGACACAAAAGTTCATTTCAAAACATATTCCCATTAAAAATTGAATAAGTCAAAGTGCATCCTTTCAAATTCTCAGCGGCGCTCGTCCCGCTCAACAACAAGCTCTCGCATATTCTTGAAAGAAAAAAAAAGAATAAGAAAAAAAAAAAAGAACACGAAGTGAAATTCTTTCTCAATTAAACAACAAAGTTACCAAGGTCCGGCGATGATGCAACGCTGCGCGCGGTAATTGAACGAGGCCCGCAACGCGAAAGATAAGGGCCGGATAAGACTTGCGCTCGTGCTTAAGAAGAATTCGATTAAGCGTCGACGTGACGGTAAATTAATAAAGAAGTTTTCTCCCTTCGTCCTCCTTGGATCCAACGAGAATTTTCAGGACACGACAGGTGAGGTAAAAAGGAAGAGAGAGAGAGAGAGAGAGAGAGAGAGAATTCGTAATGGATGAGAAAAAATTCTTTTTGCTTGGACCCCTGAATTTTTCACTCTCTCTCTCTCTCTCTCTATCTTAAAGAGCTTCTTTTTTTCTTCTTTTTTTTAAAGTGTCGTGAGTGCCAATTATACTCCGAGTAACTGCGCTGCACTTTCTTTTCGCCGATGGAGAGTCGAGATTTTAGAATTATTATACTTTGCGGTGTTTGTCTCTTGGATGAAATTTACGATAATTTTTTAAACGTTTCATATATAATAAATAATCGATAACTCTCATTAATAATTGAGAATAGTTACGATTTCAAAATAACGGATAAATTTAATAATCGAACAGCGCCGCGGTAAATTGTAACTTCAACGAGGCGTAAGGACACCACCGAGGAATTTCCAAAGAAGAAAGATCCCTGGTAAAAATCGAGAAGGTAAGAAGCGAGGAAAAAGTCCTTAGAAGAGGAGATGGAGGTGACCGAGGAAGACAAGTGAATTTTCACCGGAGACGACCTTTTTAACACCTTTTCTCTTCTCCTTATTTTCTCCGTCTTCGCTCCCTCGAGGTGACGATGCCGCGATGCAGCAGTGTCATCGCAAGAGATAGGGAGAAATAAAAGGAGCTAGAGAGAAAACTGGAGGGAGTGGAGCTGCACGAAAAGGATTAGAGAGAGGCTGAAGTTGAGTGATGAATGGAGGAAAGAAAGAGAGAGAGAGAGAGAGAGACAAAGTGTATGTGAATACAAAGTGCGACATCTTTCGATTTCTCTTTCTTCCACCTCCTTTTCTTCTTCTTTTTTTTTATCGAGCAGGTGATTTTTCCCTTTCTCAATTTTCAAACGTTGAGAGATAAACGAGACGTAGACGCTTTTCGTCTAAGCGTAATAAAAGATGCTTGTTAGCTTTTGTTATTTTTTTCTTCTTCTTTCATTTTTGTAATAAGACGTTTCCATATGCGTAATTAATAAAATTTATGATTTTAATAGTTAATACTTTATGATGTAGAAATCTCTCAGGATTAGATAATTTATTTTTACATTCGATAAATAATGAATATCGTCGCAATCCATAATAAGAATATTCTTAAATATTTCGCAATCAAGTATTCCAGACGACGAATAATAAGTTATGTAACGAAAAATTTATTTGAATTTTATTCGTTAAAAGGAAGAAATAATGAATGAAGTTAACGATATACTTTTCTTTAGAAAAAAAAAAAACTAAAAATCTATTCTCGATACTTATTCATCCCATTGATATAATATGATACGATATTCTATTGACTTCATTGTGTATGGAAAGTTCAGGTTATGCAGGAAAAGCTTATTACAGTAGCGCAAAAAATTGAACGGTTAAGAAAATCACATTTTTTTTCTTTTCTTGTAAAGTTTTAAAGTCGATTTTTTGAATGGATAAATATCATTTTTTTTTTTTTACTTTCGTAAAATATATGTTAAAAAATAACAAAGTATAACAGATAATCTCTCTTATATAACGTAGTGTTAATTAAATTTATCGAAAGCACTGGCTTAAAAATATTCTTAAAGTGACATTCTAAAATAAATTGATACAATGTGCATTGTTATATAATAGAATTTAATAGTTTTAATATAAATAATGAGTATATGATGCTAAAATTTTAGGAATAATTGACAATCGATTTCTATTATTTAAAATAATTTAAGTTAAAATAAAATTTCGGCGTAACTTATACCTAAATATGACTGTAAAATTATTGTTACTAGTTTATTTTTACAAACATTTGAAACGATATTTGAAAATCGACGATAATGTGGGTTTGATACGCTTTAAAAAAAATAAATAAATAAATAAATAAAATAAAACAAAATACAAAAGTGTTTCAAAATTTTAAATAATAATAATAATAACCAGTTAAATATTTTAACGATGTCAAAACAAGGATTAAACAAACATCACAACCGCGATCACTTTCCACTCGCTCTCCGTACACCCAATATACGCCGAGACGAAAACAACGTTTCCGTGATACAAAGAGAAGAGAGAGAGAGAGAGTGAGAGAGTGAGAGAGAGAGAGAGAGTGAGAGAGTGAGAGAGTGAGAGAGAGAGAGAGGGAGAGAGAGAGAGAGATTGAGGGATAAAGCCGCGTATTGGGCCAATTCCGATAACGAAGGACAAATTCACGCACAATTAACGACGCGACGCCGATGCCAGGAGTTTCATCGGTGGCAATGATCGATGTATCAACGTCACGTTCGTGCCTCGTCTTATATCGTTTAACGAGGCCACCAGTGGCTTTTACACGCGAGGCGCTCTACGAGGAATTAATTCTCCCTCGCCCTTTATTATCTCACACGAGATGCGAACCCTGCATTTTTATCTCCTTTTTCTCTCTCTCTCTCTCTCTCTCGTTCTTTTGGTTAATCAATTTCTCGGCTCAAGCGCTTCTTTTTTATTACTCTCTTCGTCTCGAGCCAAAGCTAACGTTACTCATTTTTTATTATTATTTTTTTTTTTTTTTTTTACTTGTCGGATCAAGCGCTCGCGAATATATATGAAAAAAGTACAGGCGAGTTTTTCGATACAGTTTTTTATTATTTTAGAAGAAAGAGTAAGAGAGCGAGAGAAAGTGAATCGATGAATCTTCATCGTTATGCTGAACGATACTAATGAGTCGTATAGTAAAGTGAGGCTGTGCGGTTGCTCGAGTATGTTTATGAACGTTTAATACCAGTTTGATGAATATTTTGTCGTTCGAACGTCTCCGGCATTATGTTAACGAACTCGCTAAGGAAAAAGTGTATTAAAAAAAAGAAAAATTGGAATAATAAAAATATTAATTTTGAAATTGAACGAGATTAAAATAAAGAAAAAATATATATTCACGCGCGCTTTCTTTACTTTTTCTCAACAGGTTCCATTTAGTTTAATACTCTTTGTGCTTTCATTATATTCGTTTCATTTGGCAAAGCTTATGCTGATAATACAATAAGCCAAAATATATTTTTAGCTAAAGTTCACTACGTTCTTAACGGCAGTTTACTTCTACTTACCAAATATAGACAATGATAACCTACAAATTCTATATTTCGGTATATTTTAGTTCGAGTTATTCGACCCAAAAATTGAGTTTTACTTCTTGTCCTAAAAATACTCTGTGAACTTAAATCGATATCAATATTAACGAAATTTTCTCGATTTCCTTGCAGACTTGTAAAACTTAAAATTTATAAATATTGATCATTTAAATGTTGCTATTATTATCGCAATCATTTTTTATTTTTTAAACAGAGAAATTATTAAATTATATTTAAGTTGACATTTAAATAAAAATATAAATCGAAATTTTTTTAAAGATATATTAACTTTCTACTGTAAATAAATAAGTGCTTGATAAGGTATTTCAAAACTCTTTTCGACGAGTATTTTTCTTTAAAAGTATTTTTAATTACACTTATAAATTTGAGAAGTACTAGTAGTATGCATTTCGCGCTACACTTGATTATTTTAATGAAACTCAAAATATTTGGGAGGGTTGAATTTCCTTTAATAAATGTGAGCGATTCGAAATTTTGTAAAAACGATTAAAGAATTTTCTACATATCATAAATAAAGTACTTTAAGAATAATTTCAAAAATCACGAGAGTGGCAAAAGACCATAAGAAGCCAAAAATAAAATATTTCCAAATGTAAATCGATTAGTTAAAAAACAGATTGAAAGCATTGAAGAATATTCTTTTAAAAAGTGTAATCACGCTTAAGGAGCATTTTCAATAAAAAAAAAAATAAAATAAAAAATAAAATGAAATAAATAAATAACCCAATACCCACAAAATCCTATCTCGTTCCAAGAAACAGCAAAATTTTCCCAGAAAATCCGAAATAATCCACGGCGTAATCGGTAGAAGCAACGCGACAAAATGACGGGCACACGTGCGCACCCATACACGAGAGCACACAGTACGTACCTCTACATATACATACATATATGTATATATGTATACCAATACCGCAGAAAGGAAAAGACCAAAACGAGACAAAGTGTGGAAAAAAGCTATACAGAGCGATAACGCCTGGCCTTTAAAATTCCATCGGCGCACCGGTGAAAGGGATTGTGAAGGTAAAAGAAATGAGAGAGAGGTAGAGATAGAGAGAGAGAGAGAGAGAGAGAGAAAGAGAGAGAGAGAGAGAGAGAGAGAGAGAGAGAAAGAGTAAAGTAAAAGGAGTGAGTTTAACTTTCTCGAAAAATTTTCGTGGGAATAGGAGGGGACATCTCGATCCGATGAATTAAACGATATATGTATATATATTCGGCTCGTCACATCCGTTATTGTTGCAAAACTGAACGAGAGAAAAATGAAGAAAGGAATTAAAGCGCATTTTATACGGACGATTTCCTATAAATTCGTAAAGTTTCTTTCTTTGTTAAACCATATTCTTTGATTTTTTTTTCTTTTCGTTTTTCTTTTTTTTTTTTATGGTTGGTCAACATTTTTGGAATGTCGTGTAAAATTATTCGTTTGCCTCGGATGATATATTTAGTTAAACGTCGATTGCTCGTATGGATGATTGAATTTAGGATTCGACAGTATTTTGTTTATAAAAATACTTAAATAATTAAAAATAAAAGATTATATTTTTAGGATTTCGAAATGACGATAACATTTAAATAAAATATTTTATTGTTTCTTTTTCGAAAAATATTTAGTTTCTAATAATAGAAATTAATAGACAATGAAAATGTTATTCAAAAATTATAAAACTAGGTCACATGAATATTCAACACACACCACTTGCCTTAAAATTTATAAAATTATACCTTTTTCCTTTTGTTATCTTGCATTTTTGAAAATATTTTTAAATCAATAAAGTTTCTATTAAGTAGAAAATTACAAAAAATGAATAAAAATATCGAATCAAGTACAACTAAGTAATTAATTCTTCGTTTAACTGAAACTTTATCCGGCATGTAATATCTGTTTCCCTTCCAAAAGCTCAAAATTATTTATTTATTTATTTTTTTTTTTAAAAGAGCATCGTAACTAGTTTTGGAATTGCTCCCGGTTTATGTTTTTAAGGTTTCTTCTGCGTGCGCCATGTAATTTTAATGATTAATAACTTTTTCTACTTTTTAAGGGGGGAAATCACAGTAAAATTTTCAATTTTTCGAAAAAAATTTTTTTCGCCTAAAAGGTGCTTTAGGGTCTTAAAAATAATATACCAAATGATGGAACACGGCAAAAGTGTCCGAGTGCCCAAATTTTTCATTCTGCGGTAACGCCACTCAGGTATGGTTTCTCAGTACTAGGTGTATGCAAATGAAAGTGCCTTTTTTTCTTCAAAAATACATGTTTATTTCGAAAAAATGGTTACAAATTCAATCTTCGAAGTAATTGCCATCGCTAGCTACACATCTTTCCCATCTCTCAGGCAATTTATGGATGCCTTGCCAAAAAAATTGTTGGTTTTTTGATGAAATCCAGTCATCGAGCCATTTTTGGACTTCTTCGTAGGAATTGAACCGTGAATCGTTCAGTGCGTGTCCCATCGATGAAAACAAATAGTAATCGAAAGGCGCCAAGTCTGGTGAGTAAGGCGGGTGGGTTAGCGGTTCCCAGCCGAAAGCGTTTACCAAATTTTTATTTACCGATGTTCGATGTGGCGATGCGTTGTCATCTTGGAAAATAATTTTGTCGTGCCTCAATTGATATTCTGGCCGTTTATCGCGTATGGAATTGTTCAAATCGGTCAATTGTTGATTGTAGCGTGCACCAGTAACAGTTTCACCAGTTTTTAAGAGGTCATACCAGATAACGCCACGCTGATCCCAGAAAATACAGAGCATGGCCTTCTTTCTGAAGCGATCCGGCCTTGGAGTCGATGTGGACGCTTGGCCTGGGCTGACATATGATTTTTTACGTTTGGGATTTTTGAAATAAATCCATTTTTCATCGCCAGTGATGATTCGATGCACAAAACCCTTTCTTTTTTGCCTGGCCAGCAGCATTTCACAAACGGATTTTTGGTTTTCTTGCTGCCTTTCATTCAACTCGTGTGGCCCCCATCTACCGACTTTTAAAATCTTCCCCATGGCTTTTAAACGGCGAGAAATGGTTGATTGGTCAACATTTAATTGTTCTGCGAGCTGTTGCTGCGTTTGACCATCGTCTTCATCCAACAATGCTTGCAATTCAGTATCCACAAATTTTGACGGAGCGTGGCCGCGTTCTTCGTTTCTCAGATCAAAATCACCATCACGGAACTTTCGAAACCACTTTTTGCAATTGGATTCACTAAATGCATGGTCCCCGTAAGCTTCTACAAGCATTCGATGAGTTTCAGCCACGGATTTTTTCAAATGAAAGCAGAAAACTAATGCTTCCCGCAAATGAGCACTTTGTGGCACAAAAATCGACATTTTTAATACCAAAAAAATATGCGTTGATGTTTGAAACTTGTAATGTTATGAATTGGATATTGTTGACAGATGCCAAAAACATAAAAAATGACAGTCGATACGGTTTGAAAGTTCATACATGTGTAGATTTAGCTATTGGAACACAGAGGGCACTTTCATTTGCATACACCTAGTACTTAAAACTTTAAACGCGTTTTTCTCGAAACCACTTTTTTTGAGCTCGCCGAAAACATAACTCGAGCAAATCTTTACCGATCAACTTGAAATTTTTACAGTAGCTTTGAAATATCTTTCTCCACGAAGCTACGTAGGATTTTTTACTTTATATGGCTTAGTTTTTTTTATCAAAGATTTGATGGCGTTTTTTTTTGTTAAAAATTTAACTTTATTTTCAAACATGCACCATTTTGTGAAAAATCAATACATCAAAAAAATCCTACGTAGCTCGCTAGCTGTTGTTATATGAAAACTAAAAAATTTTGGTTTTTTCTTCCAAATCAAAAATTAAAGAGTCTACGTTTTCGGCCATCGACACGCTTTCAAAAATAGGCGCCTTGGGGCATATGCTGCGCAGCCGCCATTTTTAAATATTTTTTATTGAAAAAATTACATTTTGTACTTTTTTAGTATTGCTATAAAACCTACTTTACAGAATTTCGATTGATACTTTTATTCAGCCAAAATTAATTCCCGAAAATATGCCTATTTTTTTCTGTGCTACTGTGATTTCCCCCCTTAATAAATTTTTTTAAGGCTTGCAAGCAAAACGAAACTTCCTTACTCGCAGACTCTCTTCTCACAATATTTTTTTTTCTTTTTTAACTGCAACTTTTTTTTCAGTATTCTATAAATTCGCAGTTTTTCGTTCCTTTTTTATCATTTAATATATTACATGTTACATTTATATATATATACATACTTTGAAATAACAACATATATTAATTCATCAATTATTAATTCAAATGATTCAATATTATATTAGATTTATTTTATTTTTTTTTTAACAATATTTTATACTATTTTAACAATTAAATTTAAAATAAATTTAAGTCTCTTGAAAATTTCATTATAAATCGTGATATGAAGTAAAAATCGTTAAAAATACTAATTATTTTTTACCGTAGTCTCTCTAATAAATTAAAACAAATTTGAATTAAAAATGAAATGTTTTCAAAAATGAATCAATTGAACAAAATGTTAAGCATATTAAATATATTATATATCATTGAAATAAAATCATGTATGGAAAAATTATTGTTCATTCTTTGAATATAGTTTTAACAAAATTCTACAAAATTACGTAAAAGAAAAAAATATAATGAATCGTATCATAAAATGCAATCCAAACAAAACTATGTAAATTTTCGAAAATTAAAACAATCGTGCAATACAATGAAAAGCATCGATTTAATTGAATAGTCACAATCGAAACATACACAGTGTAAACATAAAACCTTTCGATATCGCTTGGTTACATTTTAATTCGACATCAATCTACTCGAATCTTTGATGATCCAATTTTAAGTGGATCGAATTTATTTTTTTTTAAACTTTATTTGAAAACGAGCGTCGATTCATAATACAGAATTTAAACAAACTTATTGTGATATTGCAAATAAAATACTTGTATTGTTATGAGTTTTATTTTCATTAATTTGACAATACAAAATGGTTGCTAATTTTGAATTTTATTAATAAATAAGTAATGTGAAAAAAAGAATCGTAAAAGAAAAGCAATTCGTAATTTAGAAAATTATACGAATAATTAATTTTATAAAATTTTCTCAATAAAAGATTAAACAATTATATAAACAATTTGTACGCAAAGTAAATTTTCTAATCAAACGTCCCATTTATATTCAATTTACTACCTTAACCTTATTTAATCCTTTTTTATAACGCTTTGACACTCTCTGGTAATTTTAATCAACCTTCAGGATCATTCAATTTACATAAAATAATTACTCACTGCAAAATAAAGCATAACACTGGATAGCTAATATGTCAAAGTAAACATCGCAAACTAAACAAAATTATACGCGACACTTCAATTAAACTCGCCGGAAAAACTCGCTCGCTCTCTCGCTCGCGCGCGCGTGTCAAAGTCCAAAAACATAACGCGCACGCATAAACTTAACAAAAAAAATAAAAAAAAATAAAAAAAAAAAAAAAAAAAAAAGAATGAAAGATGGAATCGGTCGAAAACTATCGTCGAAAGCGTTTTCCACCCGTTATTTTTATCAAAGTCGACCTCGCAAGTGCATTCACACCGACTGTACTTAACCCCTTTTTGTAACATTTTCTTTCATCGCCGTCCTCATCTAAGCTAACCCCGCTACCGACCGACGCGCGTTTCACCTCGTGTACTCGCATGCACGTGTGAAAACTTTACTCGCCGACCGTCGAGTCGACACCAAGCTTGCCAAAGGAAAATTTTGAGGATTAAGAGAAAAAAAATAAGAAAGAAAAAAAAAAAAATTAGAAAAAAAAAAAAAAAAAAAACATAATCTTGCGGTATTTAGCGCTCGGAGCATTTACGTAGGATTACGATAAACGCGCGCGTGCCGTATACGCAGCGACGGTTAGCAGCGGTAGCAATGGAAACGTCGGCTGTGTTAAAGCGGCGCGTATGAACGGTCCTCTTTCGAACCTAGCCTAACACGTACGCGCGTGTAGAGGAGCGATGGTAATAGCGCACGCGTGCCTGTACGTGTATCTGTATGTACGAGTATATATACATACTCGACGATAATATGATTGCCGAAACGCACTATCTCTCGAATAGCCCGCCTAGTTTCCTCTTTTCATCTTTCTTTCTCTTTCTCTTTCTTTCTACTGTGTAGCCCGCGATTTCTCCTTAATCGATATACGCGCGCGCGGGAGAATGAGAAAGTCCTTTCTTCCCTCAGCCGAAGTTTCTCTCTCTCTCTCTCTCTCTCTCTCGCTTTCTTCTCTCGCTCAGTCTCTCTATCGTATAATGTGAATTTATCCGATGTAAATATTCAACGGTAAGCCCGCCAGATTTTCTCCCTCTTATATCCGTAGACCATAAAAGTATCGTCTTATCGGACACCGCCTCTTACTACTGATACATACAAAAAGTGAAGCGTATCAACTTTTCGGGGAACCGAGAGGGAGAAAACCTTTAGCGGAGCAGACGACGCGAGAAGCCGCCGTTCCATGAGGAACGATATCCGACAGAAAGAGATAGGAAGCGAGAGAGATAGAAAGAGAGAGAGAGAGAGAGAGAGATGGAGATAACACGCATGCACGCCACACGTAAACGGAAACACGTATAGACGAATAACGCGGGCAAAATAGTCACACGCATACAAACACCGGCCATGTCGGGAAGAGGGGTTATATAACCGAACGTAAGCTGCGGAGGGCAAGGTGTAAAGGGAGAGAGGATATATAGTCGAATGTGTCCGCACCTCCTTTTCCGCGCCCGTGCCTTTGACTGACGCCTCGCTCCTTTTTCCGCCTTTTTTCGCCGATGCTCCGTGTTGTCCGACCCTCTCCGTCTCTCTTTCTCTGTGTGTGCGTTTGTATCTATGTATTCGGCCTCGAAGTCTCACGGACTGTCCTCTCTTCTCTCGTTGCACATGGGAACGTACGGTAGCTCCTCTTTCTCTGTCACTGTTTTCCCAGTTGCGAGTAAGTGTGTGTGTGTGTCTGTACGCGTGTGTGTGGGTATATTTTTTTTCGTTTCACTCCCTCTCTGTAGCTGTCTGTAAATTTTCGGATTAACTTTTGATATGATATATGCGGAAAGATGATAAATCTGCCGAAGGAAAGAAGGATGAAATACGGGTAGAACAATTCGAAGGAAGAAAAAAGAAGAAATAGGGGAAGGCTCAAGTATTAAGCAGTAGTAACAGACAGCACGCGGGAGAGAGAGACGTGTCACGCACTCACGCGCGCGCGCGCTCTGCTATCTCGTCTCTGAGACGAGAGACGAAACGAGTCGACACTACGACGACGACTGACCGACTGCGGGGGCTACCGGGGGCCGACTGCGGCCAAGTCGAAGGGGCGCGTGCATGCCTACGCTCTCTTTCTCTTTCTCTCTCTCTCTCTCTCTCTTTCTCTCTCTTCCTGCCTCCCTTTCTCTCATTTACGCTGGCTCTATAAAGTTGGCTGCCAGCGCGCACGCCGACGTGCGCAGAACGAACAGCCCCTGCGCGAGAAAGGGAGACACGCGAATTGAGAGAAAGGAAGAGGGAAGACGTATTGTGTTTTGCAAAAATCCGCGCACGAACAACCGCGACGCGCAGCACGGCTCACAACTCGCGCTAAAATTTCTCGCGCGCGGAATTTCCTGCGAGAGGTTATATAGCCACGCTTCCGTAATGGTATTGTTTATTTTCAAAGTTTGCAACTCCGAGCGACGCTATCTCTTTTTTTATTTTCTTTTTTCTATTATTTTTTTCTTTTTTTTTTTTTTTTATCTTATGCCATGAATAAAATGTTACTCGGTTTCGACAACAACCACGCAAAATTGAAGGTTATGTTAGGTATTTAAGTGCATCCGTTTGTAAATTAAAGCTTCGTTTGCTCGATCATTACTAGATTTCTATCTCTTTTTTTCGCGAGGTAAGGAAAACATAGAAGAAGGCAAACTTATGAAAGAAAAATAGCAGATATGGGGAAGAAATAAACGAGCTCTCGCGTGCAGCCATATACATACATGTATGTGTGAGTGTGTCAAAGGCGACACCGCCCTCGAGCGAAACTTTCCCTCTCCTTTCTTCCACATTTATCTCTCTTCTTCTCTTTATCGTCCTCTCGTATCTACGTCTCTCACCCTTTTTCTCATCTCTATTCATCCTCGTCCGACTCGTGCCTTTGAATCGGACCGGATAGAGAAACGTTCCCGTGTTTTATGTATATGTATAAACACGTATACGTATACGAGTTCTCTCTGGTAAGAGAAAGCATCAAATGCGCATGAGTCGCGTGCAGATAGGAATACGTATAAGTGGACGACACTCATCGCGTTAACGCGTTACCCGCCATATACCGCGCGCTACGAACGCGCGTACGTGGGCGAACTCGAAAGCGCGTATCGATGGGTGTTTTGGAATGCTCACCGTTACTTATTGAGTAGTTATCGTAAATTGCGAAATTACGCTTTGGTATTGAAAAGTCGGCGAATTCAGTAAGCGTGAAGATTTCTCATCTTTTTCTTTTCATATACTTTACATATTTTTTAATTTTATTATTGAAGATTATAAGGTTTTGAAATGTAATTACGTTATTATTACCGTTATAATTATTTTAACATCATAGTAAAACTTATTACAGCCATGAAATTTTTGTCCAGAAAATTTAGTCACAAAAACTGCTACTACAGTTAATAAAAATATTTCAAAATTTTTGGTCAAAATTATACCGACTTTCAGTACTATAAGTACACTTCAGTACTATAGTACATATAAGTACACATGTACGACAGGATGTGCATAGTGCAACGAACAAGAACCTTGTAAGACGCGCATGTCGTAATCAAGATATATAACGGACTATGTACCAGATATATTCTGTCCATATTATCATGTTATAAGAATCTAAATTTTTTACATTTTTTTAGAAATTTGCATAATTATATTACCGAGAATATGTATCAAAATTTTAAAACATATATATATTCTATGCTTGTGTAATTTTAAAATATGACATTATTATTATTTACAAGAAAAAACAATTATAATTTTTCTTAAAAAAATACTATTTAGCTGAATTTTTATATAAAATTATTTCTTTTTTCTTATTCTTTATTCAACGCTAATTAAGTTAATGCAATACTTTTCATTCTTTTATCTACTAATATGATTAAAATTTAAGTTTATCTGAAAGTAAAATTAATATCATTTTACGAACTGGAAAAAAAAATTAAATTGGGTGAAAATTTTATTTCGTTTCGAAATCAGTAAAAAATCTTTCTGCATTATAGAGTTAATAAATTTTATAAATTGTAAAAACACTTGATTAAATGGATTCATTATAACGATGCATTTCTTCAAAACTCGAACAAATCTCATATTACTCGCCGTTCGTTTGCCTTTTTAATAAAACGAAAAGGAATAGTGTCTCGGTTTTCTTCATTTAACATAAAGAATATTGTATTAAAAACAACAAAAATTTCAAATCTTATCAATGTTTAACATCTCTTTCCTCTCTACCTCAATATTCTAACCGCATATATATATATATCGCAAACGATCGAACCGATTAATACTATATAATTATACACCAGCAATCATTGTAGAATCGTCGGAATCTCCACGCGGTATTAACGAAAATTGCAAAGACAAATAATACGAAGAGCGCCTCTTAAATAATCTCCCGTTGCAAATCTGGAACTCCCTCCCTCTCTCTCTTTTCCCTCATTCTCTTCTCCACGAATCGTTACTCGCGAACGGAGCAGTCGAAGGCAAACGTTATGCGCGACCTCTCCTCTCCCATCGGAGCCACCTTTTCAACCCTCGGAATTCTTCACGACGATCGTTCTATTCTCCTTTTTCTTTCTCTCCTTCCTAGTTCTTTTTTTTTTTTCTTTCTTTCTCTCTATCTACTCTCGAGTACCGTCCTTGCCTTCGTATAAAAGCCGCGAGAGCCGAAGACGGCATGAAAAGAAGATCACAAGGGTGAGGTTGGTAGTGAAGACACCGCGACGTTCGCTACTCTCTCTCTCTCTCTCTCTCTCGGACAATGCAGATTCAATTAAAGTCCGCTCGCAAAAAACTTTTTCAATCAAAGTCGGACGGGCGTATACCATCGCCGTTACTCCGCCTACTTTTGCCCTTTTTACGGGCCCTTCAACATTTTTTCTTTTTCTCTTTGTCTTCTCTCTCTCTCTCTCTCTCTCTCTCTCTCTCTCTCTCTCTCTCTCCTACCTCTTTCTCAAAAAAAAGCGAGGCTCGAAAAAAATCTCGGAATTTCGTAGACGTGTTGCTGCGTGCGTTTTACGTAAATGCTTAGGGATAATATTTCGGATAAATTGATTCTAAATCGTTCTAAACGTTTTTGAGTACAAAATTTTTAGATTTAGTAATTTGTAAAATATCAATTTTGATTTTTCATTAAAAATTGCTTAATGGGAGTAAAAAAAATTTAAATGTAGAATAAACTAATAAAAGTTTCATCTCGCAAAAAAAAAGATGAATTTCATTTTTCTCTCCTAAATATACTATATGCAGCAGTGAAGTCTTGACAATCTACTTGACAGTTTAAACTTCTCCCACAACTTTCTACTTTTAGAAAACTTTTCCATCGCTCTTCATATATATTTTTACATATATACATAGACACACACGTACACATACATATATATATATATATACATAGAAATAAGACGTGCAAAGGTAAAGTATTGAGCCGACGAGAATCTCTTCCTTTAAACGCGCGAGATGTACAAATAATTTAATTTATAAGAATGTTCGAGGGAAGTTTTGAAGAATCCTTCGAGCTTCATTTCATAAGTTTCCCTAGATGTGAGAAGTATCATGAGATTACCAAAGTTCAAGAAGGCTCATTCCCCGAGCAATTTTATATCGTGTGAACTGGAAAATTGTTTGCGATTAAAATCGATTGTTTAAAATTATTTATATCCGATAAAATTCTTTTTAATCTTTTATCGATTAATATATTTGTCCTTTTTTTTTTTTTTTTTTTATCTCTTTACACTAGATGATTAAATTAATCATTTCTAAATTCAGTATAAAAATCTTTACAGTAACTTTATTTCATAAAATTTTATTAATTCAACGAGGCCTCGTATTTATACGAAGTAAAAAAAAAAATTAACTTTTTTATTCCGTACATTTAACGTCGAAATATCAAAAAAAAAAAAAAAAAACTTTTCGATTATAAAAATAATTCGAATCATCAAATATTAATCAACGCAACGATCTGACGGCTTAAAACAAAAGCTACTTCATTGTTCCCTCTATAAATATCGATTAAACAATCAAACCAAAGTGCACCGCGCTTATAAAAAAATGATCGTTCGGCGTTTTACCGCGAAATTGCAACTGAAAGAGAAAAAAAAAAAAAAAAAAACGAAAAAGAAACTAATAATAAGAAAAAACAAGTATTAAGCAGCTCCCCGTTATATTTTATCCTGATCTCAACTATCGTCGAGTCTTTTCGTTTTTCTTTTAATTTCTTCTCTTTTATTTCTTTTCGTTCGCGAGCATAGACTCGATGAAGATGACCAAGCGCAGCGCAACGTCGACGATAATGGATGCGCAACACGCGGCACTGTGCCGTCCGAGTTGCCAAGGAAACCTGCCGAGTTGGGTTCAAGTTGCCACGTAACGTTCTTGCGGAACTAACTGTTTTTACTAGTACATCTCCGACTGATGTCAAGCGCATCCATTATACGAATGATTCTACGTTTACCCGAATATTTGCATGTGTACATGTGCGTGTGGGTTTATTAACAAGTTGCGTAATTACGTATTAGTTTCAGGTTTTATTTTCATTGTGAATAACTCTTAAACATTTGATTCGAGACATGGATAGCGATCGTTCGTGAGTATAAATTGGTTTTAAGATATTCTATTTTAATGTTGAGCGTTTGAATGTTTTTGTAAATATTTTTTACGTTAGTTTTGATTAAATTTTAAAAAACTTCTATCTTTTTCAATCTGTACATAAATTCTTAAAATTATTATAGCATTAAATCAATAAATTTATATTTTCAATTAGTATTTTTGTATAACTATACTATACATATATATAGATACACACACACACACACACACACACACATTCAAAACATTCATCATATAGATCTTAAAAAATGCAAAAAATTTGCGTTTTTCTTTAAACTTATTATAATTGCATAATTACTGCGAATTTTATATTATTTTAAAAAGCTTTTCATTCTAAAAGAATTAAATGAATTTATTAAAAAAAATTAAAATAATTATTAAATGTCTTTGAATATTAATACAAGAAAAAAAAAAGAAAATTAATTTGTTTATCAAAATTAATATTAAAAATTTTGTGAAAAATTAAAAAAATTTTTCATTTTAAAACTATATGTGTTTAAAAAAATGTGCATTTTAAGCAGAATTAAATTACAACCGCATAATGTATGTAAATTGAAGTGTAGTAATAACGACGATTAACTTGTCTAAATAGTTCTGAATCTCTTTAATATTTTAATTAGACTAATATTTGAATTGCACATATGTCTTTACATTTATTTTACCGATATTATCATAACGCTGTGTTTTTGAAGTAATTATTTATAGTTGGACATTTTTAAAAATCTGTAGTAATAAATGCTCATACTTGGAATAAAGAATACTTATAGCGTTTAGTTTATTCTTTGATAATAAGTTTTTGAATAAATTTACACGATAGTTATTATTTTGAAAATTATTAATTTGAATATTACCATAAATTTGAAAAGATTTATCGATAATTGTTAAAACAATAACAATTGTACATCAGCTTATTTTGACTTATTTTAACCGTATAATAATTGTTAAAACTTTGCAG
The DNA here is from genome assembly GCA_949987625.1 of Chalcis sispes. Classification (NCBI taxonomy): domain Eukaryota; kingdom Metazoa; phylum Arthropoda; class Insecta; order Hymenoptera; family Chalcididae; genus Chalcis; species Chalcis sispes. The sequence continues at coordinate 72,253,483 of OX465094.1, forward strand.
TTTTTTTTGTTAAATACTTATTCCTTTAATTTGAAGAGTGACACTCTTTACAAATCGTATATTTCAATAAAAATAAATAGTTTATAGTAAAAATAAAATAAGTTAAAAGATTCTAGCTTTGTTTTAAAATTTCGTTCATCGAATAAAATTTAATAAACAATTGTTTTTATTGGATAATTTTGAAAACATTAATATTCGCAAAATGCACAAACAAAAGCAAATGATTATAAAATTTAAATGTTTTAATGACGGATATGATCGTTATAGTTATAAAAAAGAATTAGAAAAAAAAAAAAAAAAAAAAATATAGAAAATATAACGACAATGTACAATATTCAATAAACTTAATTTATAAAACGTTTAATTTCTGCGTTCAACAATGTAAATTTAACAAATCGCATGAAAAAGAAGGAACAAGACGTCATCGTAAACGCGGCGGCTTCGCACGCGCTATCGTGTCCCCCCGTTAAGCCGAAGCAATTCTCGTACTTTTCGTATAGTCTAAACTCTCGAGCCTACTGGTCATAGCTCGCGTCGAGTTATTATTTACCATCAAAAAAGTGCGAAAGTTTCAATGAGGACAATAAGACGAGGCTTCGCTCTCGACGTAAGACGCCGAGGTGTCTAGTGCTCGCAGTTTATCGGGTTATTCGACAACGGCTCCAGTGGCGCAATTGGTTAGCGCACGGTACTTATAAGACAGTGTTCGTGAGCAATGCCGGGGTTGTGAGTTCGAGCCTCACCTGGAGCATTTTTTTACACCGAGTTTTTTTGTACGAACGCCGACGTTTTTTCAAGATATGTATACTACAGCACGTTTGAGAATTAACGTTGGTCCTTTTGTTCGAGCGGTTTTTGCTATTTTTAATGTTTATTTATCGTGCTGGCTTTTTTACAACTTATTATTCCTCGCGTATCGACCAAAACAAAACTTTATTTTATTCGTGATTCGCTTATTTATTATAATTAATTTTTTTTCAAATAACAGAAAAATAAAATTTTTATGATATTTTTTACACAATTTTCAATATCTTGCTCTTTATGCATTTTAAAAATTTAAAGATACAAATATATATAAATCTCCGAGTATAGATAATTTTCTCCAAAGTTTTATTTTAAAATAATTAAAATTTTACATTTTTATGAAACAAAAAAATTAAATTCAAATGTATGTTTAATTTTCTGAGATCCATACTCGTAAATTATACATTTTTTAAAATTATATAATTAATATATACTCTTGCAGAAATAAAGGTATTTTATTAATTTTCTCATTTTTCATTAATTTATATTCAAATTAATAACTATAATAATTTTCATACTAAAATTTATCTTGAAAAACTGTCCAGTGTAAATAAGCAATTATTTAAATAAATACTTTTGCATTTATCAATAAAATTTATGCAAACGTTATTATATTATAATATAAATAATAAAAATATTCATCTGATAATAACAAACGTAACAAAAAAAAGTATGGTAAAATCAACTTTAAATAATAATAATTCAATTGACAAATGTTTAATAACCTGATAATAATTAACATTTTTAACAATACCACACATGGATATGATTTAGAAAAAAAATTGATACCAACACTAGTTTTACCCAAGCTTAAACATAAGTCAATAACAATGCATATTCATAAATTTTATTTTTATAAAATTTTTTTTATTAATTTTAATAAATCTTAAAAATTTTACAAAAATCGCATCCAATCGCATAATTCCTCATCCGTCTCGAATCGTTTCCAGCGCGCGGGTTAAAAAATCCGTCGAGAACGACGAAACGGGTTCAAGCAGTCGCACAGACGACGGGAAATCATCCGACTGGAAAGTCAGGAAGGTGGAAAAGTCCGAGGCATCCGCATCGAGAGGATCGGCTCCGTCGACCATGAGGCCGGATTCGAGTCTGTCGGGTGTCGCGCGAGCCGGTGCGCTATCGGTGCTCGAGGAATGCAGCGACGCATTAGCCGTATACCAGCGCACGCTTAAGAACTTGCAACGGCAGCAGCAGCAGCAGCAACGAGGGCTGACGAACGCGCGGCTTCCTTTCGACTCCCGGCACCTGACGGTACCATCGGAAACGAGGCGAGTGGGTACTATATATATACGCATGTAGAAATAATACACGCGCGCACGCACGTGCGATATATATACACCCACACGTGCACGCGGGAGTTTCTGAAATTCACGCGAGTCCTCGTGCACGTGCGTCGACACGGATGCGAGCAGGAGAAGAAGAAAGAGGAGGGAAAGAGAAAGAGAGAGAGAGAGAGAGAGAAACTTGGCTTTCGCCTTCTGGCGCGTTATGCCGCGTGCTCATGGTGCTCCCTGTACAACGAGTTACCTTGCGCGTGTACATGCACATATACATGTACATATACATACATATATAAATATATATATAGCTACAGTTTCGATTTTCATCGCGTATAGTTGCACCGAGCTCAATTGCGTACGTTTCGTGTTGATTAATAGGTCGAGGCTTAATAAACTCGGGCATTCTTGCTCACTGATTTATGCGAGCTTAATTAGATCTCGATTCGTTTTGTTGTTTTAATTATATTGTTTTTAAATTATTTGAAAATTGAATGTGACGTAGAATGAATTGAGTAAGTTAATGCCTTTTTTTTTTTTTTAAATTAAAAAATAAAATATCTCATAATTGTAATTATCGAAATATTTAAAAATAAATATCGATATAATACATTTAAGGATACGTTATATACGCACACACATTATAAAATTGTAACCTTGATTTTATTAATTTTTGTTATGCGCAGCTTAAAATATTACAATAGAAAAGATAGTGAAAGTGCTTTTGAGATGGGCAATCAAGAGATCATTTTTGAAAAATTGAGGCAAGATTGGTAAGTGCTTCGATCGTAAATTAAATTAAATTCACGAATATTATTATATTGCACTGCAAAAAAAAAAAAAAAAAGAAAATAAAAAAAATATCCAAATGCTAAGAGCACTTAACGGGTTACCCCCACTTGCGACTTTGAAAAAATCGATTTTTTGTTAATTGCATTTTTTTGAAGTATAAGTATCTGAGAATATGACCTGGAAATTTCAAGTCGATCCGAACAAAATTGACTGAGATATGAGCGTTGAAAGAGAAGAATCCGTTGTGTAAACAACCGGCAATTAAAACTTTAAACGCGTTTTTCTCGAAATGGCATTTCTGAAGTCGGTGACCAAGATTACTCGAACACTAATAAACCGATCTTCTTGAAATTTTGCAGGCTTATTTAATACATAAAAATGTAGTCTTTAATCGTTCAATTTTTCGTTTACAAAAAAATGGCCGTTTTATAGCCAAAAAACGGCCGTTTTTTTTCGTTAAAATCGAACCATTAACTTTGACTGTCCGCCATTTTGTGAAAAATGAATATTTTTTTAAATCCTTCGATTAAAGACTAGTTTATACTTATATTTAACTGGATCTATCCACATTTTTTGTTTCAAATAATCCACTACGCCGCAATGTTGGTCACCGCAAACTGTATAAATAAAAACACTATTTCATTGGCGGCCATTTGCCACTTAACAATGTAATATTTTGCAATAAAAAAATTACTAAAAGTTCTTCAAGATGTATTCTTTAAGATGATATAATAATCGTTTAAAAAAGTTTTGTAGTTTTCTTTAAAAAAATTCATGAAAAAGGCCTTTTTTGTTGAGCTACAACTGGGGGTAACCCCTTAAAGTTAAAATAAAATTAATAATACTGTTGCGAATATTATAAAATACTTTATCACATTCTTAAACTCATAAAGGAGAATTTAATATAAATGGTATAGCAATGTCAATAATCTCGTTCAGAAATCTCGTGCAGGGCACAACCAATAAAAATCCTATAAAACCGAAGAGATTCCCACCCTCATTCGCTTCTGAGCCTTTTCCACCTTTAAAAGTATCACTAAATCAATCTCCCACGTAGTCAATGGCTCGAACTGCTCGTCTACTCAACTAAGAGGTCACTCCAAATCGACGGAAACCTCAACGTTTTGATAGAGGAAGTCGCGAGTAAGATGGCCACGCGAACCGATGAAGAAGAACTACTGAAAAAGGCGCTAAAAGCAGAAGAAAAGTTGAATAAGGTGCGACGAGAGGTCACCGAGGAGAGAGAAAAACGACGGAGGGAGGAAGAACGATTGAGAAATGAACTGTTGAGACTTCGGGTATGTATTTGTGCGACTGAAAAAGGTTGAATGTCGATTGGAACTTGGAAAGAATATAAAATTAAGTTTCAAAATAATAGTTTGAGCGTTCGTTCATTTTTGCGTCGATGAAATGAATATTTGATAAGAATGTTGGTAATACGTAAATGAAAAATTATATCAACGAATTTTCTAAAAAATAATTTCTTTAATCAAAATAAAAATTAACAATTAAAGATATCATCGAAAGAAACCTCGGTATCTTCTAAAAGAGAATTAAGCTCTGCATCGGATGGAATTATGTCCTTAACAATTTTTAAATATTCTTCCACAGGACAGCATTCATATTCTCCTAGTTTCCATACTGATAATTTATCTTCTTGTGCGTTGTAATAAATTATCTGTAATAAAACGATAAAATAATCTTTAACAACTCAATCTTTAACAATAAAAAATTGATAAAATTTACTTACCCTGATATATATTTGGTTCTGAGAATCTCTTAACTTTTCTACTATAATAGCACTGCCATAGTCGGGATAAAATACTTCCTTGATGTTGTGAGCTTTTCTGAATGCACTAATGTTTAGATCGTGTCCACTATATAAATAAATTTTTTTCGAATCGACCTTATCGTTGGATAGATTCATATTTTCAATAAATTTTCTTATTAACCCACCAATGTGTATTTTTTTCATTTCATTCGTTGATGAAATTATGTCAAAGAATTTTATAACATTATTTTTTAATTTATTTATTATATCATCGGTAAACCAGTCTGGAAGATTTACTCCGGCAGTTCTCTGCAATGGCAAATTTTACATATGAAATAAATAATTTATTTATGTTCATCGTCAAAACTATATATTAAATTGAAAATAAAACACAAAGTGCATTTTATATATAAACACAATAGTATTAATTATGAAATTTTAAATAAAAAAATTGAATTTTATAATAATTCTAAGAAAAATTAAAAAATCAATTTAACTTGAGATAGTAATATTAGTATAGGAAAAAATACGTTTCCTATTAATTGAAAATAATCCAGCAGATTGGCCTTTTAAAAAATCTGTATTTTATTCAATTATACACAGATAGAAAAATTAACTTTATTCAAGAATAATAATTTTTAACCAAGAAAATCGTTAGTGTTATTAAAGAAAAATATGTACTTGACTCAAGAATGTCTGCTCTTGATTTTTAATAACTAAAGATATATATTAATATGATACCCAAAGCAGAAATTCTTAAGTCGAGTAAATATTTTTCTATAAAAAAATTATTTTTCTTTAATCAAGCTAATTCTTTTATCGGTGTAAAAAAACTTTTCTGTTAATTTTATTGAAAAACTAATATTTGTAAGAGTAATAAAATTAACATTAAAAAAAAAACAAAAACTAGAAAATTGCTTTGTTTAATTGTCAAGTAAATGTAATTGAAAATTTACATTTAACTTTTGGCAGTCACCGATTCGCCTCCCTTTTTGTATTGTTCGTTTGAAACAATTGAGAACCGCTGTAGAAGTAGTTGAGAACTACCTTTATGCCTATACTATCTTGAGAAATCGAATTTCAGAGTACTATGTAGTAAATACTTAACATGAACGTGCGCTATGTTGAATAATCCTGTGCATCCAGTGTAACCAAGTTTTTTTAAAGAAAATATATTTTTTTCTTCGAAAAATTTGCTGAGTTCTAACAGTTCCTTTTTATCGTTTTCTAAAGTTGGCGAAGCCTGTGCTTCGGCCAACAGTTTCTGAAATCTGTCAAATGTTTATAAAGCATTTACGTACACGTCATACATATTTAAGTTTTAAGTTTCATTATCGCGATATTAAATAATGCACTAATAAACATGTAAATCATACTGTAATTAAAAAACGTTTGTCGATTTATATTTTAATCCCTAAGATGACGATAAAGAAAGTTTTTCAAAATTTAAAATTGTTTTATTCAAGCTTATTAAAAATAAAAGTAAAAAAATCATTCGAATTCTTACTTGTCTTTACCGAAAACTTTGAGTAAAATATCCTGTTTCTTCGGCACAAAATTAATCGGTATGGGAATCCATTTGAGATCGGGATTCCAAGTTTGAGCTGCCGAAGGCGGAAAAAGTCCAGCCAGTACAAGTAGCAACGTCATTTTCGTGCGATCGTTGTCGCTGGTGTAGGCGTATAAGTCTTCGGATGTGTATCCTTCCCCCAAAAAATCGTTGTAACGATTACGCAAAGCTTGGCCGAATTTAAACGACTGCATTTTTCCTAACTGTGAACGTTTCAATTATTTATATGCGGGATAAGAAAAAGATTGAGTAAAGACGTTAATTTGCTGTTAATTTTTTTAGAATAATGTAAAATTCATTATTTACTATTATATTACTACTACTGCACTATCGCTGTTTAATTGAAATGTTAAAACGATAGTAAAATTGTTTATCTTTAGATAAATTTAAATATAATAAAGTTGAAACTTTACATTTGTCAACTGTTCGTAGCCATAATCGGTAATAATCGACTTATCAAGATAGTTAGTCATAGAAGACGCTCCAAATTTTTCTTCGAGCTTACTATAAGTTCTAGCTCCATGTCTAAAAAGCTAAATCATTTATATTAAACAAAATATATTTTATTTTAATTTCGTTCATTTAAGTTTATTATTATCATTGTCATAATAATGACATCATATCTAATGAATAGAATCTAATAATAATTAATATTGGACATTGTTTTTAATCGTCAGAGAAAACATAAAATTATAAAATTATTCAGAAAAGCATGACGTGACGTTAAATATACATTATTTTTTTCAGCTCATTTAAAGTAATTGTTCAATACACTTTTCTTATTAATAAAACATAGAAGCGTGAAAAAAATGTCTTCGTTTTCTTTAACTGTATAGTCATTTCAACGTAGAATACTATTTCTTTTACGGATATGAGTAATGTGTTAAAATTTTCATGAAGAAGAATTAATTTTGAACAAATTTTTCTTAAATTTATGAAATAAATATTAATCATCAAACAAATATTAATCCATATTGAAAAATAAATTGGTAAATACATATTAATTAACATCATAATTTATTTAAAATTTTAATTATCAACGTATTTTTATTTTAATTTCACTTACCACTTGAACAAGCTCGACTTTATACCTACTGGTGCCTGACATTGTTCTTGCTAACAAAACCAATATTATAAAAAAATTGATAAGATTAAAATTTTTCATTTTTTACACTCACTATTTTTGACTGCACTTCAAATAGCGATAAATTTCGGTGTTATTTCCAACGCTAAAACTCGTCGTTGATTTATCAATAAAATCGATTATCTTTAGTTTACGGAATTTTCATAACTACGCCGAAAAAAAGACTCTGGCACGCCTCCCACAAACCGATAAAACGCAAATCCTAAACGCCGTACAGTTCCGAGCTTTAAATTTGGGGCTTTCTGTACTCAAAACTAGTATTATTTTTTCAAGATAGGTGATATTTCGCGAGTGCCCTGTAGTTATTACACTATAATATGTATTCCGAAAGTAACGGATATCACGACCGTTTGGGCTTCCGCTGCTTAAAATTAATGCTGCTGCTCTTTGCGAAACACTTCGGAGTGCTGCTGCCCTGTAGGCGATGGACCTATACTGCGCCAGAATTTTGCTCAATGTGCGAATAATTCCAATGTCAATTTAGCCACTCGTAAGAAGCCTTATCGACATCGAAAACATACGGTGCTGCACAGCGTAAAACTTATCAACGCCCGCGCTCGCGCGCAGCTCACATGAGCAAGATAGAACCGTCTGATTTATTAGCATGTATGTTGATGTTTTATAACGTATAAGCGCTGCGAGGCGTCGAGTACAATTTTAAATGCAGCCGACCAATTGGGTCAATTAAAATGATCTTTATGTGCCTTTGCACGTTAAAGCTCAACTAATTTTTTACTACTTTTAATCTTCTGTTGTATTTATCACGTAACACAATTTACATTTTTATTAATCTTACAGATACGCCGATTTAATATATTTGAAGAAGAAATTTCAAAATTATAAATTATCATCCTTTTTGGATGACGAGTTTTTATAGCGAGTAAAATATTTTATTCTTAAATTTTGTTTATTATGAACCGATTTATTACTTTCTTTTAAAAAAACTGGATGATAGTAATAAATGTTAATTACAATTCACTGAAGCAAAAATTTAATTTAATGAAAAAATATATTAAAATTAACATGAAAACAGCGCATTAACTTTCTCAATTCTCCTTTACGTACGCATTCTTTTTATTTATTCTAGAGGCTATACATTTTTTTTTTATCTCTCCTTTGTACGTTGATCAGTACTTCAATCTTTCTTTCTGTTATCAACGATGAACAATTACATTTATTATACCACATCAAAAGTTTTTAACATTGGTTTAGCAATTTTATTATTTATTGTCATCGGATTAGTAAAAGTTCACTGCTATTGCTTCTTTTTCAAAATATTTATACCTTAGTTTACGTTGTTGCAGGTATAATTAAAATAGTGAAATACAAATTTATAATGTGTTAGAGAAGAGAAGAGTTTAAATTCACTTAAGCGCAATCAATTTTTCTTTTTCTAAGAACAAATGAAGAAAAAATGAAATACTGAGTATACAAGTGCAAGAGTCGAACAACCGCAGTCTGACTTCATTTGTCGTATGTTTCATTACGAAAAAAATTAGCAAGAGATAAACTATACTTGCGCTTCGTTTCAAAAAATTAAACTGGCACGTGCCTATAATCCGCAAAGAGTAGGACGGTTATAAACTAAAAATTCGAGCGCGTTTTTTACCTCCTGAACTTTCTAATGTGATTAAAAAAAAAATTTTGAAAAATGCTCAATATAATTAATACAGAGATCCAAAGGTAAATATGACGTCGTACGATAAAAGTATGAAAAATATTATGTTATAAGAGTTTCTAAAAAATGTACCGAATGCTTGGGTCTGTTTGTCCGTTTTAACAAGTGTAAGTGTGTATACAAAATTTATTTCACAAATTCTTTAACGCTTGACTGTGCGTTTATTTTATTCAAAGAAAATGACTCTAACATTCGTTTGGATTTTGAAAATAATATCTCAGTATCGTTGATACTAAGATATCTCGAATATTGCTTGTTATCTAATAAATGATAGTAAACATTACTATCTAACATCAAATATTCAAAAATTAATTAGATAAAAAATCTCATAAATTAAATTTAACTTTTAACTTGGTTAAAATTAAAAGATAAATTTTTGTGAATATACTGATTTCAAATCAATAAAAATATAAAATTCATAAAATTAATTTTGACGCGATTAGAAAAAAACTACCCCAAACTCTCCCGTTACGAAAACAAACTTTAAATTATAAACGGGCTGATCGATATTCCAAGAAGGCGCATCCGCGCTAATCCCATATATAATTCCAGAACGAAAAGGAGCGGCTGTCGGTGAAGTCGCTCGCGGAGTCCGCGTACGTCAAGGCCTGGCTGGACTCGCGTCGGGAGCAGCATCAACTCCGGGCGGAGCTCGCGCGCCGGGAGCTGACGAACGGCCTGAGGGAGTGCCAGGTGCGCGAGGAGAACGAGCGCCTCGTCACCGACAAAGTCGAGGCGTTTCTACGACAGAGCATCGAGGTAAGTGAGTTTAACGTACGTGATGAGATATACTTGCTTATTATATAACTATACCTATGTATGTATAAGAAGTCTGGTAAGGTTCGTTGATTTAGCTCGCTTTCCGTGTTTTTGAGATTAATCGAGTTTGTTGTGTGCATTAGATTATGTTTAGTTTGGCGTGGTGTTTAAATTTTAATTTTTTATCATTGCTCACGCGTCAAAACTTTTATTAATTTTTGTTATTTTTTTTTTTTTTTTTCTTTTTCATAAATTATTGATTAAGTTGCTTTACTGTATTTCTTTTACGATCTTTAAATAAATCGTCGATTAAAGTAAAATGAAATTATTTTAAAAGCTTATGCTTTTAAACAATCGTATAAAAGCCATTTTATTAATATATAAAATGCAATAAAAAGATAAATGTCAACAAGTTAACAGGTCGAGTTACGCAAGATGCATTTAATATTTGTTATCTTCATCTCACTAAATCATACATAACCATCCAAGTTAAAAACGCGCAATTTTAAATAATTTTTGTATAACATATTTCCACAACCAGTTAGATTAAATAACTAAAAAAAAAAATGCATGCTTGCGAAAATTCTCTGGATTCTGTAATAATTTTTACCATGGAGAAACTTTCGATTACGAACAAGTGTAAAAAGAAAATTGTAAAAAACGAATAGAAATAACGTCACAATAAGAATATAACTATTTAATGGCGTTCATTTACAAATTTATGAAACACATGATATACAAAAACGAAAGATTTCTATAAAAAAAAAAAAAAAATTCAATTGTCGGGAATGTGAAAAACAATCCACGATAAAAAAACAAATCCATGCGCAATCAAACACCGCGTACAAAAAGTAACCTTGATTCAAAATGGAATATGATAGACACTCATTTACATGTATAGTCACACATATATATAAAAGAAAAATTTCAAAACAGTAAGACAGAGAGAATTTCTCAAAAAAAAAGTGTACGAAATAAAAAATGAAAGAAGGAGCACCTCAGAAGGATGCGAGTATATATTGTCTTCAATACAAAGTACCAAGCACTTCTTGATTGTCCTGTATAAAAAAAAAAAAAAAAAAAAAAAAATAGAAACCCGATGAAGAAAACTGCTCCGATTGCTTTGCGAGCTTGAACGCGATTGACCACCGTTCACGTCTATGGATACACGTGTGTAGGTGATAAAACTTACTGGCGCAATTGGAGTGCAACATAATTCTTGTGTGAGGGTATCGGTAATACATTATTGCACATATGTATGTACACTGTTAAAGGTATAAAAATTATTTACGAAATAAAAGTTCATGTAATTACATAATAATTGCTGAATTATTATAATAATAATAATTACTGAATACATTGTGGTCATCGATACTTGATGACTTTCGATTAGTATGTACTGAAGATAATGTGTATATATATGCGCGCCAAAAAATCATTAAAATTTAATCCATTCTACGTAAACATTTCAACAAGTTTTCGAAATATCAAAAACATATCGTATCAAACTTACATAAAATACAAAACTCCTTAATTTTCCGTTTCAGAATTTTTTGCGATCATAAAAAAAATATATGAAAAAAAAATAATAATAATAAAAATAAGCAAACATTCCTTATCAGAATGTATAAAAAGCATCGGTGAACCAATGCGATTAAATTTATTTTTTACAGGAAAACGAAAAGGGCGCGCGAGATTGGTCGGAAAGACGGCAGACGGAAACGAAGTACTACGAGAAGGAAATTCATCGACTTCAAGGCGAGATCGATGAAAAGCGCAAGGCTCTCGATGAGTTAGAAAAAGAGGTAAGTTTATTAGTCGTTTCGTTTGGTAAAGATCGAAGAATGTGGATATAATTAATGAGGGATTTATCGATGTTTAATGAAGGATCAAGAATAATCTTAAGAGGATTTACTTTCATTAAATGACGCTTTGTAACTTGAAAGTTATAACCATTTACTTGAAGTAATTAACGTAATTTTTGGCTTTTTACAAGTAAAGTTTTACATGCCGTAATTGAGAAAAAAAAAAACAAAACCTTTTAAAATTTAAACATTTCTTTGGATATGTTTTCACGTTAATTTTAATGCATAAACTTTAAATTAATAAATTTAATCTTTAAATTAATATTTGAATGAAAAAAAAATGATCAAATACAATATTTCCCTGCTAAATAAATAGTATACGAAAGACTGCTGTACCCACAACTGAAAAATTCCATTACGTTCACATTAATAAATGAAATTCTTTTTCACTATATATATACACACACACGTATCCCCGTATATTTTAACGTAATTCATGCAAAACTTTTGTCGATCCTGAATTAAAATATTTATACGTATCTTTGGTAACGCATGACAATATGATTTAACGATATTACATTAAACCTTAAATCAATGTAGAATCAAAGCAAAAGAGAGTAACCCCATTTCTCGGAACAGGAAACCAAACGATTCATGCGCGCATTTATACAGCTCGGTTGAGTAACAACCGGAATAACGTAAAATCAATTATCGGTAAATTAATACCAACTTCCTTTCTCTCTCTCTCTCTCTCTCTCTTCCACCCTCGCTACCTCTCACTCTCTCCCTTTCTCTCTCTCTCTTTCTCTCTCTCTCTCTCTCTATCTATCTATCTTTTTCTTCCTCACTCTGCCTCATTTTTACAAATATACGATGGATAAATGCGCTCTTTCACGCGTGATCTACTCATACCCATAGGGGTGAGAAAGGGGAGGGTGGGGGGGAGGGAGAGGAAGATGAGGTCGACATCGGAAATTGGACTTAGAAATCGATATATCAAAGGGTGAGAGAAATGAATGGAGGGGAAAGGAGAACAAGATGTGCTTTCTCTCTCTCATACAACAAGAGTCGAAAGCTCGACGGCGGCTCGGTACCGTAGCCGCTCGCGTCCGGTCGTCGTGTTGAGCGATTCTCTCCTGTCTCTCTCTGTCTCTCTCTCTGTCTCTCTCTCTATCTCTCTGTCTCTCTCTCTATCTCTCTGTCTCTCTCTTTCTTTCTCTCTATCTCTCTCTCCAATCCCTTATTTCTCCACTTTACTCATGAAAATTCATGGTATATCCATGCAGCAGCCTCAAAATTGAGCTCTGTTGCGTTTATTATTCGAGCTCTCACGCGAGAAAGCGAAGCTATAATCGAGACGCTTTGTCATCTCTCTACGATTCTTTATGCAACGTGTCTCTCTTACCCACTTTCTCCCCCCCCCTCTCTCTCTCTCTCACTCTCTCTCTCTCTCTCTTTATCTACCGCTTCTCTTTCTCGGTAGCATATATACCCGTATAGATATGTGCACGTTCTAGACTATCTTTCGTTCGAGTGGCTCGTCGCATCTCGATCGCACGGAATTTGTTGCGCGCTTCTTTGAACACGTGTGTATTCGGTTTTATGTTTGTTCACGTTTCTGGAAAATTGTATTCTTTGCGCTCGCCGAAGAATAAAGGGATATAAGCGCGCGCTCTCGTACGGGCGAAAAAAAAAAAGAACGAATAACGTACAGTAGTATTACAGAGGCGTCAAACGCGACAACAAAGATGCGCTTTTCATTTTTCGTTTTCCTCTTTTTTTTCCTTTCTTTCTTTCTTTTTTTTTTTTTTTTTATCTCGATTCCGTGTAAGCGCGTTTGGATTTTGCGGATAAACTCGGCTTTTCGGTCGAAGGGAACTCGTTGAATTTCCTTCCACTTCCCAGAAAGGATGAGGCTCTATTTATCACTGATGCGCGCGTTAACGCAATACTCCTTATAACGAAAGTTTGTTTTAATTAAATTTTATCTCTAGATTAACGAGATTTTCAATTTTGATTTCTAAATTTATGTTATATTCTTGGAAGCAATATTTTGAGATTTGGTTTTGAATTTAAATTAAAATTGTTCAAAGTGTGTAAATATTTAAATAATAATATCAATGATAATTTTATCGTTTAAATAATTTAAAAGTTAAATAATACTTGAGTTGATGTTAACGAGAACAAAAATATCAAATCGTTAATAAATTTCATCAATTATTTTTATCAATTTTATAAATCGATAATAGTTTTTTTTTTAATTCATGGTTATAATATATTTCAAGCTAAATCACAAATGATAAATGGTTTGTCACGAAAGAAAGTAATCCATCGAAAAAAAAAAAAAAGAAAACGAAAAGAGAAAAAAGAAATATTCTCTTTTCCCCATGATTTTTGCATCCATTGTAGTTTTCTCCTTATAAAAGGATCGTCTCAGTCGCCCTCTTTCTCTTATCCTCTTACATTTAAAGAAGGGTTTCAAAGAAAAATGATCGATTGACGGGACACTTTGATATCGCTCAATGAGATTTGAATATAAAAAAGCTCGAGAACGATATACGAAATAACACATACGTATAAATTCGATGTAAAAAAAGCCAATATTAACAATCAAATAAAATTCGATAAAGTCATCGGTCGCGATCGGATCTCTCGATTACAATGTCCACCCGGTGTTGGGTATACTTACACGTGCAACGTTATGAAACGTAAACGGCATAAGTGAAATTAATGAAACTAGTTCCTTTAAATTTCGCGTCTGCGTATGTGTGCATGGATGTGTGTTTACAGCCGGAACTTATTAATGGATATGGACTCTGGTTCGACGTTGTGATAGTGGTGGTGGTGGTGATGGTATAGCAGTAACCGTGCTATAATTTAATTATGTCTAACCAGCAAACTCTCGTACGTTAATTCGCGATATGCGCGCACGTTCTCTGTATATGCGTCATGAATTCAAAAGATGAGTTTGAATATCTGATACAAAACGAATGTTTAATTGGACGTGTGAAAAGTCTAGAGGAAGTTTGTTTAATTAACGACGTTGAATTCCGTAATAAAATGGGATAACCGGGCGATATGAACGTTTATTTTTTTCTTTTTTGGACGAAGAGATTCACGAACGCGCGTTTATATTGAATGAACAAAGCTAATATTTAACAGTTACATATGTACTAGGGGCTTGCCGTGCTCGGAATGTTTTACTTAAAAGAATATGAAAATTGTTTTCATCGAATCGGTTAAGTGCTTTGTCATTTTAATGAAAAATAACTTTTTGACCAAATATTGGTATTTTTATAAGAGAAATAAAAAACTATGTGAACGAAATTTTGAATAATTATCAAACAAAAATATTTACGTTTCAAAATATGCATCAATATACATCTAATAAGATAATACGGAAAAAATTTAAAAATAAGCCTTATTTCATTACTTATTTTATAAGCAACAATCACAAATCAGGTTGTACTTACTTGTACGTTGGCAAGACGGGACTAATGAATGTACGCATTTTGATAGTTGCGTGCCATGTTTCGTACGGTAGATATATATATTGTATACCGGATTTGTACGTCACGTGTATACATCGCGCGAACGTAGACGCATAACGCAAAAGTAGGGTGAGTTTGTGCACAATGCGAATATTTAGAACTATTTCTATTATTAACTTGCGAAAATTTAATATATTTGTTGTTTACAATCGTTTTTTTTTTTTTTTTTTTTTTTTTTTTTTTTTTTTTTTGTAATGATTAAATACCACAGAATTGAAGGTATAATTTTGATTGCTTTTATTTAAAACAAATAATTTTAACTTTAAACTATTTTAATCGATGCGCCTCACTATAAAACTAGTAATCAACTCTAAGTACATTTAAACAATTATATCGATTTGATATAGTATAATCAAAACTAACGTAAACCATATAAGCCATTCATCTTCATTTCCTAATTGCAATTTTTAATTATCAGATGTCGAAATAAAACCCAAAACAAAGAAAATAATCAAAAAATTAATAATTCGCGATTACTCTTCGCAGTACAAAAGCAGACAAGACTTCATAGACATTTGCCTAGCGGAGAAAGAAGCGATACGTCTCGAGCTCGAGCTCGAAGAGCACAGGCGCTGTAGCGCCATTAAAATCCAGGCCTGGTGGCGCGGAGTCATGGTCAGACGAAAACTTGGACCCTATCGCTCCGAGGAGAAGAAGCGAAAGCGACCGGCGAAGCCCAAGAAGTAAAGAACGCTGCTCCTGATTCTTTTTGATTTATATCCATTTTATCTTTTTCTATTTCTTTGTTTCTCTATCTCCGCGTATCTTTTTTTTCTTTTACATATTTTTTTTTAAACCGTGTGTAGCTTTAAAATTTACCCGTCTACTAATTAATCGTCGAAGATGCAAGAAAAGAGTTTTCTCTTACTTTTAAAGACAAGTGTTACGCGATTGAAGATACTGATCATACGATCGACCCTGTGACTGTAAAAATTTCTACTGTATTTGTAAATTTTTATCCGATAAATATAAATAAAAAGGTAATGAATAATATGTATTTTTTTTTTTTTTTTTTCATTGATTACGTTACTCATTTTATCCTAAAGAATAATCCCAAAATATTTTTATTTCCAATAATCAAAATTTAAGAATAAAAATCTAAAAGTGATAAAACTTGTCCGACGTTGTATTATTATTATTATTATTATCATTATTATTACTATTATTATTATCATTATTATTACTATTATTATTATTATCATTATTATTACTATTATTATTACTATTATTATTATTGCTATTGCTATTACTATTATCTATTACTATTATCATCATCATAAGAACCACAAAGATTGATAAATGCAGAGTGCATAAATTGCAGAGTGCTGCGCCAACCCGTGGTACTCAGGTGCTTCAAGTGCCTAAATTTTGACCACACCAGCCGTAATTGCAGGGAACTAGACCGGAGCACTTGGTGCTACAGATGTGGAGCAAAAGAGAACCAGGCCGACGATTACGCGGCGCCACCCGAGTGCTTCCTTTGTAAATCACAATCAGATTCGGCAATGCGAGTACACATTGCCGGATCGAGCGCTTGTGCTGCATATTGCGCAACCTTATACAAGGCCGAGCGATGACGTGTTTACTGCAAGGTAACTTGAATCGGAGCCGGACGGCTTACGATCTACTCCCGCAGATCTGCTTCGACCTGTCCATAGATATAGTACTCATTTGCGAACAGTATCGGGGCAAGTAAGTAGGATGGTGATATTTCGATGAACCTGGAACAGCGGTCATCTGGGTTCCGAATCTTCGACGTTTTGGCGTTGCGTTCCATGGCTTTGGAAATGGTTTCATTTAGATTAAAGACGTTGGCGTCACGTACATCAGCTATTACGTTAGTACCGCAAACGAAACTGTAGGCGACTTTCAGACTAGACTCGATAGTCTATTAGATGCCATTATAGACATGAAAAGGAAACTGATAATTGCCGGAGATTTTAATGCAAAAGCTCTAGAATGGAGAATGGATCGGCCGGACTCAAGAGGAAGGCGAGTCATGGACGCGGTGTCGCGAAACCGCGAAACGGTGGACCGAAAAGAAGAAAGCTCACAACTGGAGCTGCACAAGTCTCAGTGCTGGGTCCTGAATTATGGAACATCTCCTATGACGGGATCCTACGCATGGAGATGCCGGAGCAGACCTTCCTGATTGGGTACGCACATGACGTTGCTGCCGTCATCATCGCTCGCGATATGGAGGCAGTACATATGCGGCTGAATCAGGTGATGTGCCGTATCGTGCGGTGGATGGACGATCACGTCCTGGAGCTGTCAGCCTTAAAAACCGAGATTATCTTGATTATCAAGTGGCTCATCGATAAGATACGTTCTTTCGATGTGGAGGGAACGGCAATCCTAATCAAGCCTGCGGTGAAGTACCTTGGGATAATGCTTGTTTCTAAGATTCATCCAGAGAGCTGCGTACATAGCGGCCGTCGTGACGACGTCTCTTAGCAGGGTAATGGCCAACATTGGGGGCCCGAGCCCCTGCAAGCGACGCCTGCTCATGCGGACCGTAGAGTCCATAATGCTCTATGGAGCTGAAGTATGGGCCGGCGCACTGTGGGTTGGAAAGTATTGTAAGAGGATGGCCGCAGTGCAGCGAAGAGGGGCCCTTCGCATCACTTCCTCGTACCGAACGGTCTCGGGGATTGCGGTTCTGGTAGTTGCAGGGGGTGGTCCCTATCGACCTCCTAGCTAAGGAGCGCAAGTTTGTCCACTAGAATAAGTTGAAAATCGGTGGAGTTTCCACAACAGAAAGAGCCAGAGTCAAAACGTTTCGGCTCTGGCAAGAACGTTGGGAACTAGACCCTTGGGGGCGTTGGACGGCTTGACTGATTCATCAGCTCGAGCCACGGCTTCAATGCTCCCATGGGGAGGTAGATTACTTCCTCATCCAGTTCCTGACAGGGTCTAGCCTATTCTTCGCATACCTCCACCGTATGGGAAAAGTAAAGGAAAGTGGATGTGGCCTATCTGGCTCTCCCCATGATTTCACTCCCCATACGTTCGTTTATTGCGAACGCTGGAGTATCAAGCGGGAAGAGCTAAAGAAAGATCTCGGAGCTGTCTCGCCAAACATCAGTGTTTCTGTGATGCTTCAGAGTCAACAAGAGTGGTCGAATGTAGCCTTCTACGTTAGGGGGCTCCTTCGACAAAAGAAAATTATCCTGGATGGTCTATCTTAGGCCGTCCAAGAATAAGAAAAATAAAAAGGAATGAAATAAAAAAAAAAAATTTGCTGAAGGCGCCGCAGAGGCGAATGCCTGGCCAACCCCGAAGTAATGCCCATAGGCGGTTCCGGAGTGGGAACGAAAACCAGGCTAGGCGGAGGGGTTTTAGTAGGTAGGGCAAAGTTTTGCGAGTCTCACACATCGGGGAGGCACGGAGCCTCCCTGATGGTCCGTAAAAAGGATTTTCCCTCCCACTATAAGAAAAATTATTATTATTATTATTATTATTATTATTATTATTTACGCAACGAAATTTTTTAGTCCCCAACGTATTGAATTTGAAATATGACATAATAAAGAACGAAGAAGCGAAAGTCGTAGCTTAATCTTAAGAAGGAAGGCGATATAAAAATTGCCCTACTAAAACTTGTAAAGTAAAACTGCCGATGAATAATGAGTTAGTAAAATGTACATTTGCTTTGACGTTTCACTAAAAAGTTGAAACTAATTATAAATTTGCTATTCTATTATTAAAAATTTTCTTCGATTAATAATACTGAACGATGATTTATGATAAAAGAATATATATACATATATACCAATTAAAATCAATTTACAGAGGTATTGAAATATGTTTATGATTTTTAGATATACATTATACATTAAAAGTAGGTTTAAAAAAGAACTAAATAAAATTTTTTAGAACCACTTGATCTTATTTTCTTTGTGAATGAACTTTTTTAAAATTTAATTTTTTCATACACCTTTAGTTTAAGTGCAAAGTATGTACTTTGAAAAATATAAAATAATTTTTAAGTTTCTTACTTAACGACTTTTTAACGCGTTTATAATTTGAACAAAATTACTAGAATTAAAAATCTCTTCAAAAATTTAAAAAAAAATTTAAAAAATAAAAATAAATCGAAAATGAAAAAATAAAAAGTAAGAATGGGTATTGAAATTAACACTTTCGCTTCATCGCAACGCATCAACTCCAGCAATAGAACAAAAAAATAACTTCAATAGTCTAGAAAATACCAAAAAATAAAAAAAAAAGATTGCATTGCGCACGAAACAGAAAAACTTTACAATTTTAACGAAACGCGATTCGTACTTGCCATTCCGTCCCTCGAATTCACAATAATAATGGCAACCTACGAGAGATAAAAAAGAAAAACAAAATGAAAGGGTAGAAAAGGTCGAGGTGGAGTAGCGCGTAGAACTTAGAGAACTCGCGTGAAGCCGTGATTTGTTTGGCTCTGTCTGTCTGTCTCTCTCTCTCTCTCTTTCTCATTTATGTCGTATGCACTTAGTCGTAGGACGCATTGTTCACGCGAGAATCTCATTTCTCGTAACATCAGACTCGGTGTCGAAGCACGCGGTAAGCCTTTGTCGTTTTGCTGCCGCATTTTATTTCAAGCGACTCTCTCTCTCTCTGAATTTTTCTGTATCCGAGGGATGAATTTTGCAGCGGCTGAGTTTTTTGGAATGAATGACATGAAATTAGATTTTGAATTATATATGTCTTTTTTTATTACGTCAGATGCGAATAATTTAATGTAAAATTAAAAATAGTTTTTTTTTTGCAAAATTTAATTAATTTTTTTTTATATATTTTACGCTTGTTTTTTTTGTTTTTTTTTTTTTTTATATTTTAAATTTTAAATATTTATTATAAAAATGATATAAATTTGCGAGTAACTATTTTTATATTTTTAAAAATAAAATATTTATTTTTTTATTCATAAAAAATACGATGACAAATAAATATTCACAATACGGTATATTTTTACGAAAACATTTTTCGGTACGTTTTTCTAAAAAATTTACACGTGTCTGCCTTTAAATTTTAGTTGCAATTAATTTGCACGCCTAATACAATAATAAATTATATCGATTTAAACAATACCAATGCTAAAAGCATCATCAGCGATATTTTGTTTTATAAACAAGCTATTGCAATTTTTACCTTGTCTTCTTGAATATTCAACATTTCTACGACAGCTCGATGCGCGCGTCCAATCGAAAAGCTAAAGTACATCGCTCGCACACGAATTGTAACTTTGCGTCATTGTCGCCAAGCCGAATATTCTATTCTCTTCTTCGCTCTTTACCTGACAGGGAGAAAGGCGAACAAGTCAACTATTTTTTTTTTTTTTTTTTTTTTTTTTTTTTTACAACGATGAATTATTCACGGCCGAGATACCCGACATGTCATGGCTTGTATACGGAGAGCACTACGACGGATATCATCTGAAAAAAATGGCTAAAATATTTTTCGTGACTCAAAAGATATGTATACTGCTGTGTTACTATGTTTGGATTAAACTGAAAAAAAATTGAAGAAATTTATCAAGAGATATTAATATTTCATGTTTTAAAACCACAATTTCTAATTCCAATTTTGTGCTCAAAATTTTAAGTTACGTTAAGCCACATAGTATTAAAATAATAAATTTTATAAATAAAAATATTCTTGAAATATTAAATTATTATAATCAAATGAAACGACGAATTAATTTTTACGAAAATATATTTCAGACTTGAGAAATTTTCTCATACTCAAACACATTTCTTTAACAAAGTGACTTATTAACAAGAGTATGTATATATGTATATGTAAATTCAAATTGCACATAAGCAACAACAAAAATTAATGCATAATTCTAATTAAAAAAATGCAATCCTCTTGCAAACTGAAGATTTTCCATTAACCATCAGTCACATATTCGCAGCAACACGCATCTCATACATATTCATTCCATTCGCGCGTCTCTCGTCCTTCCTTCTTTCAAGAGCCGTAGATTGTACAACGTATATTCGCGAATATACACGCAGTCACTCAGACGCATACAAATCACCGAAACACACATAAGGAATTGTTGATGGGATGTATATACATATACGTTTGTGTAAGATTTCGTCCGTTTCTCGTCTCCGAAAACCGCACTTGCAACGCGTGCGCATAAGCGAGCAGTCATGTTTGAATTACTAATCGCACCGCATCTAATTTCCACACTCTTACCCTACGATCCTTCGCTCTCTCTCTCTCTCTCTCCCTATCGCGATTATTACACACTACGTTACCCCGTTAACCTTATAGATGCAACGTCGAGACCCTCGTCAATCTTGGATGATGTTACTTATGCCAATGTATTGCTTGTTTCGGGATAAAAAAAAAAGCGGTTCGTGAAGAGTCTCTTTCTTTTTTTTCTCTTTAATTTCGAGCTCGTGGAAAGCTCGCCAAACGAGGCAGTTTAAAGCGAAAGAAGAAGGGAAGCTTTGTCAATATTTGACCGAAAAGTAGAAAGGCGTCGCTTAAGATCCAGCAATTTCGAAAGTGTTTTAATACGCTTGCGAGTGTTTGCGGAGTTATTAAGGTAAGAAATGTTTTGCGTTCTGCAAACTGTTGCTGGCATTCGACGAATATTTTAATGCAGTATTTAAACTTTCTTCAGAATGAATGAAATTAAAAAAAAATTTATCTTCATTGTGATAAAGGGAAAAATAAAGGTTTTCTTATATTAAAAATATGAGTTTTTTAAATTAATAATGCGCGTACACTTAACAAACAACACGAAGAAATAATTTTACATCAAATATAATTGCATTTGGCTTAATGGCAAATGTAAGCATTTTTTTAATCTTATAAAGTGCAGTTTCTCAACGAGACAATACTTTTGCCGTTCGTTCTTAGAAACCAAATACATTTTTATTGTTCAAATCGACAATTATTTAAACGTAGAAAACATCGGTAAATTTATACGAAATTGTATCGATTTAATAACAACTTTTACTTCCAGATCGTAAGTAATTTCCGAGGTAGTTATTTATTGCATAATATAAATGACTCTATTGACTGAGCAATCAGTGAAAGCCAAGATTAAACGCGAATTCTTTTTAATGATTTACCAATACGTTATTGTTTCTAAGCGGATTCGACTAACAACCAGAATTAATGTTTTAATTGACACAATGAATTTTCAATGCTTTTATATACCAATTAAGTAAAATCCTTTATTTATGACGTTCTCATTAAAATGACATTTATGTTTCAATTTGTTGATAAATTTTAGAAACACGGGCCAAAACTATTTTTTAAGTTTTTACAATGTTACATTTTATTAATTAATTTATTTATTATTATTATTTTTTTTTTTTTTTTTTTTTCAATAAAAATGAAAAAAATATTGCAAATTAATGTTTTGCATATTATTTAAAAAAAAAAAATGTATCGCTAAAATAAATATATTAATGGTTATTATATACAAGATATTATAAATTGTACAATACATAAACTTTTCTCAATTAATTTTTCTTTTATGAAAATCAATTTATTACACAATCCAGTAAATATAAAATCTCTTAAGAGAAAAGTGAATATGAAAAAGAAATGTGAATCCACTATATATATATATATATATATATATATTTGCGGCGCATCCAAAAGTAAGTCCAACTTCTCGCAAACAAAAGCAAACGTCAAACGAGCCCGTGTAGCAAACTTAAAATATACACCACAAACACATCATGATTCCTTTGAGGCCGTATGAAGGAAAAAGAAAAAGCGTGAACAGGTAATAGAAAGACGAAGGTAAGGCAAGGCTGTACAAAAAAGAAGAAAAAGCGAATCCTCGCGCTTACGCGGGCAGGGCCCGCTAAAAATAAACAATGGCAGCAAAGTATCTCACAAGCAATCAATGACTCGTACATATATATACATATCGGGCCTCTTCTACCCTTGCGCGCAGCCGTGACGAAGATACTGTCGCCGGAAAAAGGAGCTCCTCCCTTTCTCTCTCTCTCTCTGTCTGTCTCTCTCTTTCTCTCTCTCTCTCTCTCTCTCTCTTGTTGCACCTTTCCGCTCCGTTATCTTTGCGATTCTAGGTCAAACGCGTCTTGAGCGACCGCCCAAGAGCTGCTAAGAGTCTAGAGAGCAAAAGGCCGCAGTGCAAGAGAGAAAGTGAAAGAGGAAGATGAGAGAGAAAGGGGAAGAAAGGCAGGAGGTTGTTGGAAAGATAAGGAATTATTTAAAGTTGAGCTAAAAAGTGGGAGGTTAACGACGCATAATTAAATTTTATTAAATGTCGCTGATTATAATTAGATAGGAGAAAGATTTTTTTCGTTTGAAGTACCAACGATTTTGAATAATCAATTTAAACGATCCGCACCCATTAAAAGAAAAAGGATGGAATTTTTTAGATATAATACACATAAATGTATGTTTTAAAAAACATGCGTAAAATATTACTGTAGAATTTATAAATCAAACATCTTTAATGATATCCTTTAGCTGTAATTTGTAAATCGGCTTCATCAAAACATTTCTGTAACGCATTTATAATAATGATTGTAAATTTTTTTAAATATTTTGTAAAAAAAAAAAAGTTAAATATAGACTTTTTATAATACAAGTATAAACAATTTATATTATTTTATAACATTTTATGAAACTATTCTAAAAGGTACAGATTTTCAGTTATCAAAATTTATAAATTCAATCTCAAAATATAGATTATCAATAATATAATAAAATCAATTATGATACAATTTTAAAAATGTAATAAAAAATCATAATCTTGATTATAAATTAATCTAATTATGATTTATTTTTACATATCTAATAAAAATAATTAATTTACTAAATAAAATTCAACTATACGATTGTTAAAAAATTTTCTATTTAATCGATTCATATCATTTCCTTTCTTTGTGTCTTAACATTTTTAATATTTGTATAACTCCATTATAATATGTTATGTAAATAACATTATAATGTTATTTAAAAAAAATTTTTTAAACTTAAATGATATAAAAAATAATATATTCAAATATGATTAATTTATAAAATATTAATTATAATGCTGACAAAAAATTTTCTTCAAAGCACTAATTTTTAATTTTTCAAAATTATATTATAAATTTATAAAATAAATTATCTACACATTATCCATAAAAAATTAAAGGAAATTTTGGCAGAAAATCCGAGATTTGCTTCTAGCCTCCTACAAGAACATCAGAATTCTGCAGCAAACCAATCATTAACTCTGACAACTCGCTCTCGAAACAACGTCGCGTACGTCTCCATCATCCTACGCAGAGTAACGAAAGACTAACTAGGCAATGCTTATTACTGCACATTACAAATTGTACTCCACCACGACAATTTCATCGTTACGGTCGACACAAATCCTACAAGCTATTCTAGCAAAACATTATCACAACTTAGTGTTTAATCTATAGAGCTTCTTCAATTATCGAATATTTGCAAATATAATTCATTTATTTAGTGAAAACTTTTTCTTAATATCATAAAACTGAAAATCATCTCTTAAAATTGTAAATTAATCACATAAAAATAAAAATATCAATACTTGGTTAAAATATATGTAAATAGTTCTATATAAATCTGTAATTTACTAGCAATATTCAATATATTTTATATATTCAAATTTTATGAAACTACTTTATCCTATTAAAAAAAAATTTTAATTACGATAAAGAATAGAATAAATTTTTTTGTATCAAATAATTTTTTAATGTCAATTAATAAACATTTTATTTAAAATTAATATTATCGATTTAAATATACTGAATTCCATTTATACGATTAAAATTAAAAATGATTTCAATAACAATAAAATATTCTATGTAGCTTTTTGATATAAAAATAAATAATATAAAATACTTATATAAATTATTCAAAATATTTATAATAAAACGGTTAGCAAAACCAAAACATTTATCGAAGTTTTTAAAATTCTCAGTTCAATTTGTAAGTTAAATTACTTCTAATATTAAATATCTTTCTCTGAAAAAAAAAACTATAAAAATTCGATTTTAAACAGAAAAAATATTTTACTCAAATCTGAAATTAAAATAATTTATCTCACACAGCAAAAACAATTTCTTTTTTCAAATAATTTTTAACTAAAATAAAAGTATTAAAGTTTCGAACAAATAGGGTTTAACGGTTTTCTTATACAAGATTAAGTTTAAATTCTTGGAACGGAAAATTTCTTAGAATTCACTTTCTAGATTTGATATCATTCGTTATTTTATATATTTTACCTTAAAGAAATATTTGAATCAAATATATTAGAAAGAACTGCGTCACTTATTAAATATGAATGTATTATTTAAATATTGATAATATTTAGAATTTTATATTTATCTGTTTGGTAATTGTCAAACGTCATGTAGATTTTCAAAAAATGTTATGACTTAAAAAATGTTTGCAATAAAACAATACATTTTCATTGAATTATATACTCTGAAGGAAATATATACAATTTTTTTTAATACGTACATTTAATTTTTTTGTCATAAATATAAGATTATCAAAAATATATAGAAATATTAATCATAAAAATTAGAATGTTCAAGTAAATAAAACAATTAATCTTACCTTATTGAATTAGTTACAGAAATTGTGGAAATCAAAATATATATTTATTTTTACATATCTATTTTTATCACTATTTTAGTTTCTTACAATTCTTTAAAATACGTACATAAATATAATCAGTGTTCACGTCCGCACTTTCAGTTAATTTATGACTTTCGCGCGCTGTTCTATTCAACCGAATTATTTTTTAGCTTTAGTTCTCTCCTTCGCCGCGACACGGCATAGTAATCGCTTGATTCCGTATTTTCTGTCATATACATAGTGTATGAAAAAAAATTCTCAAAAAAATTCGCATTTTTTGAAACTTAAATGTATACTTAAAATGTCAATAATTGTATCTAAAATTATTTTAAAACGATATACATTTATTTATTGATTTTATAAAACTGAAAATGGAGATATTTTGTTAAGAATGGATTGGTTAAGAAAGATTAAGGTAAAACAATTCATACAATCAAGAATGGCGCCAAAGCTGATGGCAGCCATGTTGTCTCGTGGTCGGTGCCTGATTGTCGACGGAGGAGCTGCGGCTAGAGGAAACCACAAGCTCCCCTCTAACCTGGTGATTTCGTCAGCCATCCCAGGTGATAAAACGACGACGTTTCACGTTACAGGCGAGGGCAAGGGTCCAAAGGCAGCGGCGCCGACGATGCACCAAGAGTAAGTACCCCCACGTGGGTAGAGGAAGTCTCAAGTGCGCGAAAGAAAACGCAGCACCTCGTGCTAGGCACACTTCCGTTTGCACGGCGCGGCGCGCCGCCGAAACAGGAACAGGAAGTTCCCTCGTGAAATCTTTGCGAGCCTACATTTTTTGCTGTCGCGCGCGCGCCGCTGTGTACCTCGAAAATTGTGCGCATATATTTATATACCTGTACAACTGTGCCGAATAAAAAATAAGAACGTCAATTGTTTGTTATTCGCGAACAAGAGTCATGAGTTTTTATACAAATTCCGATCTACTTGCAAGCTTCGCCTGGGTCAACCAAGGCCGAAGCTCATCATCAATGATGGGGAAAGCTAGAGGTTTATTGTTGTGATATTTTTTTTTTTTTTAATTCATTTGTATTATAAGATAATGTTATATAGTAGAAGATACAGTAGTCAAACTAATTGAATTTTATTGGCAAATATATTTTTTCTATATCGCTTTAATATTTTATAATTTTATCAATTTTGATATTAATCATTAATAATAAATTAATTATCTATAATTTTTATTTATAAATATATTTAATTTTAATGTGTAACAATATAAAATAATTCGCATTGCTTTTTTTGAAATATGTGTTCATCATCTTTTCGATGAATCAGAGTAGACTTAAACTTTATATTATAATATTCATGGCTTATACGATCAATTATTTTATTTCCCATAAGTTATGGAATTTCAGTGGAAAAAGTTTCCATAAATAATTAACATTTTGTTTATATTTTAGATTAATAAGTTTGTTTTTATTATAATTTTGAGAAAACTATTATATATTATAAAAAAATACTAAACAAATTTGTAAACGAATAATTCAATAATCAATAATCACCTAATCTGTTTATTTTCAAACAACATATTTTGATTTAATAAATTTATATTCAAATAATAGTTTTGAATTAATATTAATATGATTATTTTGAAAAATAAATAATATTAATTGATGAAGATTATCAAATTTTTTAAATATATTTATACAGTTCAATGCAGAAAAAGTTTGGAAAAAAACATTGCCACTAAGTATTGGACAAAATGCAGGCCGAAACTGAAGGTATCTGTGCCATTGATGATTTTGATACAACGTTAATACCTGTAGAAATTTTACCTTGTGATGTTACACCAAGAACTAGAGGAGCTGATGCTCTTTCTATTGTTGAACTTGGTAAACAATTATTACACAGTGCCAAAAATGGGGACACAGAAATGGTACGTGATCTAATGTGTAGAGGTGCACCATTCACAACAGACTGGGTAAGTATCATTACAAAATTGTCTTTGTTTTTAACATTATGTATCATTTTATAAAAATTATTTTATTACTTAGCTTGGAACAAGCGCTTTACACTTAGCTGCTCAGAATAATCATACTGAAACAGCAGAAGTGTTATTAAGAGCAGGAATCTCAAGAGATGCAAGAACAAAAGTTGATAGGACACCGCTGCACATGGCTGCTTATGAAGGTCACCATCAAATGGCTCAACTACTTCTTAGTTACGGAGCAGAAGTTGATAGCAGAGATATGGTAAATATTGTCATATTATTTAAAAACAATAATAATATAAATTTAAAAAGGTTTTATATTTACTTTTAATTGAATTTTTTTAATATGTAAAATACCTTTTTGAGGTTATCCATTAACTCTTTTATCTTTAAATTTATCAAATATGAGTGATTTAATTCTTAGATAATTTAATAAAATCAATTTATTAATTGAAAATAATGAAAAATGTAACCATAAAATTTTATTTGCGCTCATTCAGCTCAAAATGACACCATTACATTGGGCTGTTGAACGAGAACATGCAGAGGTTATGTTAGTGTTACTAGAACATGGAGCAGATCCTAATAGTGTTAGCAAATTCAACAAAACACCTATTAGTCTTGCTTTGGAGCATGATCGATTAGATTTAGTTGATATGCTTCAGCAAGAAAGAGAAATCATAAATGTTCAACAAAATCAGTTACAGTCAGCTGAAGTTGAAGCAGCTACTCAAAATTTAATTCAGCTAGAAGCTGAACGGCAAAAAGAAGAACAAGAACGTATTGAATTTGAAGAGCAACAGCAAAAACAAAGGCTTGCCCAATGTATGATCAAATATACTTAAATTATAATAGAATAAAAGCAAGTTTACTTAAATCTTTTATAATTTATTTTGATTTTAGTGGCTGCAAATAAAAAACCAAGAATGGTTTTTCAACAAATTAGGGTACAACCAGCTAATGAAAGTGAACAAGTAAAAGAAGAATTACAGAGGATAGAAGAAAAAACAATACACATTGGAAATAAAAAACACAAAGATGTTACAAATTTAGCTGGAGTAGAACAACCATTAAGATTACTACAAGCTCATGGTATTACTATGATTCCAATGGATAATGATGCAACTATTGTTGAAAATGCCATGGAAAGTGGACAAACTGTTGTTCTTACAGGTATTTTAAATATATATATATATATATATATTAGGCAACTATTTCAATAGAAAATTTAAATAGTTGCCTAAAATATATAGACTCCAATTGAGTCCAACTAAACTTTTTCAACAGGAATTATACTTCAATATTATTTCTTATTTTTTTGTTTCTTTTTTTAATAAATTTAATCTTTTTAATAATTTATCTTACAAGGTTAAGTAAAAATTATTTATACAAGAAATATTTCCAAAGTTTGAAAAATTTGGATGTAATTTTTTTATTTTTCTAATTTTCATCAAAATCTTGAAATAGTTTTTCAACGTAATCTTCATTTAATTTAATACACTTATCTCAATGCATAACTAATTTGTTGAAACCATCTTTATGCAATTTTTCAGTCAAACCATTTTTATGCAGTCTATATAAAGCTAAATTTTTAAAACTACAATAAAAATTAAAATTAACTTTTAACAAAAATTACTATTTAATGTCATATGTACATATTTAAACCTTGCAATTTCTAAAATTCATATTTGTTTTGCAGAAGCAGGTAAACTGGCATTGAATCTTACAAGATCTAATCCACTTAATGTGACACCAATAAAACGATTACATGTGGGTTCTAAAAAAGGATCTTCAAGAAAAGTTATTACAATTAGGGCTGATCAAATTCTAGGTCATAATCCACCAACTATCACATCAAGAGGACCAAACATTTTAAAAAGAACTTCCAGTGATGGAAAAAATAGTGGAAAGATTTTCCTCACATCTATTGGAAATATACCATCAACGATTCCTTCATTTCCATCCAATAAATCTAGTGTGTCATCGACAAAGGTAATTGTAAAAATTATACATTTCTTAATTTTGAATCTTACTATTGAATTCAAAAACATTAAATTATTATTTAAATTTTTTAAATATACATTACTAAAATTATAAAAAATTTAACGACTACTAATTTATATACTTTATTTTTATAGAAGAAAGTAATGTCTAAAACAGAACCTTTACTTATACAACTTGATGATGATATCGAAGAAATTTTTGAAGATGACAGTAAAGAGCAACCTATTATGGATGTTGCAGAGCTTAATCGAAAATTAGCAGAAGTTCGAAGAGAAGCTGAAGAATATCGCAGGCAATTACAAATGAAAGAAGAGGAAGCCGAGATCTACAAACAACAGTTGAAGCACATAGCCGCTCAAAAAGCTATGATGAAATGACTTAAACAGTGCCTCTTCTTTTGAAAGTTTATTATTTTCGAACTCTAACGTATAGATCATCCGCGTTACAATAGTGAAATAACTTTTTAAAACTATCGAATATTTTCTTTTGAAAGAGAACTAGAGAAAAATCTACGGAACACAAATAAGAATTAACAGTACGATTTCCTATCAGTTCTTTGTCGAAAAAAAAAAAAAAAAAAAAAAAAAAAAAAAAAAAAAAGCTAAATTGCATTTTTTATAAATAATTGTCACTTATTACTTGTATATATTTTAGTTTGTTATATAAATATATATAAATATATACTAAAAGGGAGGGGGGTAAATAGAACAAAATGTGGAGTTCACAAGTCAACTTTTATTAATTGGAAGATTTATCTACTGCTTTAGAAAAATAAATATTTTTTTTTTTAAAGATGATCCTTTTTCATAGATAACTTTATACATTATACAAGAAAATTGCATTCCAAACACTTCCTAATAAATATTATAATTTTCATATCACAACTTTTTAAATATAATTGAAAGCATTTGTATATAATGTCAATAGTAAGTAATATCTTTCATTGATTAACATTTAAAAATCCGAAGTAAACAATATTTAACAATTTGCATATAAAAATTGTGATTGTCTTTAAAATGATTTCATGAAACTGTAAAAAGGAGAATTAGATGTTACTATAAAAAAATGAAAGTTGATAAAAATTTTCTACGGCCATGATTATTGTAAATAAATTAAAAATAAAATATAAATAAAGTCGTTTTTGCAGTGCTAAAGCATTAAAATTAATTCGTAAAAAAGTACGAATGAAATTTTAAAACATAATCGAATATTTCTCAACTGGTTGAGCAAGGATTTCGCGCAGTAAAAAAAGGCAAGGAATATGTAAAATAATTAATTCTTCGCTTGAGAAGAATACTACGATTGTACCTTTGATTACACAATAAAAAATTTTTATATAAGATTAAAACATACATTTAATATAAAAATAATAAGAAACAATATATTTAAAATGAAATAATCGTATAAATTTTAAAACACAAAATTTTACGAATCAAACAATTTTATCATTATGCTGTTATTATATCGAGTAAGCGTATTATTTAAAAATTTATTAAAACTTTAATTAAAAAAAACTTAGAAAAACATTATTGTTTTCTAAATAACTTCTGTTAAAATAATAAATTTCTAAATAACTTCTGATAAAACAACTTTAAACAATATAATAATTATTTTAATAATATAAAAAAATATAAATTAAATACGTATATCTTTTGAATGTTTTATTGCACTAAGACGGAAGAACAAAAACGTATAGAGGAGATTTATGGACATCGCGTGATTTTATTTTTTTTTTCTACCCTGACAAGAAATAGGTACGTATAACATCGTAAGGCCGCGTCGACGTTCTCGAGCGGACGCACGCACGCAAATCGATAGAATTGCCGCGAGACTATTCTGTTTCTCTCTTTCTCTCTCTCTCTCTCTCTCTTTCCTTCGTTCGTATGTGCATTTCTAACGCTTTTCTAGCGTTGTGGCGCATCTAACGGGGAGTTTCCTTCGAGTCACATGTATATTTTTATTTTATTATTTGCCCGTTATTAAACGTAAAAAGAAAAGATGATTTTTATTTTTTAAGCTTTGTTACCCAGAAAAATGCGAGGCTTAAATTTTCAACATTTTTTTTTCAAATTAAAAAATGGAAAAATCTTTTTAAAGTAAATCGTTAGAATTTCTTTTAATTTAGTTAATGCTGTAATTTCTTCTCATTGCAACTAGGTTCTAATATATCATTTCTATTGTTTAATTAAGTTATATAATAAAAGAAAATTTACAAATTAGAAATGTAATGATATTCTTAAAGGACGATTATTATACTATTCATTAAACTACATAACTTTGAAAAATAAGTCTATTGAGAAAAAAATTTATTTTAACAGTTGTTTTAAATTAACAATAAATATGCACAATTTTTAAATTAATATTGAATATTGATATACTTGTATTTAATATTATGAATGTAGTAACGTAGGTATGAGATGAATATAAGTATGTAGAATACTTATTCTGAATATGCATGTATATTTTTACAAGTTTTTTTATGTAAGGATAAATAATGTTATATTTATAAATGATTATTTTTATAAATATTATAAATGCTCTATTTAATTAATTAAATAAAATATTAAAAGAATTATACCTCAAAATTTTTAACATTGTTTTAATACATTAATCATACCTTAATTAAAATCTTTTTATACGTTTAATTATTAAAAGTAAAGACATTTGCACAAAATTACAGCAAATGTCATTTGAGAGATCAAAAACTAAAACAAAAAGTCAGCGCGCAGTGGCTATACCACTATACGGGAAAGCCACATGCGAGAAATGGTTGCGCCGCTCGATTTTCCCTAGCGTGCGGATGAAAATTGAAAAAGAGAACAAGCGAGAGGGAGAACTCGCTCAACTCTCGCGTGCGCATCATGAGAGACGAGGATAGAAAATCACGGTTACATAGCTTGAATCCTGCCGCTGGACGAGAACGAAAAATTTGTGTTAGCTGCTCTCATATCATCTTTCTTTTTTTCTCTCTCTCTTGCTCTTATGCTTTTAACGCGCCAGCGGTTCTCAAAATTCCAAGAGATGTATGCATATGTGTATGAATATATATATATATATATATATATATATATATATATATATATATATATATATGTATATGTATATATGCGCGATACGTATATATCTATATACTTAACGAGTATACATTCCACGATGTGGAGAGTTATGTGGCTTGATATGCGCAGAGCCCCGAGTGCACAATGTATATAAGTATATCTGTATAGAGAATGTGTACATGTACGCGAGAATTTCTCGCACTCTCTGCACGGTAACATCGAGCTCGCGTACGCGCAAGCTTGTATACATATAAATGCACACCGGTAAAAAGAGAGAGTGAAGGAACGATATAGAGACGAGTTGTAAAGAGAGCCGGACAAAATAATGCGCGTGTTTCTCTGAATGGTTAATATCGTTTTTTAACCTGATAGATTTTCAGTATAGTTGTAAGATTTTTTAATATTAAATAAAAACAAAAATAGATTTTTATTATAATTTATTGCATAATTAGAAGCTATATTATTTATATTAAACATCGCGTAATTTTATTGATTTAAAAAGTGCAAGTACTGAGATATTCTAATGTTAAAAATCTCAAAATTGTCAATTATTTGTATAATAAACAAGTTTACATGGATTTATAAGTTTTTATATCATTTATATTGAATTATAAAATTATATTCGTGTAAGAAATATGAATTGAAATTTGCGTATGTTCTTTAAATTCTAGCAAGCCTAAAATTATAATATATCGTAAACAAAAGAGGATTAAAATATATGTTCATAAAAAATTTACTACAGATAAATGTAGGATAATTGCTTAGTAAGTTAATAATAATTTATTTAAAAAAAATATTTTCATGTAAGTGTTTGTAATTTTCAAGTCGATAAAGCAGACTTCTACAATCTTTTGGCATCCACTTTATACAAATCCAGTCAAGCGCACTACATACGCATTTCTTTCAAAACTTTCAAACTTCTTCAACGAATCATTCGCCACGTACTATAACTATATTCGAACTTGTAGTCGCATTTAGATACGGCCGGTGAATGACGGTGTAAAACCGGCATAATAAAGTTGCGCAGGAATTGTCTTCTCGTTATCTTTTAAAGATGAAAAGATAAAAAGGTATATCTGTAAGAGCGCTAATTCTACTATTGTACTCAACATTGAAAAATTATTAGCCATGTTAATGGTATGTAAAACGAATATTTTATCGAAGTAAAATTAGAAAAATAACAGTTAAATATACAGTTTATCATTGGGCAACTATCAGATGTTATTTCATAACTTGTTATTACAGTTCAAATTTTATTTTACATTCAATATTTAATAATTTTTTCATTTAAAATAATTATTTTAATGTTTTCAAATATGGCAGTAGGTTCAGACACTCCTCGTCATTTCAATCTTTTCATCTTTTTAACGTGTAATAAAATTAATAATCAATAAAACAAATGTTTTCTTTCTACTTATTTATAAAAAGAAATTTACGTTATTCGGATTATTATTTAAGGATTTTCTTGTTAAAAAGAAATTTATTCGGTTTAAAATTAACCAAACTAGCGTTTTCCAAACGTGACAGAGTTGGCGCTCGCTTCGTTTTCATCTTTTCATCTTTTCCACAGCTAATTTTCGTCTCTTCGTGTCGCTCCTGCTTGCATACACGCACACATACGTTCATCTATCTCTCTCCCACGCCACACTGACGCGCGCTAACCAATACACAGGGCCATATACGAGCCCAAAAAAAAGCGCCGAGATCCGAGATCTCCCAGCGGGTATATGTAATCGCCGCGCGCGCATCAAAGACGTATAACACGTCGATCTCGCGTTGCGCGCGTTTTCTTCACGCTTATACCTGTCGCTGCACTTTCTTGCGGTTGCAGGTCTTGTTGTGCGTAGTTGTACAGCCAGAGTATTCAACGTTGCTGTGAGGAAAGTCCTCGGCTACGAGAAACCGAGAACCAAAAGAGAGAAAGAGATAGTGAGTTACTAAACGGCGCGCGCGTCGGAGAGGGCGGCGACGCTCTTCACCCTGTACGTGCATATCCGTGTGCAGCCGAGTGTCTATATACGTGCGTACATACGTCTTCGCTCTCTTGTGTGGTCGAACGCCAGACAGAAAAACCAGAAAGCGGGAGCTGTGAGTGCCTCGGGGGAAGAAACGCGCTCGCATGCTAAGTTAACGTAGCCGCGATTGAGTTGGAAGAAAAGTGCGCGTCAAGTGTGTGCGTATAGATATAAAGTGGATGCGATTAGAGCAAAAAGAAAAACCGGCAACGAAGTAATCGAGTAAGTGGAGTGCGGACGATATGTCGTCCGCGTCGTCACCGACGGGGCTGACGACGTCGCCCTCAACGGCGCTGCGAGTCCTGCTGCAGCTGAGGCGCCGTATAACCTATAAAGTGTTAAAATTTTAAGTGACTCTTTATAGCACGAAAGGACACATACACATATAATCGTTATCTGCGCTTTCCTTCTAACTTTTAGCTGGTGGCAAGGACCGCCATATACACTTCCACATAAGTGAATAGGTGTATATATACATACATATATATATGTATGCACATATGAAAAGGAGAGAGAGAGAGAACGCTACTTTGAAAACTTTTCTCTCTCTCCCTCTTTCAGTAGCTACTTTACTCGGCGCACCGAGAGAGTGCGCGACTGCATCTGGTGTGTGCATATGTGTTGGTGCACGCAGTGTATAGTGTAGTCTTCGTTTTTCGCGTTTTTTCTTTTCCTTTTTTTTCTTACCTCGCGTTTCAGCGTTGTTGTTATTAACGTTCAACGAGCCGACGACGACCGGTCGCGCACTTAGATGTGCAATTTCGAAAAGTGAGAATTTTGGTGTAATTTATAATTACGCTTTTCGGGTGGTTTGTGTGTTGTGTTTTGTTTTGGTACCAATCTCCCTCGGATCGAAAGGGAAAAGTCGTGCTGCGTGAGCGTACATTCCGTCAACGAATATAGACGCATATACGTATAGTTATAGAAATATATATTCGCGCGCTTACGTGCAGACAGAGATGAGCCAGTTTCTCCATACGAGTTTCAATGTACAAGTTACCCAACAACCGAGTTTATTTTTAACAAGAACGTCAATTTAAAATTTTCGTTTGTTCTTCGCTTGTTAACTTGATTATGTTTATAAAAAATAAATAAATAAATAAATGCGAGGAGCAAACTGACATTACAGCTTTTTGTATAATTTTTTTGTTGATAGTCCGACCAAATTCTTTTTTTATTTTCTCAATACGAGCGTCTGTCTTCGTTGACCGGCTGTCTGTTTCTTAACGACTGGTCTGTATATGCAATTTTTCTCTTTCCCTCAAAAGAGAGAGAACTATCCGAGGGAAACGGAGCACGAAAACAATGCGCGCTGCTGCACGCGATTATTGCACTTCTTTGACGAAACGTACCATATTTACATTTTTGTCAATTTTAATAATTTTACGTGCTACAGCAACTCACATTATTATCATTCGGCAATACATAAATTATCATATTTCGGATATTCTATAGTGCTTTTTGACATATGCTTGTTCAACACTGGCTCTTAACAAAAAATTCAATTTACTAGGATAATTTATTTAAGAAGACTATAAAAATATTATCAGGCAAAAAGCGTTTAAAATTAATTTTATTAATGACTAAGTTTACTAACCAATTTTATTAAAAATCTACAATTTATTATATTTGCTTTTGAAAATTTTTCATTAAGCAATAATAAATTAATAAATTAAATTGGGGCATTTATCATTAATAAAAATTTTCAGTTTCAAAATACAGTTAAACATTTATTTCAATTTAAATTTACATTTTTTTAATTAAAAAAAAAAAAACTGAAAAATTCTTCACTAAAAATGTCCTGTCATTCAGATACAACGTAAATGTTTTCTTTTTTAAATAACTTCATTCATTGATCTACCCCTATCGAAAATCATTCACTGGTAACAATTGTTCTATCATTTCAAGCTGCTTCTATATTAACCGTCGGAATTTATTTAACTTGCCAAATTTAAAAAAAATTAATTTCAGTTTCATCATAAAAACATACATTTATGACTTTCACATTATATATGTGTTTTAACATTGGATAACGCAGCAACGGTCAAGGCTGAAAAGAAAAAAACTTAAGAAACATGAATAAAAGTTAGGATATTTTCATTAATTTTTGTGAAAAAACATTTAAAATTTTTTTCTGTCATAACAACTGTAAAATTTAAAATTGTATAAAAAAAATTATATTTCGATAACGAGACAGTATTTAATTTAAGGCTAATTAAAAGACAATTTTAAGAAGTCAATTTTTTATATTTTCAAGCTGTAAACAAAACTTGTACTGTCGTTTCATCGTATACATATATTTGCTATACTATCTTCACTTTTTATTAAACATATACTTATTAAATATCTTAAAGTGAATAATTTAAATTTTGTATAATTCAAATACTAAATTCGTTATCCATAAGAATAAAGTAATTTAATAATTTAAAATTTCGTTTAATGTTTCAATTTTTTAAAAGTGTCATTAATAGTTTATTAACGTAATGCACACGTAAAAATTCAAAGAAATTTGTAAGAGCCAGTGTGTAACTCGCATAAAGCCGTTTAGAAAACAGATTCAGCTAGTTCGGATATACGCAGATATACGCAGCCAGAGAGAGCGCATTCGACGTCGTGTCAAGCCAAAACAAAACTCGAACTTGGCCGATTACAAATCCTTCGCAAACTATCGTGTGTGTGTGTGTGTGTGTGTGTGTGTGTGTGTGTGTGTGTGTGTGTGTGTGTATTCATGCAGTAAAAAAATACGCGCGCAAGAAGCGCCGATCAAACCTTATCAACGAAAGCTCGATTTCTTTCTGTTTCAAGATAACTCAACCGCGAGCAAAAGAAAGAAGGCGAATCGTCGAAAAACAATACAGAGAGGAGCGCAAGAGCCACAGGCAGGCGCATAAATATTAATACGTATACACATACATACACGCATAAATCCACGTTCGTACATATAGATCACGGGTCGCAACAGTCGCCAAGCCGCCTAGCGTAGTAACCTCTCGCATATAAGTAGGAGCGAACGAGCAAGCTAGCAAGCGCGGGCGCGTTAGAGAAAGAGAAAAGGGTAGTCACACATCGAGGAGTGCGTCTGTCGAGCGCTCGCGTGCCTATCCGTGTGTGAGTGCGTGCAAAGTGGCGGCGGCGGTGGTGGCGGTGGCGGCAGCGGTGGCGGCGGCGGAGAGTAAAAATGGCGTCCGATAACGAAGCCTCCTGCGTGACTGACCCAAATTTCGCGGTGATCTGCTCGTTCCTCGAATGCTTCGGCAAGAGCTGCGGCCTCGATTACCCGGACATCGCCCGGCTCCAGGAGATGCTCGAGAACGTCCAGGAAGGTCAGTTCCCAACAAGCTCTCGCACATCTCGCGAAGCGCTCCGCTATTCGCGGCGCCCCTCTTCTCTCTCTCTCTCTCTCTTTCTCTTTCTATTTCTGTCATTGTTTCTCTACATAATGTTCCCGGGCCCGCTACTTTTCACTCTTTCTCTTGTATTCATTCTCTCTCTAATTCTTGTACTTTTTGTCTGGCTTCTCACTTTCCTGTATATGTCTCCTTCTGTTTCTTATTTATTTTCTCGCTGCATTCTTTAGCTGACACTTTTTTATTCTGTTCTCCTGTTCTCGCCTCATTTTAACACGTATGTCTATGTCTCTTTCTCTTGTACTCTGTTACAAGTGCGTACATGTGTACATGTAGATAATCACACTACGCGTAATTCTATCCTCTATTCGCTTGGTTTTTTTATTTTAATCTCCTTTCTGGGTTTTTCTTAATAGGAGCTTGTTGCTTGCTCCGTTCTTCATTTTTTCTTTTTACCTTCTTATTATGTCTTTCTCACTCTTTATATTTGCCCTTCTCGCGATGCGCTGCTGCTGCTGCTGTGTTTTGCCAGGCGTTCATGCAACGCCGGGGCGGCGGCTTTTTTCAAGCGAGTTCTTAGCTTTGCCGTTCACAAAAATGTTAGAGAGGTGGCATTGACAGAGAGTGAGAGTTTCATAGTATATATCGATGAATAGATCTTGTGTGGGTTACTTGTTGTTATTTTGCCTCGCGCGACCTTTAGTACTTCTCCATCTATCTATGTTTCTCATGTCCTCTTTCTTTCACTGTCTCTCTCTTTCGCGCGGTTTGCAATCACTGAAACGGAGGAGCGACAACGGCACGTGACAACTTTAGAACTCCAACAACCCATCATTTTTTCTTTTTTTAAATAAACTTTTTATAAATTCGTTATGGTAAACTTTTACTGAAGATTTTTTATTAAAAATAAAGATAAATAATTTTCTAATTTATTATATAAACCAAAAGTATTTCAAATCAGCTGAGAAGTGATTGTTTACATTATCTTATTTGATTATACATACATTATATCATATATTTATCATAATCATTAATTTACACTGCTGTATGTATTTTTGAAAAATAATTGCAAATTTATGCTTTTTCATATTTTATAATGCTTTGCTTACAGTAAATAAAAATTTAGAATGATTATTAAAAACTTAAAATATTGATTAAGTAACATTTAAGCTGTAAACATATAATTGAAGAATGATAAATATTTAAATGAACATCATGAATTGTTTTTTATTTAACAGAAAATAGAAAATAAAAAATAAAATATAATTTTAATAATAAAATATAATTTTATAATTTATTAAATGTTTTCAATTACAAAATTCTTTAATACTGTAGCTATTCGCTATAATTTTTTTATATGGAAAAAAATTTTAATATTTCTTTAGATTGTTATATTAAAAAAATGTACATATTTGCAAAATAAATTTGAATTTGAAAAATATTTTAATTGGTTTTAAATATGCCTTAAAGTTTGGATATGTCATTGAAATTCAACTTGCAAAATATAAAGTTATCTAAAATATGTACTTTAAAAAATTTATTTTATATTTTCAAATTTAAATTAATAAGTAATTGCATGCATTCATAAGAAATGTTATGATTTATAGTGTCACAAGAACTAGTAGACTTGCACATAAAACTCTTGCGTAAAGCTAGAAAGAGTGTAGCTCCAGAAAAATGGGAAAAGGCACTTGTCAAATTTTGTCACACATATTCCAATCAAGATGGTTGGGAACTCGAAAGAATTGGATACAAGAAAGCTCGCGTAGCTGTCAAACTACGCCTTCTCAAGGTATAATTTAAAATTTTTCCTATAAAGTTAAATTGTCATTATTTAAAATTACATTATTTATTTTTGTATTCATTATAATTTATTTAATTCTGTATGGCAATTCTGTAGGCTCTTTTGGAAGCACAATTTGATATGAATCAAAAATTCAAAAACGAAGTAAACAAATTAACAGCCTGTGAATTGCGATTACAACCACTAGGACGTGATAAATCTGGTTTAGCCTATTGGTGTCAGCTAGATGAAGAATGTAATATCAGAGTCTATCGTGAAGATTTGGATGAAGAAAGTTGGGATTTAATAGCTAAGTAAGTATTTTAAGTCAATAAGATTTTTAAATTTATTTCAATTTAAATTACTTTTTTACTTGATAATAAATGTTTTATTCAAAATTTGTAATAAATAAAAATGTTTAAATATTTAAAACAATTCTCTCAGCTCAATTAAAAAATATTTATTAATAAAGTAAAACAAAAAAAAATTTTTAACAATTTAAATATATTTATTAATTAATGTAATTTTGCAGATCTCGTGATGAAGTAGTTGCATTAATAAATACTCTAACGGATGGTGAAATTGGTGCTATACCTATAAGTGAAGATAGTAACAGCCTTGAGGCATCAGAAAAACCGGCAATTGATACAGGGCAAGAAGAAATGCCTAGTGTTATAAACGGGGAAGCTTTAGAAAGTGAAAAACTTGAAAAGATTAAGGATGAAAAGTATGTTGATATTAAAGAGTCTCAAGAAATTCAACAGAATAGTGTAACGCAAAATAAAGTCGAGGAGAACAAAATTCATGAGAATAACATCATAAAAAATAACTTGGAAAGAAATAATCTAGAAAAGCTTAATTTAGAAAAAAGCGTGGAAAAGAACGATATTGAAAAGAATAATCTTTTAAAGAATAATATTCAAAAGACTAATTTAGAAGAAGAAGATGAAGAAGAAGATGAGGAGGAAGAAGAGGACGAAGATGAAGAGGAGGAAGAAGAAGAGGAAGAAGAGGAGGAGGAGGAGGAGGAAGAGGAGGACGAAGAAGAGGAAGAAGACGATGATGAAGAAGAAGATGAAGAAGAAAGCGAGGAAGAAGAAATTAAAAAAGAAAATGGCAAAGTTGAAAGTGAAATAAATCAACATATAGAGCCGCTGCAAATTAAACCTAAAGTTCCAATTGAGGTACCGAATCAAGTAACGGTACAAAAATCGGAAAAAAGTGTTGTCATAGAGAAGCTTCCTATTATTGAAAAACCTCAAATTATTGTTGAGAAACTACCTATTGTGGAAAAGCCGCCTACTTTTGTCGAAACGGCACCCGTTATTATTGAGACGATACCTAAAAAGGAGGAAATAGAGCATAAGAATGTTAGCAATATCAAAAATGGTGTGACAACTGATGGCATCATCGGAGGGTTAAAGTCTATCGAAACACCCGTAATTACGACTTCACCTTTAAAACTTGTTAATATTGCGGATTTAAAGCAACCTCCTGAAAAGAAACTTGATATTTTAGGTAAGATAATTTTTTTTTGTATAATATAATTTTAGAATTACATAAGGGATTTGTATTAAGGGATGAATGTTAAAAAATAGTTTATATAAATTTAAAAAGTTTTTAAAATTATATGTATTAATATGTTTATTCGATTTTATTTGTGAATGATATTTAAGTTTTATAATTTGAATTAAATATTTTATTTTTAAAATAATATTTTTGCATCTAATTGTATCTCTGTAAATTTTAAATTTAATGCAATCAGGTGTTCTGAATTGTTACCATTGCCATTTATAATTTATTTCAAACCATAATCATTTAACTAAGTAGAATCGTAATTAATTATATGTATTTATTATTATTCAATGACTTCTTAATGAATTTAAGCATATTATAAGCAAATATCAATAAATCGTATTCAAAATGAAGTTTAAAAACTTTGCATTTAGCCCTTTTATTTACGAAATTCTTTTTGTCTGTTTAGGCAAAGTTCCGGTGATAAATAATTTGCCATTCGTTACAACGATAGAAGCAAGCTCGGGTCATAACAAATTACCAATCAAACCGATTGATCAACTTGCTGCTAACCTCGTGCGTATACAAACTGAGAAGCTTGAAAAACCTACAGGCAAGCTTGAAAAAATTGCAGAAAATCTGGCCAAAGGTCAAGTAGGCGTGCACAGTGTCTTGTCTAATGGAGAAGAAGACATGAGATTACCACAGCAACCTCAAGAATTCCGAGGAATTCAAGATAAGAGAAGTCACAGAGGTATGGATTTATCAACGTCACCGCGAGGTTGGGAAACGACACCCAGTGACTTAAGCACCGCTACCGGTGT
The DNA here is from genome assembly GCA_949987625.1 of Chalcis sispes. Lineage (NCBI taxonomy): Eukaryota > Metazoa > Arthropoda > Insecta > Hymenoptera > Chalcididae > Chalcis > Chalcis sispes. The sequence continues at coordinate 72,295,746 of OX465094.1, forward strand.
AGCTGGTAGACCTATCGATTTCTCAGGAGTTGATTTGTCTAGTCGGAAAATAACGAAAGAATTGCCTTCACCTGGTGCTTACAGGCCTCAGGATTTCCTTCATCAACAACAACACCGAGAAATGGATTTGAGTACGAGAAAAAGCTCGAATAAATTACATCCTAATCTGGTAAGACTATTGTTGAAGTTCATACATTTTTTTTTATGCTCATAATAATATGAATAAGTAACGTTTATTATTTTCTCAAATTTTAGAATTTTTCATTTATCTTTAAAATCTTTTAATTTTTAATTTAATTTTCATGATTTTAATCTTTTTCTAATTTTCTTTATTTATGTAGACGGCCTACGATCCAACTTACGATGCGCGGACTATGATGCTGCGCAATCATGCAATGGTGGCTGATCTTAGCAAACGTCAAATGCCATACAGCGCGTACGAGCTTTCTCCAAGCACGGCTACTCCATATCATCCTTCAAGGCACCCTAAAGATATAGATCCACAGTTACAGCAACAGCAGCGACTTCCAAGTTATGCAATGCTACCAGATCCAAGTAAACTTGCGGCTTTACGAATGTCTGGTGCACCGCTTAAAAGACCATTGGAGAACGATGGTCTCCAAGCAGCTGATGCTATGTTGAAACGTATGCGCGCGGATATCATACCTATAAGAGGTAATATCGATCCAAGCAAGCTAGCGCAACAACAAAGGCACGATTGGAGAGATGATGTAGGTGAAGCCATCGAGGAACCTCTCATGATGGTGCATGGTGAGGGTTCTGGCAGTGACTGCGACGCAGTAAATCCTATCGTTGGTGATACCATAGAAGAGCCTGTGATGTTTTTTTATGGCGAAGGTTTTGGAGTAGAATGTGAAACAGGCAATCCAGTTGATGAAAAATCATCTGCTAATGAAAATAAGAGCGAAAAAAATACTGATAAAGAGACACTGGAAAATAGCGAACCCAGTACATCGGAATTAAAAAATCCTAAACCCAAGTTTAAATTAGGCGTGCAAGTGTTTGAGCCACAAGTCACCAGCAGCGTAACTAAAAGGCTGTCAAGGTGGGACGTTGGGGGACCCGATGAAAAAATAGACATATCAGGTCAGGAAAGACAAGAGGAAAAGAATGAAACTTCACCGCCCAAATTCTTTTTTGGACCTAATTGTGTCTCTTATGCCACATCAAAGGTTAAAGAAGCAACTGTAACATTACAACAACAACTAGCAATTGCTGAAACGAATAAAGAGGACAATAATGAATCGGAAAAAGAAGAAATACAGAATTTGTTTGAAGAAGTTGGTAATAAAATGGTTCCTATTCATAATAAAGATGAAACATCCAGCGAAACAGAAGCGAAAAATTTACAAAATTGCGAAGGTGAATCAGATTTTCAAATAAAAACAAATAGATGTGGTATAAGTGTTGAACAAAATATAAAAGACAAAGATGAAACAGTTGAAAGTTCAATAATAAATTCAAAGTCAAAAGAGCTAGGTTCTGATGAATCTAAAAAAATTGAAACAAAAATAGAACAAAAAACATTACAGTTAGATAAAGACGAAACCACAGACAAATTAAAAGAATCTATAGTAGAAGAAGTTAAAGGCGAAATAAAAAGTGAATCTTTATTAAATGTAGAGACTTCCAGTTTGTCTACAAAAAGTGAAACCTTAAATGCAGAGAAACTTGTGGCTGAACCTAAAGAAGAATTTAGAGAAGAAAAATATGACTTACAAGAAGAACAAGAAGAAATTACAGAAGCAAACAAAAAGGAAAATGCAGATAAACTTTTAGATGAAGAAAAAGAAGTAATTCCACCCAGGATTGAGGAGGATCTTGAAAATCCTGAAGTATCCAAAGAAATTAATAATTCAGTTTTAAAAATTGATGGAGAAACAGGTGAATTTCAGGAACCTCTTCTGGAGTCACCAAAAACTTCTGTGATTTTAGAAAATAAAAAAATGGATGAATCATTACAAAGTTCTGATAAATATGACTTTAATGAAGGTGTTACACAGGAAGAAGCAAAGAAAAAGCAAATTTCTATGGAACAAAAATCAAGTAAAATATTGCAAAGTGATTCTCAAACGGAAACAAAATCATCTGATATTGTTGATAGTTCACAAAAATTATGTGATGAAAAACTTCTTGAGCCTTTAAAAGTGACTGATGATATTACTGATTTTGATGAAGATATACAAGAAGAAAAATCAAAATCTGAAAAATATTTTGACAAGCCAATCGCCGATTTTGAAGACGATCTTGATAAAACTTTAGTAGCAATTAATGAAATTGTCGATAATCCCATGGAAGAAACAAATATTGTCTCATGTACAAAAAAAATCCAAGAAAAAGAAACATTTAATGATGAAATAGAAAGTGAGTTGTTGAAAATAGAATGCAGCAATGAGAAAAATCAGGAAGATTTAGAAACAGTGCTGACAGAAATGGGTGAAGGTAGTAATAAAACTTCCAATTTAGGCAATGATATTGTTGATAGGCCATTGACTACAGAAAATTTAAAAAGTGACGAACCTCAGACAGTTATAGATGAACAGAGTAATTTATTTGATGAAGATGTTTTTGAAACTAAAGAACAGACTGATTCTATAACAAATCTTTTGACAACATTGGAAAAAGATGATGATATGGAATTGGATCAATCAAATACTTCAACAAATCTTGATTCTAATCTTTTATCAAATTTGGAAAATAAAAGCAACCTAAAATCTGCAGAAAATGTAGAAAAAGATTCTAATACAGAAGACTCTAATTTTTCAAACACTTTAGAGGAAGATACTAAACTTGAGCTTGAACAAAAAGTTGAGGAAAAAACTAGTTCATTACAATCTAATTTTTTGAGTGATTTAGAAGTTAAAAGTAATATTCAAAAGGAAGAAGCAAATGAAATAAATTCTGATCTCATAGAGTCTAATCTTTTAAACACTTTCGAAACAGATGATGAAATGAAAACTAATTCCAATCAGTCTGATTTAAATCTAATAAATACTGTAGAAGAAAATAAAAATTCTGAATTAAAACTAATAAAAAAAGAAGGTTATATTTTACCAGAATCTAACCTTTTGAATATTTTGCAAGAAAGTGAAACTCTTGAAGATTCTTCAGTACAAAAAATAGAGGAAAATACCAATCCTTCAGAATCTAATCTTCTCAATATTTTAGAAGAAAACATCGATGTTGATAATGAAAAAAAAATAGATAAAGATTGTAGTATTTTGGAACCAAATCTTTCTACCCCTTTAGCAACTAAAGACGATTTCCAATTAAAAAATGAATCACAAGATAATTCAGGTCTTTTGGAATCAAGTACTTCAAAAGTTTTAAAAGATTTTAAATCCGAAGATAATTCACCAAAAAATTTAAGTCTTCCAGAACCAAGTATCTCAAGTACTTGTAAAGAAAAACATAATTTTACTTCTGAGCAAAAATTAGAAGAAAGTTCTTTGAAAAAGTCTGAACTTTTAACTACTGAACATGAAGATAACTTAGAATCCAAAGAAAAAATGATGGATGATTCTAATTCACTAAATTTCAATCTTTTAAATTATTTAGATACTGAAAATATTAAAATTAATAAAATACCAGAATCCTGTAAGCAAGAAAAGATAAAAATTTTAACAAACTTAGAAAAAAAAGCAAATGAAAGTTCTGTAAAGAAAGATTTAGCAAAATTAGAAGAATCAAACCTTTTAAATACTCCAGAAAAAGATGTTAGTGATTCAGAGAACAAAATCAATTCACAGAATCCGGAAAAAATCGATTTACAAAATGCGAAAGAAAACTTATCAACTGAAAACTTCTTTGATTCGAGAGAATTGGTACAATTGTCTGTTTCAGAAAAATGTGGCTCTGTGTCTGAATTTGTTGAACGAAAAATGGAAGATGATATTTCTAACGAGAATACTGATCAAATAAAAGAGAATATGAGTTCGGTAGAACAAGAATCCTTAAAAGTTTTTGATACTAAATTAAATGAAGAAAGTATTTCTAATTTGAAACCTACAGACAGTCATACTGTCGATCAAATTTTAGGTGAAAACAATACACTTGTAGATGACGTTCCATCATCTTCTGGTATAGAAAGTAATATTTTAGAAAGTGCAGAATTTGAGTTTAGTACTGCTGACACGGAAAATTTAAACGATAAAACGGTCGATGAAACCGTGTCAGAAGTATCTAGCTTAATTGTAGAATGTTCTAGCATACGTGAAGATGTTGAAAGCTTGCCTGAAGAGTCAACTGATGTAATGACAATAGACGATAAATGTTGCGATTCAAATGAAGAAGAAGAAGAATTCAAAATGCCTATAGATATTTCAGTTACTGACAATTCATCTAATAAAAGTGATATTGAAAAACCGCAAGTACAATCATTAAAGGAAATTACATCAAAACTTGATAATAAAAATGACGAATTATCAAAAGAAAATGATTCAGCTTTAAATAGATTAAATAATATTTCTGCAGTCGAAAATTCTTTAGAAGAATGTAAAATTCTTGATGATAAAGAAGAAAGTGAAGTTTCTAATGATAATAATGCTGAAAAATCAATTTGTGAAACAAAAAACAGTTTAGAAATTAAAATTTTAAAACTTAACGAAGAAGAAAAAACGAATATAATACAGGAAGAAATAACTGAAAATAAAGAAGAAAATAATATAGAAAAAAGTAAAGATAAAAAAGATTCTGAAAATGTTGAAGACATCAAAGAACCTGAAAGTGAAAGTGATAATAAAGTAGAATCAGGATACAAATCTTTAGTTCCCAGTTATGATAGTGATTTGAATGAAGATGATTTGGACAATATACTTGATACAGAAAATATTGAAGATACTGATATTTCTAATAAAACAAAAACAGAAGACAAAGAAAGTGACATGAAAAAGTCTGTTGAAATTGTTCAAGAAGTAAGTAAGAAAGAAGCTTCTGAAGTTCCTATAAAGTATGCAACAAAAAATGAGGAGGGAGAAACATCAACAATACATTTAGAAAAAACAGTTCAATTAAACAAGAAAATCGATGAAAAAGAAGAAAGTGCTATTATACTTAAAAAAGATGAAGTAGTTAAAGAAACAAAAAAAGGTAAAGAAATGAACGATCTTTCTTGTGAAAGTACTGTGGAAAAAGGTGAAGAAAATCTAAAAAGTAGTGAAAATATTAGTGCCTGTCTAGAAACACCAATTTGTAATAAGGATATTTTAGAAGTAGAAGACAATATTGTGCAAGAAAAAATTCAAACTAGTGATTCGTTAATAACAGAAAATAAAAAAGATATTGATGTTAATTTGATATCTAAAAGTGAAATTAATATCGATTTAAAATGCATGAATCATCAAAATCAAATGGATGATTCTAATAAAGTGGTAAACAGTTCAGCAATTATAGAAAAAGATCATTTTGAATCTAATAAAAATATAATGTCTAATTCAAATGAGATAGTAGAAGAAAGCATTCAAACAAAAGCTACTTTAGAAAGTAAAAAATTAGAAAATCTTACTAAAAAACCATTAAGTGAGAAATCTTATTTTGAAAATAAATTTAATGCTAAACTTGAAGAGAACCCAATCATTCAAGTCTCTAAAAAAAGAAGAGAAGAATCAAAGGATCTTTTTACTAGTGCAATGTATGAAAGTAAACAACAAATTAATGACATTATTCTAAAAAATAGAACATTATCTGCATATCAAATGGAAATGCCAAATAATTCTTTAATTTTGGAAAATAAGTTTGATAGTTATAAATACAATGAAAAAATGTTGGATTCACCAAAATATATAGAACCAAATGAGATCAAGAATGAAGAATTGTGTATAAAAAGTTTTACTAAAGAAGAAAAATTTTCGATTGAATCATCAAATTATAGCCAAAAGAATTGCAAGAATGAAGATGAACTTGATAATGAATTCAAGAAAGAAGGAATAAAAAGATTATGTGAAATAGAACTTGAGGATCTTCCACCTGCTAAGTGCAAACCTTCAGAAAGTAGCGAAATTTCACTTAAAATATCTTCTGAAACTATAAAAGAATCACCCATGGAAACCAATACAATTTCAGAAGAAGAATTAGAAAAAGAAAATGAAATTCAAGAAGATGAACAAGATTACGATAAACATTTAGAAAGTCGGCAATTCAATCAACCAAAAGTCATTGAAGAAAAAAAGATAGTAAAAGTTGCATTAGAGCAGTCAAATAAAACAGATATAAATACAAAAAAGAACGAACCAGAGATGAGTGAAAAAGAGAATAAAGAATCTGAATTATCTATTGAATTAAAAGAGCCTAATAAAACTTTAGAAAAGGAAATCAAAGACGATTTAACATCTATAGAAAAACCAGTTAAAAACATACAATCAGAATTTCCATTAGCAGATACGCAAAAATATGCGAAATGTTCTAAATTATTAATTTCAGAAACATTAATTAAAGAAGTGAAACCATTTGAATCAAAAATAATTACAGAAGCAACATTATCAACTCTCGAACCAATGGCAAAATTAGAAAATATAGAAAAATCATTTGAAGGTGAATTGACTGATGATTCAGAGCAAAATATGGAAAAGAAGTTACATACAGACACATTTGTGAAAAAATCAGATATAAAAGTCGATGAAAAATTGTTTTCAGACGAGTTTATCGAAAAAACGAAAATAAGCATAGAACGAAAATTACCTATAGAACTAGAGCCAAAAATAGAAGACAAACAATCAATAAGTAAAGTAGAAGGTACACTAAAATCAAGTAAAGAAAACAAATTAACTATAGATGAAGTCATTGAAAATTCAAAAGACTGTGCAATTGTCCAACCTGTTGAGTCTGCTTTAAATTCAGAAATATATTTACAAAAAAATTCACCTGTTTGCAGTATAGCACTTGAGCTTCAATCTGTTGCAGAAAAAAGAAGACTTTCGGAAAGTATACCTCCAGAAAGTCTACAAATAGATTCAGCAGCAGACTTGGAAACGGAAAAATTCGATATGCAAGTGGAAGAAAAATCTTCGTCTTCTGCAGAAGAACTTATGAAACCTGATGTAAATTCTAAAAAGCAAGAAACTGGATCTTCTCATGAAATGCAGAATATTCAAATTGAAGATCTAGAAGAAAATAAAATTTTGACTAAAAACTCTTCTGAATTCTATTTACAAACTCCTGAAAAAATAAATGAATCTTTGGTTGAAAAATCAAACGCACCTCCTCAAAAAGAAGAAAAGTTACTGCAATTAAATCAAGCGATGATGCAGCAAAACCAAATGGAACTTCAGCAACATACTGAACAATTAAAACAGCAGCATATTGAGGAGACTGAAAATAAACAACACCAGTTTATTGAACCACAACAAAATGAACAAGATCCAGTTGAAAAGCAAATTGAACAACATCAGGACATTAAACTACAACAAATTGAGCAACAGCAGCCAGTAGAATTGCAAAAAATTGTGCAACAACAGCCAACCGAACAGATTGAACAACCAATGGAACAACCACAACAAATTGAATCGCAACAAATTACGCAACATTCGCAAATTGAAGAACAAACTGAACAACTACTAATTGAACAGCAGCAGGCTGAGCCGCAATCATTCACGCGAAAGCAAAAGTTTGAAGATCAACCAAGTACACCGCATCAACAAATTGAACCGCAACTAATTGATCAGCAGCAAACTGAAAATCAAATAGAACAACAACAAATTAAAGAGCAGCTGGAAATGGAACAGCAACCAATTATACCGCAGCAGGAAATTGAACAGCAATCAATTATACGACATCAGCAAATGAATCAACAACAAATTAAGAAGCAACAGGAAGTTGAACAGCAACCGATTATACCGCAGCAGCAAATTGAACAACAACCAATTATACCACATCAGCAAATAGAACAAAAAATTATGGAGCAACGGGAAGTTGAACAGCAAACAATTATATCACAGCAGAAAGTTGAACGGCAACAAATTGAACAACAGCAGGAAGTTGAACAGCGACCAGTAGTTATACAACAGCATGTTGAACAGTTAAAAACTTCTCAACAAGAACAGATTAAAGATCAGCAACAGACTGATGAGCCACAGGCCATTTTAGAACAGAAAGTGGATGAACAGCTTTCGGACGATTCTATGGGTTGTGATAATGACGAAAGCATGTTCGATGCACCTCCATTGGAAGAAGTCGATCCGCTTGCGGAATCGGAGCTCGAAACCGAAGCCGCATCCACAAAGGATGATGACGCATCTTTATCCGTAAATGTCGGTAGCATTCGCGTAAAAACGGTATCAGAGCTTGTTGGTGTAAGCCGTGACTGGAAGCTCGATACCACAATGGATTCGCCGGCCGTTCCAGCACCCGAAGCACAAGAGCAGTCTCAACAACAAGATCAACAAGACGATGCCAGTAAATCTACAAGACAATCGCGTAAGAGACGTAACAGCGCACAGGATTCAAATTCTGAGGATCTAACAAGCTCAACGCGAATGCAAACGGACGAAGACGAAGCGACCGGTGGTAAAAGAATGAAGCTAAGAGGCAAAAGAATCCCGGATGTTTCATTGAGAAAAAGCAGAAAAGTCAGCGTAAGTTCTGAAGACGATAGTAGAAAATCAACGACTGCTCCTGCAATTGATGGGGGCTCACAGGAAGAAATACCTAAAGAGGAAAGTCAGGCAAAAATATCACCTAATTCAAGAAAGAATAGGGGCAGACCTCGAGGACGCAAAAGGAAAGGGGCTTCTTCGAGAGGTAAAAATTATTTACACTGTTATTTAATGTTCGTTTTATTTAAAAACCATTATCTCGAAATTTATTTGGACGTGAAATGGTTACACAAAATAAAACATTTTGGTAAAAAAATTAATGAGTAGAAAAATTTTTATTTTATTTGTTTTTGAGACAATGTAGACAATTAAGTAAAAAATGTTTAAGTATGAATGAATTACATAAAAAAAATAACGTTTCATTTTTCAGGTGGAAGATCAGCTCCGAAAAAGAATATCGAAAAAACTGGTGACGAAGCAGCTGACGAATCTACAGAACCTAATGATGTACCTACGGATGAGACTATTCCCAAATCCGAAAAACTTGAAACTACATCGGAACAGACTACTGTCGAGACGGCTTCGCCGAAAGAATCATCCGAGACCGCCGATAGTAAAAAGAAACAACGAAAAAAGCGTAATATGTTACTTGGACTTGAAATACCCGCAGACGTTCCAATAACTAATGATGAAAATGAGCCACCGGTGCGTGCGTCTCGTCGTATAGCACAATTACGAATTAAAAATGAGGCAAATAAAAGTAGAATTGAAGAAGAAACACAAGAGGCTCTTGAAAAGAAACTTCAAAAAAAGGATAAATCTCATCATGCTATTCAAGGTAGTGCGACGCCAGAAAAAAAGAAACGGAAAAAACAGAAGCAAGAAAGCGAAGATGATGCTGCTATGATGAGAGTACGTATTTTTTTTTTTTTTTAAATTCAACTAATATGGTATTAATAAAAAATAAAATTTAATTTATACTCTTAGCTTATATTTAATTAATGTCATATTTTCTTATGCTCATTTTAAATAATTTAATTTATTATATATATATATATATATTTATTTATTTATTTATTTATTTATTTATTTATTTATTTAATTAACAATAAAATAAAAAAAAAAAATAATTAAATTAATAACATTTCAATAGCAAAATAATTTTTAAGCCACGTATTATATTTAAATGTTTATTTGTTAAAGGATCTTGAAAAAGAAGATAAAGCTAAAAAGAAACGTAAAAGACGTAAGAAAAAGAAATTAGCATCTAAATTCAACGAAGCACATCCTTGGCAAAGTTCTTCGGGATCTTCTAGTACAGAAGAAAATGATCACGAAGAAGAAGAGGAAGAAATTGAAAGTGACCATGATCGACTCATTTTTAAAAGCGATCACGAATTTTCACCCGAAAGTGATCTTGAAAAAGATGATCAAGAAGCCGAGCCATTGCGTCGTGCGAGAACAGCTCAAAAATCAAAAAGCGACGACGAGGAAGCTGAAGCAACTATAGATGAGTACGCTTGTCAAAAGTGTAGTAAAGCTGATCATCCCGAATGGATATTGCTTTGCGATGGCTGCGATAAAGGTTGGCATTGCTCGTGTCTCCGACCTGCTCTTATGCTTATTCCCGAAGGAGATTGGTACTGTCCGCCTTGCCAACACAAGAGTCTTGTAATGAAATTACAAGAAAGTTTAAAGACACTAGACTCATTGACTAAGAAACATGAGAATGAGATACTCAGAAAGAAGAGATTGGCGTATGTAGGAATTAGCTTAGATAATGTGCTGCAAAAGGGCGATGGTACGAAGAGCTATAAGGAATCAAGAGATTCCAGTCAAGATGAAGACGAAGAAGAATCGAGTGTTGAAGGTTCAGAGACAGAATCAAGTTCCGGTGAAACTAGCACTGACGAAAGTGAACCGGTCTATCAATTGAGAGAGAGACGTTGTGCTAACACGTACAAATTCAGGGAATATGACGACATGATTAATGCCGCAATTCAGGATGAAGTAGAAGCTGTGCGGGTAAATAAAAATGTCGAACTTAATAATTTATTTTAATTATAATTTTACAACTAATAATATAATAGACAAACATATTTTATTTTCATTGACAGGGTGCCGGTAATCAAGGACGTGGCAAAGATATTGCAACAATTGTAAATGCTGAAAAGGAAGAAAAGGCTCAATCCGAAGCCCTTAAACATCTTAAAGACGATGATGTGGATGCTGCAGAACAGAAATCTGAAAAAGATAGTGACGAAGAATATAAGCTCGAAAAAGAAGATGATGAGGCTGAAGAGGAAGACGATGATGGTGGACGTGCAGCCAGAGCTGCAACAAGACAGAAACTACTTGCACGCAAGAAACATCGCAAATTAAATAGCCTTGATATAAGTAGTGAAGATGATCCTTATAGCGACGAAGACTTTAAAGGTACGAGTTCTGATGAGGAGGAAGAAGATCTTGATGAACAAATCAGTTCATCTGATGATAGCGATTTGGGTGGAAGAAGGCGAGGAAGGAGAGGCGAATCAAGACCTGTAAGAAGGTCGACCAGAGCTAGGATGACTCGCTATGATGAAGAATTCAGTAAGTTATATATTTTTATTAATTTTTCGTATAGGTCAAATTTACTTACTAAAAAATAATTACAAAATATTAATTATGAAAATTAATTTTAGTTGACGATGAAAGCGAAGATAGTGACAGACCAAAGAAAAAGAAATCTAGAGCTAGTTGGGGTGGGGACTCTGAAAGTGAAGAAAGTGACAACTCCTGGAGGCAAAAGAAGAAAAGGTATAAGTTTAAAATATGAATTAATTAAATTTTTAAAAGTTTTTGCATTAAACTTAAATATTTATTTTATCAGTCGCAGGACAACATCGACATCTAGACGATTTATAGCGAAAGCAAAGCCTAGTAAAAAGAAAAAGAAGAGGAAACGCATAATTACTCAAGAAAGTGACAATGACGATGAAGAAGAACAATTACGATTTGATGATACTCCTGAACGTGTAGTGGAAGCTGAAGAACCGCAATTGCCTCCAGAACCAAAACTAGAACCACAACAGTTACAACCTGAACCAGAACCTACAATTGTACAATCAGTGGTACAGCCAGTACCACAACCAATAACACAATCAATACCACAGTCAGTACTACAATCAGTGCCGCAACCACTATCAGTATCTCAGCCAATATCACAATCAGTATCGCAATTGGAACCACAAACAGAAAGTGTACCAGGACTTGTGCAACCAGAAGAACCTCATTCAAATTTAGAAAATATTCAAGACATCGAAATGCCCATTGATGAATCTACACCAATGGAGGAAGAAATCAAACTACAAGGAGTTATTGAACCATCAGTTATAACACAACCTCCACCAACGACAGAATATGTTCCACAATCTATTGAAGAAGATGAATTTAGAAAGAGAAAGAAGGTATATACATATATATATACTTTGATTTCCATTAATATTACTATTTAATTTTTTTAATTAGATTAATATAGAATCACAATGTTTATATATTTATGTACAGGAAATTCAACCAAAACAAAAGAAAATTCGAAGAAAGGTAAATTTAAATTTAACGTTGAATAAATGTTGTATATAAATAAATGTGGATGTTTGAGAAAACGATATTGAAAATTGTTATTGTTACAGGTAATATACGGAAGAATTAGAGATGAAAATGAAATTGCTCAAGAAGAAATGACTTTAGGAAGACGCACACGTGGTAGAAAAATTAGTTATCTCGATGCTATGCCATCTGATAGTGACGAAGTAATTTTAATAATTTTAAGCTTTAAACTTTTTAAAATATTAAAAACTTCTAAAATATCTTATGTTTTGAATATTTATAGGAATTAAAGAAAGCGTTAAGAAAAACAGAAGAAACTGAGGATGAATTCGTTGTACATACCAACGAAAATTTAATCGAAGATGCTGAAAAAGATTCTGATTCGGGTTAGTTGTAATAATTATAGTCTATTTAAATATTATTAAAAATAAATTCATTTTTTCATCTTCTTATTTTACGTTTTTATAGGAGACGTCTACTCGCCCAAACAACAATCCCTTCGGGCAAAGAACAAGTCACCTAAAATGCGAAGAGGCAAAAAGAGCCCTGGAGCTAAAAGAAAATCTATATCAGAGGACGGCACGCCTAAACAGCGTAAAAAGCCTGGTCCAAAGCCGGGCAGTAAAAACAAACCTCGATTGAACAGAGTCGGTGAGGACATAAGCGGCATCGATCCGAGTATCATCAATGATGCAGACATGCTTACGGGTATGCAAGTCGACGATCCTGTTCAAGGTGTCATACCAGGCAGTGTCACTGGCGAAGGTTCATATAATTCATCTTTAAAGAGGAAAAAATTTATAAATTTTTTAAATTATTAAAAAATTTATGTTTTATCCTTTATGTCAATCATTTTTTCAAATAAACAACACGAAAAATTCACAACAATAAAAGATACATATTTTTCATAGGCTCATTAGCAAGTCTTGGACCATCAGAGCTCGAAGGTCTTGACGAGGATCAATTCGAACAGATGATGATGGAAGACGAAGAGTACGGTAGGCGGCAACTGGAACTTGCAGCAATCGAGATCGCGAAAAAAAAGAAAAAAGAAGAACGCGAAGCTAAGAAACTTGAAAAAGCTAGACAAAAGGCTTTGGAAATTCTTGCTGCCGAACGACAAGAAAGCATGAATCTCGAAGGAACAGATGGCGAGATTCCAAAAAAGAAAAAGCGTGGTAGACGCAGCAAAGCTGAAATCTTAGCTGAACAAATGCGTAGAGACGCCTCAGGTGTACTTCCTGAACTTATGCCAGCGACACTTGTCGGTGGTCTACCAACTCAACCACCTCCTGTACCCGATATAGTTGCTGCAGGAGTTCCTACCATGCCTATAGTGCCGGGCATGGAGTCTTGCGATCAGCGAATGCTTGACAACCCAATGATTCCTATGATGACGCCACAAGTATGAAATTAATTTTTATACTTATGATTAAAACTTGTAATTCGTACAACATGAAAGTTTTAATTTTATTCGAATATATTTTTGATATTCAGTGTATTCATGATAAAATACTACAGCCAGTTTAAAACATTCAAACAGTTATTTAAATTAACAATTAATTACAGATGATTGAGAGTCAGCAGCCAATTTTCAATCCAGATGGCAGTCCAATAAAACCCAAGCGTCGAGGCAGAGGCAAGGGTAAAAAGACGCTTGCAATGGAAGCAGCTCGAGCGGCAGAAGCAGCTGCGAAAGCGGCAGCGGAATCTGGTATACTGGGCATGCCTGGCGACTCAAATCCCGAGCTTGCAAAGCTTGAGGAAATGCAGGCTGGCGTTTTACCCACGCCTGGTAGCAGCACATCGGGTTCTGCGCCTTCTACCCCACCTGCGGGCATCACTTCTCAAGGTGGTCCACCTTCAGGTCAGCCATCGAATCCGCAAGCGGTTTACTCGTCACTGCCGCCTCAGCAGCAACAGCAACAGTCTTCCGTTATAACAAGAATGCTACAATCACAACCTGTAGGCAGTAGTCCACAGTCGTTCACGGCTGCTGCTGCGGCTATGGGACATAAGTACTTTGGTGGACCAAATGCGGCTGGTCAAATGATGGGTGGACCCAGGCCTGCCTATGACATGCAGAATAGAGGTAAGATTTTTTTTATACGAACTGCTAATCAAATAGTTTATTGACAGTTAATAAACATTTTTCAACAAAATTTTGATATATATTTTGTGCTTGATATTAATGGTTTATTATACTATTGTTAAATAGGTTCAGTAAAAAGAATAATATGTATTTTTTTAAATTTCAGGTCGGATTCCTTCACCTTATAGACAACCGGGTCAACAAGCGATGCCTCCTCATTTTGCTGCAGTGCGTTCTGGTACTCCGCCTGGTATGCGTCTTCGAGTACCTGGTCCTCAAATGTATCATACACCTCACCATCCGATGGATCCATCGCCCTCGGGTGGTGGCCCAATTTCTATCAATAACAGAGGTGGAGATCGCAGCTCACCTCTCGGTCCTGGTCCACCCGGACCTCCGATGATACCTCCATCAGCAGGCAGTCCACTTGCTAAAGGTGGGCCTACACCACCTCCACCATACGTTCGAGGAGTGTCGCGTTACGGTGATTCCGCGCAAATGAACCCTCGTCATTCGTTACCACCGTTTACGAATGCCTCGCCCACCGTCGTTGTGAATCATAGTATGCAACAGCCCTCTCCCCCGTCCAATCGCGGAGCGGCGGCTGGTAATTTTTCGCCATACCATCCGCCCCCGCCACCTAACTACCATTACGGCGCCTATCCACCTCCACCGCCCATGTCGACGGCCGATGACGCCGCGGCCTACCAGACCTCACCATATTCCACCTCGGCGGAACAACATTTCTCGTCACCGGGTCCCGATGGCCAGTCGACTATACAGGGCCCACCTCCGCAACCTCCGCCCCAACAGCCGCAAGCGCCTCCTCAGGCTCCGCCTCAGCCGCAAGTACCGCCGTCGGGTCCTCCTCAAGTGGGACCTCCGCCTCATCCACACGGACATCCGGGTCATCCGGGCCATCCTCCAGAGGGACATCCTCAGCATCCAGGTGGCAAGTACGATGAGGAAGGTAGTGGAGAATTCGGCGGCCTTGTCTCGTACTTCAGCAGTCAACGCGAGGACGATCTTGAGTCGTAGCATGAGTGAGGCCTTGGCCAGCAGTGAGCGTATAATAATTACTCGCTAGACAATTAAAAACAAGTTGCGTTTTTGTTCGGGTTAAGAGTCACGCTCTATTTTAAATGTTGTTTTTTTCTTGAATAGGTTCTATATATTTTTGAAGAAGCGCGAATTTTCTTCGCTTACAATTCTTCATTGGGGATCGAGCGATGTTTTATGTGATAAACGAGTCGTTGAAATAGTGAAATTACATGCATTCAAAGTTTACGAATTGCTTTGCAATTTTACGTTGATGTAAAGTAGATATACAAAGTTTTTATTAGTATAAAATTTTAAATATCAAATATTTTTATCGCGCAATCGTTATAAGAATCATTGTAAATAAAAAAAAATATTTTAATTACTTTATTTAAATTTTACATTTTTTAGAAACTCTGTGATAATTATAACATTTAGTAGATGAATTTTTTATTAAAAATTTTTTTTACATATTTATATTTGTTTAACACTTTACTTCAAATAACTTACATATAATTTTCATGCAAATCAAAATTGTTTAAAAATATCATTTATATTCGTATGCAGTGAGTGTCCTGTAAGGTCATACCAACGATTTGCATAATTGTACAAAAAAGATAAAACTTTTTTGTAAAAAAAATTGCTCGATCGTCAACGAACAATTTTCGATTAAGCATCGCACTTTTTCAACAAAAATGAAAGACAATTACTAATCCGGTTCTTAAGCAGGTGCACTTTTGTCCTACCCTCGGTTCTAATATAGGTTTTATAATACGCGTAACCATTGAAGTTTGATAAAGTGTGCGAATCTTGTACCGACGACCGTTTTTTTTTTTTTTTATACGCGGTCAAGGATTTTTTATCTTGCGAATGAACGCGCGTTATTATATGGCGACGCCTAGTGAGAAAAATAATGAGGGGACATTAGTGAAAATATCGAAAAATGGCAGATTTAAAAATAGACCGTTTGACCACATAAAAGCTGCCAGTTTTTGAAAGATCGTACAGGAAGAAGAATTTCTTCGAGTCAGACGTGCTTGGTTTTTTTTTTTTTTTTTTTTTTTTTTTTTAAGGGTACAGATTTTATAGAGAGAGTATGCACAAGAGAATTACGAGCACATTTATTGCTAGTATTTTTTTGTCGATCTCCGTTCCTTTATCAACACTTCTTTTTTTCTTCCTTTCACGATTTCTTTCATAAAATGTATGTAGATGAAAATATTGTATGTTATTTTTTGTTAAAAAAAAAAAAAAAAAACCATGAGCGAATGCAAGAAAGAAAACAAACGTGAATGAGAGGGAGATAAGAATTAAAAAAAATGAGTTGCTTCCAAAGCCTTCGAAAAAGAAAATATAATAGTGAAGAGTTGCCTAGTAAATCCTTTACCTGTTAAAGCGATTTCCTTTATAAAGGGTACATAATATCGATCGCACGTTATAGTGAAGAAACGAGTATCGAAGAAATTCTTCGACAAGGCGCCGTTAATTTTTTTCTTTAATTTTTTTTTTTTTTTTTTTTTTTCAAGCGCTTGTACATATGTAAATATAATGCAGTAAGTCCTCTAGATTATATATTATGTATATGTATTGTATACATGCAGTCAAGCAGGATAAAAGGTATTTGTTAAGAAAACAAAAATAAAATTTACCGTGTGATTCGTCATGTGCAACGGGCACAAATGTAATATTTAAAAGGAAAAATAATGAAGGTTAAAAGAAAAAAAAGCGAGACTTTTGAAAAAAGGATAACGAATGAAACAATGGTGTTAAATAACGATGATGATAATTATTATTATAAATATAACATTATAAATTAACAAAATGAAAAAAAAAAATGGTGTGAAGATTACTACTATATGATAATTATTTATAAAGAAAGAAAAGTGAAAATTTCAGAATTTATAATAGCCGATAGTATATTGTATTTTACAAATTTTACTTGATATACTACGAAAAAAATGTAAGCGACGTGCGAGAAAATAAATTTCGAGCGAAAGCGAGTCGAAGAGCATGAGGTTGCTCGATGTGCAATATGCCGCTTTTATCGATTTATAAAAATTCGCCTCTTGTCGACGACTAATCAAAATATATTACGTGAATAAAGTGCGTATAAAACGAAGGATTAGAAAATTATTTTAAATGTAACATCAACTTTTTGACACACAATGATTCTAAATAAGAATAATAAAAATGATTTTTTATGCTACGTTTTATTTATCAGATTATTCAAGATATATTAAAAATTTTAGATATGTGTTAAATATTTTTCTAACGCGTATTTCCTGTATATTATTAAAATATGTAGAAGTTACATAATTAAAATGTAATAAATAAATTATTTAACTTTTACATTTCATAAATTGTACAATTTATTCCATTATTAAAAATTAAAGTAACGTTTTTAAAATTCTTTAGATATAATTGAATACCGTCAACGATTAGATTTTATTAATCTGATAAATAAAAACCATCTGTTATTTATTGTTAATCATTGGTGTCTTAAAAGACTAGATTACATTTAAATTAATTTATTTTGTGGGATAAAAATTGTATACCATTAAATCAAATGATATAAAAGTGTATAGCTTATATAAGAGCGAGAAATTATTTAAAAAAATAATAATAATAATAAATAAAGTCGTTGATAAAGGTATCTTTAATGGAAAAAGAAAAAAAAATGAAACGAAAACGTACATGGCTCTCTCCTGATCTTCGACTGCCTGTGAGCCGTTTTTTCTTTTCGTTTTTTTTTTTTGCAAAAAAAAAGGAAAAAAAGAAAAAAAATCATGTGTGTCGCGTCACAGAGAATTATTAAAAAAATCATGTGTCGATTTTAGTTACTTCATGCGTAAAAATGCATACCTAATATAAATAGAGATTATATATAAATATATATAAATATATATATATATATATATATATATATATATATATATATATATGAATAAACAAGAAAGATATTACAATTATCATAGAATTAGCGTTGCTTGGCATATAGTTTCTTTCTTTTTTAAATTTCGAGTGACGGAAGAAAGGAAGAAAAAAAAATTAACTAAATATTAATTGCAAGTGTGAAAGTTGTGAGAGACAGTGCGAGAGAAAGAGAGAGAGAAAAAAAAATATATATATATATATATATGATTTATTAGAGCTAATTTTATTATTTTTACACTTTATCCAATTGTATTCTCGATTGTATGTAGCCCGATGTACAATCCGTCTTCGAATTTTCTGTTCTATCTAAATTCTCCTTCCATTTAGAAGGGGCAGTTTCTCTACAATTCTTATTTTTTTTCTTCGCGAAAAGCTTTCGAGTGGCGCTTTGAGAATTTTCGAGATATACATACGAGTACTTCTTCGTGCGAATGAATGGCTCTTGTTTTTTCTTTTTATCCTCATCCATTATATTTCCTTCTCATCGCTTCCTTATTTCGAAATTTCAATGCTAAGGCGCACGAGCCTCGCGCAATTTTCGAATATTTCGATAAATGCGCCGGTCCAACAAATTTGGGGAAGTACTCGAATCAACGAAGCTATTGCTATTGAGAAATCAAAAAAGAAAAAAAAAAATTTTTTTTGAAAAAATGGACATGCGATTAAAAAAAAAATTTTCACGTTTCTACTAATGGAGCGATTTTGCTCCGAAAAAAAAATCCGAACTCGAGGTATGAAATGTATACATGTATATGTAAGTATACAAATAGGTTTTAATGGATTTCGCATTTAAAAGCGGGTGATTTTCTCAAAGCGTTGCTCTTTATTTTTGAAGTCGTAATGACGCAATAAAAGAAAATCGTGGTGCAGTTCAGCTTTCTATTCTTTTTTTTTTTTTTTCTTTTTTTTTTTTTATTGTCTCTTCGTTTCGGTAAAGGTCTAGACCAAACGCAATTATTATATTACATGTTGTAGCCTAAACACGGACATTTTGTAATAAAAGTAAATATTACGGAATAATATTTCAGTTTGTTGTATTATCTTTATTTCTACCTTATTCCATTTTCAAAGAAAGATTCCAAATCAATTTTTTATTGTAATATAACAAACCGGTAAATAAATAAAACAATCGATAATACAGTGCAATATAAAGAAAATTGTTTGAAAATAAGCCTTAATCAAAATATCATCGCCAATTAATCCGCTTATTGTAGTTTTATTTTTATTTTTACCAATTAAATTATAATCTACTGTATACAAAGTAAAAAGTAAAATTTAAAATTTCAATTTTCAAAAATAAATTTAACTAAGACAATTATTGATAAGTATTAATATTTTAGTAAAGAAATATGCTGTGTAACGATGTTGCAGGAACAAAGAAAACTTAGGCTCTTTTTATTCTCTCAGGTACAAAGCAATTTCAAGTTTATCTAGGACAATAATTGTTGCCTTCTTTATAATCGAGCGGTTCAAGTCCACTAAAAGCGAGATAAAATACAGTTATTGCTCATCTAACAGTGACGCAGGCGCACGAGCGTGTCCGCTCTAAATGATTCGAACCTAAGTCGATCAACATACTAGCCCGACTGTTTGCGGCGTTCGTCTAACAACTTAAAGACTCATTTAACTTTTTTACGATGTATCATTGATAGGGCATTGATCTTGGGGATTCGAACGCGGCAAGCCACAATTGGCTCGCGAAAGTTCCGTGGGACTTTGCAAAAGTGAGGCCCTGGTAAAATTCGCGGTAGTAAGGGAAAAACAATTGCGCGAACGAAATGCATATTTAAACCAATTCGACCCGAGAAAAATATATAAATAAAAAATAAATTCACGCGGTTAAGGTCAATATTACCAGTTAATCAAAATAAATCCGATAAATTTCTCGTTTTTTTATTTTTCTGTTTTAAGAGTTTTTTTAATATTAAATTTTATTATAAAATATATTATTCTCTACTTAAATATAAATGCAGATTACAAAGTTATCAATTATGAAAATAAAATAATTTATGTAAATAAATAGTGCTTCGTGTTTTTCAACAATAGTAGAGTGGATGGAGAAAAGCAAATTATATCATAGTTTGTAATTTTTTGATATATACATTATTTTAAGAAGAAATAAAAGTAGGTGAAATTATTTTTTTAGTATTTTGAAAAACATTTCGTGCAAATTTAATATAAAATAATTTAAACGAAAAATTAAGTACATAATAATGTCTGTAACGAAAAAATGTATTCATTTACTAAGTGGATATGATATGCCACTTGTTGGAAGTAAGTTAACCTTCAAATAACATATTTATAGAGTAAATTATACAAAATAATATTGTTAAAAATCTTTTTTTTTTTTAATTACATTTTTTCCAAATAATATAAAATAATATATTTTTAGTTGGAACATACAGAATCAGAGATCGAGAAGTTATTAAAAGAGTAATTGATGAAAGTTTAGATGTTGGATTTAGATTAATAGGTATATTCATAAACCTATTTTTTAAACATATTATATTGTATTTATTTACATTGGTTTTTAAAAATTTAATTGTAGACACAGCTGTTGTATATAGAAATGAAGAAGATATAGGCTTAGCTTTAAATGAATTATTACCCAAGTATAATTTAAAAAGAGAAGATATTTTTTTAACTAGCAAATTAGGTAAATATTTTATATACTTTTTACAAATAATATTTAAATTTGAATGATTATATTAATATTTAATTAATATTAACATTTTATAATTGCAGCTCCAAGCGATAATGGATGTCCAGAAAGAATTCGAAAATCTGTAGAAAATTCGCTTAAAGCACTTAATACATCTTATCTAGATCTTTATCTTATACATTGGCCAGGAGCATCTGGAATTCCAGAAAATTCGCCTAATAATGTTAAATTAAGAATAGATACTTGGAAAACCTTGGTAGAACTTAAAAATAAAGGTTTATTAAAATCTATTGGTGTTTCAAATTTTACTATTGAACATTTAGAAGGTCTGCTGAAAAATTGTAATGGTGTCATACCAGATGTAAATCAAGTACGTTCAAAATTTTATAATTTTTTTTCAACTAATTCAATAAAAAACAAACTATTTTTATTTTAATTTTTATATTAATTTATGTACTACAAATGAAAACAAATAATATTATATGTGTCAATAAAATTTATTTTATTTTTATTAAAATTTTTATCTATTTAGGTTGAGTGTCACCCTTGTTACAGGCAAGATGAACTAATTAATTACTGTACAAAGCAAGGAATTCATGTACAAACCTATTCCTCTTTAGGAACAAGTGATACCAATGAATTATTGGAAAATAAAATTATTATTGAAGTAGCTGAAAAATTAAAAGTTTCACCTGCAAGAGTTTTACTAAAATGGGCATTACAACGAGGACTTGGTAAATTATTTATTATAAAAGCATTTTTTATTCTTTTACCTATTATATTGTATTATATATTTATTTATACAATACTTAATTCAAATTTTATATTTTTAATAAGGAGTTTTAGTTAATTTTAAAATTTTTCAGGGATTATACCAAAAGCTGTAAAAAGTGAACATATTAAAGATAATATAAAATTAGATTTTGAAATGGACGATTCTACAATGAAATTATTATCTCAATTGCCTCAAAAAAAATATTCTTGGGATCCAAACAATGTATTGTAAAGATTTAATAGTTTTTATATTTTTAAAGTATAATTATAAATCCTTATGAATACTCTCTATTTTTTATTTATACATTATAAGTTCTTTCTTATTAAATTCAATAATTGAATCATAAAAATTACACTTATATAGAATGCAAATTAAGTTATGAAAATTATCATTAATGATTCAAATTTTAAATAATTTTATAAATAGACATTAAAAAAAAACATAATGATAAAATTGGAAGATAAAATCGCAAAACTATGTCTTGACAAATATGCTTCTTTTAAAAAAACTGGTAAACCATTAGAAAATGAATGGACTGTTTTATCTGGTATAGTGTTAGAAAACAATTTCAAAGAACTTAAAGTTATTAGCTTATGTACTGGGACAAAGTGCCTTAGTGGAACAGAATTAAAAAACACTAAATATTGGGATTGTGGTAATAGATTAAGTGATTCTCATGCAGAAGTACTCGCTCGAAGAGCATTCTTTCGTTATTTGTATAATCAGATAGATTTAATGATTAATAATAAAGTAAGTGAAGTTTTTTATTTAGAAGAAAATAATGTAAAATTACAAGATGTTTTCTTCCACTTTTTCTCAAGTCAAACACCATGTGGTGATTGTTCAATAATTCCAAAATCAAAAAAAAAAATTAATAATTCAATAAACCCTTGCAAAAAATTTAAGGCAGAAAATGATGATCAAATTGAATCAGAATTTGGAGTAGAAATTGCAGATATTTATCGAACTGGAGCTAAATGTATAGAAAATGATGAAAGACAAGACTCTTATGAAAAAGGTTTAAATTATCATATTGTTGGTCCTTTGAGAACTAAACCTGGTCGAGGAGATCGTACTCTCAGTTTATCATGTTCTGATAAAATAGCAAAGTTAGTATAAACAATCTATTAATGATATATATATATATATATATATATATATATATATATATATATATATATATATATATATATATAATTATGCTATTTAGATACACAATTATATTTATTGTAGAAGTTTGATAAATTTTTAAACAATTAATTATCTATTTTTTTTAAAACATTCTTCATTAATTTCTACTACTTTTCAAACAAAACATATCTTATTGCAAGGTGGAACGTCATGGGTGCACAAGGTGCACTTTTGTCTTTAATGATACCTCCAATACGATTTAATAGTATAATTATCGGCGGAGGATGTCCTTATTCTTTAGAATCAATGCAGCGAGGAATTTATAAAAGATTTGATTCAAATATTGAAGCTCCAACTATTATGCAATCAAAATTACCTTTCCTGGAAAAAAAAGGAGAATTAAGAACCAGACCTTGTCCTTCCAGTATTATTTGGTGTGCAGTGCCAGAAAAGTATATTCAAATTGAGTAATTATTAAAAATAATATTTCATTACTTACTAAAACAAAAAAAAAAAAATAAAAAATTTTTAGAGAAATGGAAATTGCTGTAAATGGTTTAAGACAAGGAGCCACAAAAAAGAAAAATAAAACATGTAATCTTTTAATCAGCAGGAAAGAACTTTTTAAAATTTTTTTAAAAGTATATGAAAAGGTTTCCAATGGACAGAATTTTCCAAGACATCCTAAAAAAATAATGTATCATCATTGTAAGCAATATTCACAATCCTATCAGAATTTGTGGAAGGAAAAATTAAAAATTTTTTCAACATGGCCAACAAAACCTATATATTTAAAGGAATGTTTAACTTTCTAAACTTTTTAAGGCTACAGAAAAAATGTATAAATATTTTACTTTAAGAATATGTACAATAAAATGATTTTATATTAAAATGTTATTCTGTTATTATATTGTATATTTAGTTCAATAAATTCTTTATACATAGAATAAAAAATAATTTCTCAGTAATTGTATTTCTTTGTTTAAAAGAAAAAAATATATTATTTTTAAATTTTTAAATAATTTATAAAAATAATAAATGTAAAACTATAAGAAATATTAAAAAATTGTAGATTTCAATTAAAATTAAAACATTCTTTGTCTTAAAAATTATGATTTTTTTACATTTTCTTTGGTTTTCATGTCTAATTTCTTACATTTATATATAGGATGATTGGAAATTAAACCTATTCCTTTAAAGGAATTGTCTTAAAGATCATTTGCAATAAATTAAGTTCAATAATTTTGAAATTTTCTGACTAATTATTAAAATTAAATAATTACGAAAAAAAATCGTGACCGGTCTGAACATTCAATTGATACTTTTCTAAAAACTGAAAAATGAATGATCGAAAAATCATGAAGATCATAAAAAATATACTTGTTCAAAAATGCGATAAATGAAGCACATAACAGATTTCATCGAAACATGTTCTTCTGCCGGATGTCACCTGAGAGTACCAGAATTTTACATTTTTTTATTTAAAAGATTCATATAATTGTATTATAAATATATATTAATTATTAAAATGAATTTTAAAACATGCACAAGTATTTTTCTAAGTTTAAAATTTGAATGTATACATTTTTGTTTTTCGCTTCAATGAACTCAACAAATATAAATATTATTATTAGGATCTTGAATAAGTTCTCGCTGTTTTTTTTTTACAAAATAAAAGCTTTATTTAAAATATGAGGCACACAAATATTTCACTCAAAGTATTGCCCATCATTAGAGACCACTTTCTCCCATCTTTCTGGCAGTATATGAATTCCATTCATTGATCACCATTCGAAATTCCATGCACGGAGTACTGCTACCGTCATTTTTTAAGTAACAGCGAGAACTTATTTAAGGTCCTAATATTAATTTTATATAAAATTTAAATTTTTTAACGTTTTTGTTTCCTATTTAAAAAGATAATAATAAAAAAACATTTTTTTATAAAAACTAATTTTTGTATCTATTTTGAATAGTGCGCGTATATACGCATTATCTTGCAAACCAACAGTGCCTTTATATCTACAGTGGCGACAATAGAGTGCCCACTTGTTGATTGGTTAATCTAGTCACGTGGCATATACCGAAAGAAAAAATATAAACAATACCATTTTTGTTAAAAGGGAGATGTTTACGGCACGATTTGTAATAAAATTCGTGTTTTGTGCATTATTAAAATTAATTCATAATAATCTTAAAGAAAGTTAGGTTAGTCAGCTTATTTTAAGTGAAAACAAAATAGCCATAATGGATATGCACAGCCTCTTCATGGCGGATCATTTACTGTTGCGCTTGTAAAATCGTAACTATTTACCGCGAACGTGTCCAGACCTGTATAAAAACATGACCGGGATTTAACTGGTCTGTATGTTTTTACAATTTTATTATTTGTTTACATTGTTAGTTAACTTAAGAATTTAAGTACCAGATGATTGTGTGAAGCAATACCCAAAAAGTTTAGGAAAGTTAAAAAAAATTTAATAATTTGAAAAGCGATATCTTCTTTTACACTATAAAATAAATAGTACAGCAATGGAATCTTTCAAAAATTGGTTAGAAATATTTAGAAGATTGTGGAAAAATGGTGATATAAAAGCTCTTGACAGAATTTTAAAATCTTTAAAGGGTTCTTTGCAAAACATTTCTGAAGCTGATAAAGGTAAAATTAAGATATGCAAAACTTTGTTTGTTCAATTATTTAAATTCATAATTTAAAAAAGTACAAACAATTTAGTTTATTATAATAATTAGCTTGGCTTTAAAATTTTTTTTATACATAAAATAATAAATTTAGTATTTAGATAAATTTTTAATAATATTTTAAATAAAATTTATTGAATATTTTTTATATTTTCAAATTTATTTTTATTTTATGAAAGTTAACATATAAACACTTGATTTTATAGAAAATGTTTTGGAGGAGCTGTTGAACAAAAAAAATGGACTGTTCAAATTTATTGAATATATCTTGAATTTCCAGAATATTCACAAGAACATCTGTAATAATATACTAAAAGAATCTTTCAATATTTTAGAATATACAATGAAAATGTTTCAAGAAAACTACAGATCATATGTTATTCAAACAAAGGTATTAGCTAATGTATAAACTAGAACTAATATTTTATTAACATTTATATATAGAGATTAAAATATAAAAATTGCAGAATATTTGCTTTGATTGTATTAAATCAGAGTGTACATTTAATAATAAAATTATAGCAGCTAAGACGTTTAGAAAATTGATAAAATTATTCAATAATGATGATATGAAATTAGATGAAATTGCTGATAATTGCAATGGTAAATATAGAAATTAATATAAATATAAACTGGTTAAAAAAGTATATACTAGTATATACTAGTTATAAAGAAACATTTAATTATTATTTTAGATGAAGATGAATCATATATTATTTATGGTGCTATTGCAAGATTTCACCCAGAAACAAAAAACATTATTAAATCAATAGATTCAATATTTTTAAAACTACTATATGAATTGAAACACCAGGTAATAAAATTTTAATATCATAATAATTTTCATATTAAGTAAACTAAATTTATTGTAAAAAAATAATTTAATTTTACATTTTCAAATATTTATTAAGTATTTTTTATAACAAAATGTATGAATCTTAATCTTTGTAAAAAATTGTATTACTTTTTAGTGTAGTTTATCTAAAAAAAAACAAAAAGAAGAAAATATTTTAATACTTTTAGAATGCTTATCGGATATAATGATAAATTTTAATCCATTTAAAGAAAATCTGAATCTAGATTATATTGAAAAATTGTATAAAATTTTTTTAATATTTCTTGAAATTAAGAATTTAAAAAAAATAAGAAATAAAATTGTTTGTATTGTTTATAATAATATGAATCAATTTTCACTTTTTATTTTCAAAGATTACGAAAAATGGCACAATTTATTAAATGATATGTGTACAAATAAATCAGATGAAATAAATTTTCCAGAAGATTCCTTAAAAATATTTTATAAGGTCATATCTTCTCATCTTTTATTAGAATACAATGAAGAAGTGATTTTGGTAATAGAGCTTTCTGAAATTAATTGTAAGTGCTTATTATAAAATACTGCTATTAATGTAATTTTTAAATTTTTAGTACTTCATAAATTATTTTAAAATAATTAAAAATTTAAATTTGTCAACTGAAAAATTATGTTTAATTCTCTTTGGTTTGGGAAAATTTGCCGCTCCATGTGCAAAATATTTACCTGTGGAAAAAACAGAAATATTCCAAATAATTATTTCACAAATTATATTATTTTCTGCAAAGTATAATTCACATTTTTTATATTTTTTATAGTATTTTAAGTTATATAAATTAATCTATTTTTAAATTTCAGAAATAAAACTGTTAATTCATATATATTGTCTAATTATTTATTAACTTTATCAGAATATTTGTGCTGTATGCCAATCATTTCTATAAATGAGTTTAATTTTATTATAAAAATCAGTACAGTTATTATTAAAGAATTTCCAAACCTTGATACTAAAATTAAAAATGAGGTAATAAATATTATAAAAACTGTTTTTGATAACATAACAAAATTAGACAAAAATTTTCAAAGTAAATTTTTTCATTTGTTTGGTAAGCATTAATTATATATACTTTAAATAAGTAAAATAAATTTAATTGTATTTATATGTTTCAGTTTATGAAAATGTTATATGGTCTTGTTCACATACATTACTTATTGACGTAGAGTTGCAACAAGAAATTAATAATTTGCAACCTTCAGTTTGCTATAAAAATTATTTACTCATTTGGCTTTCATTGCTTACAAAGAATGGTGAAAATGATGAAATTGAAAAACAAATTTTTCAAGAACTAATATCCGTTTTTATAATTGTTATTAACAGAATGAATCTTAATTTTAAGCCTGAAAACGTTAAATTTTTTTTTCATACATCTTTTTTGTTAAGAGCTGAAAGTGAAACGGATTTTCGATATTTGATAAATTTTGTAGACTTTTATGCAGATATTTTTAAAGAAATCAATGTTTCTCTATTTCAAAATGATCTGGAAAAATTTTTAATTTATCTCATTAGAATTTCCTTTAAGCATCCAATGATATCTGCATTTTATAAGCTTATAACAATTCTTTTGAAAAAAGTAAATACTTCTTATGATTGTCAAAGTTTTTTCAGCAAGTCTACTTGTGAATTAATTTCTGAATACCTATTAGATGTTTTTCGATTTGTTCATCAATTCTCTGATGAACTTCAATTATCTTGCATTTATTTAATTTTGAATTCTCCTTTATTTTTTTCTGTTAATATTATGGATGAAAAAGTTACGATATTTAAAATTGCTTTTCAACATGGTTTGGAAAATTTTTCATTAGCATTTAATGCACTAGAAACATTAGAACATTGGAATAATAATTCTGGAGGTCAATTTTCGAACGACATTTATAGTGATTTTATTTTCTGCTTCCAATTGTATTTTAAAAGTGAAAAAAATTTAGAAAGCACATTGAAAAAAAATTTGATAGATTATGAAACAAAGACAGAATCTACTATTTTTTCAGATAATGATAAAAGTTTAGAAACTCTTCAGAAAAAAATACTACTTCTTTACGGTTCATTAAAACCAAAAACTACATTAGATTTCATTAATGAAAGATGGTCAAATGTTGGATCATCTTGGATCAAGAAAAATTTAATATTTGATTTACTTTTCCCAGAAATAAAATTGCAAGTTAATTTTAAAAATATTATTCTGAGTATTGTTGAATTTAAAAATGAAGATCGCAGAACAAGATACTCAATATGTGAATTATTACATCTTACTATTACAATTATTTTAGGTAAAAATTTAACTAGTCAATTTTTAAATAAGGATTTGTTTTCTACAATCTTAAGATTTGCTAGCAATACAGATGATGCCATAAGGAATTTATTTCATCCATTAGCAATTCAACTTACTCATTATTTAAGTAAAATATGTACAACAAAAATATCTCAAGAGTTTGTTGATTCATTGTTTGAAGGTTTAACTAATGAATTTAATGCATCTTTAAGGGATTACTGTGGTGTATGTTTGAAAGAATTTATACAGTGCATAATGAAACAAAAATCTGATAATGATTCAATAAAATGTTCAAATTTTAACAGTATAGTACAACAGATAATCAATTTTGCACATTATCCTTCAAACAGTAAACGTTTAGCTGCTGCAATTGCATTCAATCAACTATGTGCAACTTTAGCTAGCAACATACTTGTAATAAATACATATTGGTTAGAATTTTTACATGCATTTGTTAAAAGCTTAGAGAATTGTTATAACATACAAATTATTGTTGCTTTGAATAATGTAGAAAATCTTATAAAATCTAAAGCAAATGTATTGAATGCTAAAAGTTGCCACAGGAAGAAACTTCCTGGATTTTGTAACGAAACATTGACAAGTGCAATAATATGGTTATTTGAACAATGTGGTTCTGTGAATTCACATTATAGATATAAATGTATTGAACTTTTTGAAAGTTTATGTTTATTTATTTCAAATTGGAAATCAGTCAAAGGTTTCATGGATTTCTGTGGATTAAATAAAATCAATGAAATAATTTTACAAAATTTAGAACAAGATATGGAATGTGTTACATTCAGTAACATAAAAGCTTTTTTAAAAAGTTTGAATTTTTATATTTGGATATTTAACAAAGAATATATATTTCCTAAAATTATTTTTAATATTGAAAATTTTCAACAAACTAAAATATTTTTTGAGTTTTTTAAAAAATTTGTACATATAGTAGTGCATCAAAGTATGGAAGAAATCACAAAATTAACTACAAATACAATGAAAGAAAACATTGAACTAGTTAATTTAATGAATGAGGCAACTTGGAAAGTTTTTCAATTCATGTCTTCAGTATTACTGGCAAATGTATTTAATAAATTAGTATAAAAAAGAGATATATGTATTCTTTTATTTATTTAAAATTAATTTATTAAATATAAAAAATACATATATCTAATTTACATTAATGTACTGCATATAATGCATATCTATTTTTTTTACAGAAAAATTCAACAGATTCAACAGATGTTTTGGAAAATTTGTGGACTGACGATTTAAATTCATTAATATTTCGTTTTACACTTTGTCCTACTAAAATTGGATTGACTAGTAAAATTTTACAAATAATTGAAGCTCAAGAATTAGAAAATTGGTTTATTATTGCAATGAATAAAATACCAGAACCTTATTTATTGAAAATACGAAAAAACTTTTTTAATAGCATGGAAGAAGAATCCACAGCTTTTATAGATGTTACTAATATATTAAATTTTGGAAAAAATATTGAAAATCTCAAATATTTTGTGCGAGGTATCCTTATATTAAAAAAATCTAAATTTTTTGACTTTGGAAAAGAGGTAATCTATTTTACACTCTTTTATATTTTGACAATAAATGATTTAAATTATTATTTTACATTAAAAATATATTACATTAAATTATTTTTATTTTAGAATGACTATGAATTTACTTGTGCAAAAGAAAAAATAACTGTTATTTTTGAAGCTTTTGAAGCTATTGCTCTAAATGATGATTTATGTAAAAGAATTGAAAACTATCTTAAAGATTATTTAGAAGATTTAATGAATTTTTTTTTAATGGAGTATGAGGTTTGTATACAGACAATTAATTTATTTTATTTATATATAAAAATAAATAATCTTAAAATTATTTTGATTAATATAAAATTAATAAAAATAATAGTAACATTAATAAAACATTTATTAAACGAAATACATAAAATTAAAAATTCAGTTGAAAAGAATATTTATTATTTATTTTTTTATACTTCTAAATGGGCAAATAATACATTTAAATGTTTTAGCCAGAAATAATGGAAATGCTAGTGAATTTTATTGTTAATGGTTTTTCTGCAAATGGGTCAACAATTAAAAATCGAGAGTTTTTCATGAAGATATTCAAAATACCAATTTATATGTTTATGCTTAAGAATCCTACAGAAACTTTAATGGTGTTTGATAAAATTTTACTTAATTGTCCAGATAAAATGTTTTTCATTATTGAAAGTCTTTTAATATTCGCTCAAAATAATCAGTCAAAACATTCTAAAAATTTGGCTAAAGAAGTGATTAAAAAATGTGGTGATTATAAAGCTCTTATTCAAGATGATAAGAATAGAAAAAATAAATTTTTCAACATAAACAGCATAGCTGTTGCATTATTATTTTCAAAATGTATAAAATCTATAAATAGTGTAGAGAGAAATTTATATTCTTGGATATTAGAGGAAATTAACAATACTCAAGATTTAAAAGAAAAATCAATTATAATTGAAAGTTTTATTTTTTGTTTGGTTGATGAATCAAACGTAGATAATCCTGATCTATTATTTATTTTTAAAAATCTTCGAAATGGAAACTCAGCAGTTTGGTTACAAAATTTAAAAGTTGATTTAGTGGAAAAATCAAAGGCAACGCAGTGTTTACAAGTTTTACTGAAACTACTTGTAAATACAAAGTCTTTAGTTGTTTACAAAAGTATTGTTGAGTATGCATCAGGTGTTTGTAAAGTTCTGATTGATAACGAAGAAACAAATGAATCTTTAAAACTTTATTTTACTACAATATCTGCTATCAACACATCTAAATCATTAGAAATAGCATACAAAATTTTTAAGGACTTAAATTCAAGTCCAGAAGAACGACTTGATGCCCTTAATTACTTCTTACTACCGTCTCTAGAATCGTGTAACACTCTCTTAATAGGAAACTTTTACGAGAAAATTTCTCACGAATTATATACTTTTATTATTGAAAATGTACAAGAACTTAATGGCATTGAACGCGTTCAAAATTTAGTTACTAAAATAGGCTGTTATAAGCTTTTCGAATTAATGTTTGGTAGAGCTCAATTTTCTCGAATTAAAATATTCATCTTGGATATTAATGAAGAGCTTCACCTATTTTTAATGAAACATATACAAGAAGCACGTTGTATTTCAACTAAACTTATAGAGGAGAAGGAATTGATAAGATTACTGCATTGCGCTGCGTTAAACTGTTGTATCGCAATAACTAGTTTAGTAGGTGATACAGAATTTTATGATGCAATATTTAAAGAAGACCCTTTAAAAGGCCAATTGGTATGGGAAAATATTATCGACTGCGATAGAATGTACAATTTAAATAGCATTCCTACTACATTTCATAAAAAGAAGATTAACATTCATAAAATAGACGAGGCCTTACAAAGTACTGCGGAATTGAAGCTTGTTTCGTATTTTCAATGTCATGAACAGATTAAAGTAAATGTTAACGAAAATGCTAACAAGGAGGATGAACAGCAATTTTTATGTATAGAAAATGATGAATTAAATAATCATGAATGCTCGGCTATGATTACCGGTATGATTATGCATTTTTTTAAAAGCAAAATAATTCCATATCTGGAGATGGTTAATGAAGTTAACAAGGATCATTTACCTCAATGGTTGTTACACTTTTGTAAAGCACTTAAAATAGAAGAAAATAACATCATTATTTACTTAATAAGAATAATTAGCAATGCGAAAAAGGCCTTTGTACCTTACTTGAAATTTTTATTCAAAAATATAACTTTTGCTATATGTTCATACCTTAGCAAGGACGGCCTAAATTACCTTATCAGAGATATTATAGTGATGATTATCGAGTCAAATTATAAACTAAAAAGGAACTCAGAAGTAGAAGCAGCGCAGAACCTCGTCGAAATTTTAATCGAACAATCTATTGATCCTCAATCAAGCGTTTACGAGTATAATATAGAACTAATCGACGGTCTCGTTAAAATGTGGAGCGATAAATTAAAAATTCCCAAGAATTTAAATGTCAAATTGTCATCAAATCCTGATCTGTCAATGAGAATTGTTTTGATGCTCTTCAGGCATGATGTTCAAAGAGACGATTTGATTCTTAATCGTGAAGTTCACGCGTTAGTGAGAAAATCGATGTTTCGATGGTTGAATCCATCGAGTCCTCGGGTTTACGAGACGCTCGGTTGGATTATGCGATGCATTTCCGAAGAACAGAGGAATGTATTAATAAAAAATGATATCATAGATTTGTTCACTGACATGGAGAGGTATTGTCATTTCATTAATAACTATTTGTCAATTTATTTATGAATTTATATTATTATATATGTATTTTTCAGGTATGACAATAACATATGTGTACATTTGTTCTATCTTACTTACGTGGGTTGTCCTTGTTTAGCTATGTGCAAAGAATTACGTTCATTTGCAAATCCTGAAGCAGTTCAAAATGATGAATTGAAAGCTAAATGTTTTGAGATATTCCTCGAGAGCATGACTGAACTTGACAACGTCACAATTTTACTTTCATTAAAGAATATGAATTTGATAGAAATATTACGCGATAGGGTTTTACCTTGCATAGATATAGCTTTTAAAATTGTCGGCAAACTTGTGGAAATTTTCGATGCTAAAGAATTGCTATCTTATGCTGAAGCAATCGAGATGTATACTAAAAACAATACGTTATTAAAGCATAAAAAAGTTGCTTACGAAATTTTTATAGAAATGTATAAAACGTTTATTTTACATACGTATAAAAACGAAGATGCTAAATTCTTGATAGAACTGTGCAAGAAAGTTCTCATAGCTGGTGTGATTGACCCGAATGATGAAATTCAAAAAAAAATTTTGAACTTTTGGAATACTCAATGTTTTCCCGAAAATACCGTTGAGAGAATGTTACATCTGCTTAAAATGTTCACGACGGAAGTGCATTCTGGCTATACCTCATTTTTGTGCCTTCTGATGTTCGAATTAACAAGTAAATCGCCAGATAATTGCAAGATTTTGTTTATGCCGCTTGAAATTTGTCGATACGAAGATTATGAAATCGTGATACCGCGAACTTGTCCAAAGAGAAGAGTTCGGGCTCCATTGTTTGCACCTTCGTTGGCTAACGAACTTGATATGTCGATCTTACGTCAAGGTAGCGCATTTAAAAATGTTAAACTATATGAAATGACTGAAGAATTATCTGTTATCGATTGGGATTTACTGGAGAGATTTATGAGGTAAACGTATACTTAAATTTAAAATTAGATTTCTTTTATTCTCTATACATACATCTAAAATAATAATTAATAAATTAAATAATATTGAAATTAATATTTATCGTGATAATTGTGGATTTGTTAATTTTTTTATTTTTATATCCAAATCTGATCTAAGAAGGACTGTTTCCACTGAAATAATACCAAATCCTTCAGAGAGTAAATTATCAAAGCGTTCGTTTGACGACTTAACCATTCCGGAAGAATTTTTTGTAGAACCATATGATACGAGTTCTGCCGTTACCGATTATTACAAAAAATTAAACGAAGAAACGACAGAACAGAAAAACAGTGTTAGAATCAATCGCAGATATAGAATTGGTTATTATCCTGATGTAGCTATTTCTCAATCGACAGTTGTAACGGTCCTTATGGATGCGGTTCGCAGGGACAATGGAATCGCCGATGATATCGTGGTATCACTTGTCTGCTCGCTCGTAAACCAGGTAAAGGATGTGGAATTGCGTAATAAACTTGTTGAAACAGTTACTGAAACTTGTCGACGAGCGTTGGAGTGTCCCAATAATTTCGCACCTGTAGCTATGAAGATCTTGCTAGAATCTGATTGTATATTATTCAATGCAAATAATGTCACGAGAATAGCTAAAGCCGTGGGACTACAATCTACAGGTATTAAATTCATTGTAGAATTTTCTTTTCGAAATAAATTTTTTTAACGAGCGTCAATGAGAATCATTTTCTCGTAACGATGAATTTAATAAAATAAAAAAAAATTTTTTAATTAAATAAATTTGAAATCTGTTTATTTATTTATTTATTTATTTTATTTTATTTATCTACGATTGAGATATTAAATTTTAAATTTATATTTACTAATATATTATTTTTTGAAATTCATTAAAATAATCTTTATTAATTTGACTTGATAAGGAATTTTACTACTTGAGAAAGATTCGATTCGCCATGACGAGCCTATTTATGCAGTGCAAGCTCAGAAAAGACTTAACGGTGTCGTTTACCTTTTGCAAAATCGGATGCAGCTAGCTTGTTTATATCAGTCCATCGGCATGTACGATGTAGTTTGCAGCATTTTTAAAAATTGGACACTACCGTCAGATGTAGATTACATGCGACAGGCTTATTTAGCTGAAGCTGATGATAATTGGTTGATCGCGAAAAGTGCTTACGAAGAAGCTTATGAATCTGAGACTGAATTTGCAAAAGATTTCTGCTTAGAAGGTATTTTCCGGGTAAGATTTATATATTTTAACAAGAAATTTTTTATTTAAGTTTATATTTAAATAAAATTTTCAAAAAAACTATGATAAACTGAAATTTAAAAAAATGCTATTGATATTAACTCTTTATCGTAAAGTACAATAGTTATTTATTTTGATGTTTTGTTTCAATATAATAATTAAAAAATACAGTTAGTATTGTATATCTAAAATTATAGAGACTATATAATAATTTTTAATTTTTCATTTAATTTTATTATTTTATAACACTATTTAATTTAAAAAAAAAAAAATATTTAATTTTTTAAATTTATAACTAGACTATACTAATAAATAGGAACTTCAATGCATATAAAAATTATTTATAAAATTTTTATTTATATTTTAGTTGTACCATTTTAAAATAATGACTTTGAGTAACAAGAAAAGGTTGTAATATATTATTAAAATAGGTAGGAATTCATAAATCACTAATTAGTTTGTCAACTAAATTTCTTATTAAATAATTAAAATTTACTTAAACTAAAATTAAAAATTAATTCATTTATTTTCTGGTGCTGTACATAACATTTGTACTGCAATTTATTGTAAAAAGTAACGAAGACTAGTCAAAAACACATTAAATACAAGAAAATTATAATTTCATAAGGTTTAAATAATCCTGAAATGTAAAATAATGATTTTCATTAAATATTTCAGAATTAATATTTAAATATTTATATATCTACAAAGTGTAATTTAGTGCTTATGCCGGATCTTTTGTAGTATCTTCTGCAGCATATCTCCATCTATACCATGAAACTTTCATGCGATCCCAAATATTTTCTAATGAATCCATAGCAGGTCTGACATCCAATAATGCAAATTTATATTCCTTATCGATTTGTCCACCATCATAATAATCTATTACATATCTTATATTTTTACCGCATCTATCTACTATCCAATCATGCCTGTCAAATGGTAAGCCATATCCAAGCCAATAACGAATTCTTGCACGAGGTGAATAATCTTTTGCTTTACCACCGAAACTTTTTAATTTTGGATTACCACATTCCATTGCATGTAAAGCTTCCCATTTTAATACTTCTTGCCAAGCTTGTTCATTATTGGCATTGTGAATTTTAATAATGTCATCCATATCTTTTGGTAAAATATCTTCATCTTTCCAACGCCAACCTTTACGAAGCATAGCATTCCAGAACATCTGTGGTGATGGATAAACCCAGAATCCACCTTCTTCACTTGCTTTTGGAATTGTAGAAACTTGTCTTTCCTTTGATAGTGAAAATGGTTGATCTGGTGCAGGATTTTGGTTTTCACGTGGCATCATGTTCAGTGGATTGATTTCATCAGTGTCCATTGAAATAGGACATTCACTTTTCGTTTGAACTGGTGGACTATTTTCATTATGAACTGGACATTCTGAAATTGATTCTGAAGTTTTCTTAGAAGGTTGAGAAGCTGATGCGACTGTGTTTCCCATTTTATTACATATCTTATTCAAAAATAATATTTATTTTTCATTAAACAATAATTATCAAATACGATCTAAGTTACAATATATTCATACACTTACGTTTTTCCGAATATATGAAAATGTCTTCTTTATAGGTTAAATTTTTAGAAACATCAAAAATACTGATAAATATTAATATGTATAAAAATTAAAAAATTAAAATAATTTCAGGAACCAAAGAAATGCAATAATTGTTCAAGAAAATTAAAAATCATTAATAATATCAATGTTTATCAGCATTTTTGAAATTACCATGTTACACTAGCGAATATCGTTAAAATAGCGCTCGTAATCTATATCTAGATGATCCGAACTATATAACGCAATACTATCTTAGAAAACGTGCTTGTGAAACCATTAAAGTTTTAAAACTGGGTAAATAGAGCATCACCATTTGAAAATTATACTGATTTTAAATATAGATATTTTAAGTTATTTAAATATTAAAAATATATAATCAAAAATTATTTTTTTTTTTTGACTATACAAAATTTAATCAGTTTCAAATATTATTGAAATTATTGAACATATTTATTAAATTTTAAAATATTTAATTGATGAAAGAATAAGTATAGAAATTTTAATATATTAATCGTAATTATTAAATTGTACAAAAAATATTATCATTTCATGATATTTTTCTGTCAAATAGCTATATTGGTAACGATAATATGTTGTAATATTTCGAGTTTTGTTTACTTTTCTTTAAAAAATGTGATTTATTTAATTCATTTTATATTATTTGAGCTAGATTAAAATGTAATTTGTATTTTTTTTTATTTAAATTTTAGTGTTTAAGTCAACTTTCATCTTGGAATGAAATCAACAAAAAAATAAATACAATTTTGAACGATGACTATAATACTATTTGGCAGACACCAAAAAAAGATGATTTATTACCTTGGATTTTAACAGTAATGATTTTTATATTAATATTATAATGTTTTACGCGTTTCTTAAGTGAAATATAAATAATAATGAATAAATTTTAAGGGACAATTGCAAAAGACGCTGAATGATTTATCCATGGGCAATACATTAGAAACTAATTTCTTTGAAAACTTTGACGATTGGACTATTAATAAAGATTTCGCGATAACAAAATCATTTGGCGAAGAAATGTCGATGTTCTACGTGTGTAATCAACAAACATCTGAAACGGAAGTAAGTCGTTGTCTGCGGAATTATCTTGATAGTGCGCGGGAGCAGTGGATGCAGTCTAATTGTCATGAAAAAGAATCAAGACTTCACATCCTTATGAAACTTGGAAGAATTAATGATATTGACATGTATCTTAGAACTGTCAAATCAAAGAATAATATAGCGGTTGCCAGGGAATTAATAAGCTGTTGGAAAGAAAACATACCTGAAATTGGAGATGATCTACTAAATTGGAATATACGCATAAATTATAGAGTAGCTCTTGCATTTATGCTAATTGAGGCATTCAAGAATTTATCTATAGATTCTGGGTATAAAATTTAAATATTATTATAATTTTTAATATATTTTAAAATTAAATTTTTTACAACTATTTTAACAAATATTATTTGTTGTAGTATACTGTTTGAATTATTATTAATAAGTCTAAATCAAAATCTGCAAGGTGGCAAATTGGCGATCGAAAATAAAAATGCGCTAGTAGCGCAAAAGTACATATGTAGAATTAAAAAATCTCTTGATCAAGTTGCATCCACAGACTTATCCTTATATCATCAAGAGTTAGCTATTATAGATTCGCGGTACAAGTTTTTGTGCGGTGAAAATGAACACGACCCGATTAAAAAGTGTAGACATTATTTTAGTTCGTGGCAACTCACCGACCCTATTGTGAAAGAAACTAATGCTGATGCTTCAATAAAAGAAAAAGCAAAGGATCATTTATTCGATGTAACTTCGAGACTTGTTGATGTAGTTCAAAAAAATCCGGAAAGTATTAAATGTTTTATGAATGATGATTTCATTTTGGATACTCTTAAAGTTAACGTTCCAGAAAAAATTGAAGAATCTTTATTAATTTATAATCACAATTTACTAAAGACAAATTGTGAAGAAAAAAATAATAATAATTTAGTTAAAAATTATATGAAATTCGCAATGTATTGTCACGAACTTTTATACAACAAAGGAGATAGAAATTCAACTTTACTGGAAGAATTTACTTCCGCTGTTTTAAATGCTATGAATTTAGGCTCTTCAAAAGCTATTCTTTATTTTTCTTATCTTTTAAAACACTCGCTATTTAAAAACAACGAGAAAATAGCGCAACTTTTTGTCGATAAGTGTCAAACTATACCTTCTTGGATGTTTTTACACTGGCAGGTAAAGAAATAGTATAATTCTATTTAAATATCTTTTTAAATACAATTTTTTTTTTTTTATAAAAACATTTAATAAAATTACTTTTTACTGTAAAAAATTAATTTTTTTACTTTACAGAACCAAATTATTTCTTATCTTATTACTCCACTTGCGCCTTTTATTTTACCAATTGTTCAAAATTTGGTAAGAGACTATCCAAATGCAGTAATGTGTAGTTTCAGGGAAGTTTATGAAGCAAATCCTCAATTAAAAAGTGATCCAGTAATAGATTCTTTATATAAGTCTTTATTCATTGATATTAGAATAGAATTTTTTTTCAAAGCATTAGAATATTTATGTCAACCAGAGCATTACTTAAAATATCATTTAATGAAGTTAATACAAACAACAAACAATAATAAAACGTTCGTTGAAGCAATAGACTCTTTACTTGATAAGGTTTGTAAAAATATTTATTTTTTTTTTTTTTTTGATTTATTTTTATGGTCTTCTTATACAAATTAATATACTGCAAGAAATAATTTTTTACAGATTTTTGCAAATTCCGAAAGTAAGGAATTATCTTTACAGGGCAAAGTATTTAAACAAGTTCTCAAAACTCACCGTAAAGATATAGAAAAATTGAAAACCTCAAACAATTATAAAATATGTATTAAAAAAATTAATGCTATTCTTAATGAAGCAATGAGGTTGAGATTACGAAAGAAAAAATTGATAGATTTAGAAGAGTATAGTCCTTATTTGAGATATTTTACCAATAGTGAAGTTGATATTGAAGTGCCCGGTCAGTATGACGGAAAAACTAAACCTTTGCCACAATATCATGCAAAAATTATGAGAATTAATAGTTTAGTAAAAATCAGTAAATATAAAAGTAATCTTATGAAAATAAATATGATTGGAACAAATGCAAAAATCTACGAATTTTTAATTAAACTTGAAACAGAAGTACGCCAAGATCAACGGATGCAACAGATATTTAAAACTATAAATGAGATTTTGTGCGAAGATATTAAGTGCAATAAACGACGATTATACGTAAATACATATAATACAATAACGCTATCGAATTCGCTTAGTCTCGTTCAATGGGTAAATGCGACAAAATCAATGAAGGAATTTATAGAATTTTCTACAGGTGATAAAACTTGTTTACAGTCTGTAGCAAAAAAATACCAAGAATGGATAGATGAAGCTTCATCTTCTGAATCACCTTATAAAAGTTATAGTTATAAACAAGCTCTTTTAAAGTACAATGCTAATTGTGTTTGTACAAAAATGGAAGAATTCGTTAGCAACATTGATTGTGATCTTTTAAAGAAAACATTTATGCAAATTAGTCCTTCTCTTGACTGTTTTATTCAAGTAATATTAGAAAATAAAAGTACATATATATGCGTATAAAATGGTATTTATGAATTTATTTTATTGATTTGCAGCTACGACATACCTTTATAACTAGTTATGCCACTATGTGCACGTTACATTGGATTACGGGTATCGGTGACCGACGTTTAGAAAATACTCTTATAGAGGTGAATACCGGAAAATGCTTTGGCATCGACTACAGTTTAGTTTTTGGAGCAGGGATTCACTTACCGATTCCTGAATTAGTACCTTTCAGACTATCTGCTCAAGTTTTGAGTTTTCTAAAGCCATTTAAAGATAAAGATTTATTAGGTGTAACTTTAAGTCATGTTCTTAGTGCTTTGAAAAGTAAAAAGAACTTGATTTCAACTTGTGTAGATGTATTTTTAAATGAATCTATAGATTGGAATCGACAATTAAATGAACAAATACAAAATAATAGTGAACAGAATAAATGTATTTATTTTATCTAATATTTTATATTTTTGAAATAAGATTCGTTATTTAATTTTATTTTATTTTGTAGGTATTAAATGGTCTTCGAAAATAAAATCTACTATTTTACAAAAAAAACTAAATGGTGTTAAGCCCTCTCATATTATGTTAGAAGAATTGTCTTCTATATATGAGAATGATGAAGACAATGAATATTTTACTTTATATAAACATATCGTAAATGGCAGTGAATTTCATCATACTACTGCTAGAGCAATCATAAAAAATTGTGATCTCACTCCTGATGAACAGGTTCTTATAGTATATTTTGTTAACTATAACAATGATGTAGCAGTATTTAATTTTTTATTATAAAATACATTAAACTTAAGAATAATATAAAATGCTCAATTGAAACCAATTAATTTATACAAATTCTCTATAAAATACAATAAAAATAAATTACAATTTAATTGGTTACAATCAAGCATTTTAAGTGAGAATATCTATAAAAAACTTAATGAAAATTGAATTCATATTTTTAAATCATTGATAAAATAGATAAGCTATACAATTTTTATTTACATATTTTTGTATAATATATTTTCTTTTACAATATTTTATGTGATTTTAGGTTCAATGTTTGTTGGATCAAGCCACAGACCCAAATATTTTAGGACGTATGTGGGTTGAATGGTACCCTTTTGCATAATGGATGTTGTATTTAAGATTTATCGCTACAATATCAGAATAGCTTATGTAAATAATTTTTTATATTTATTATTTAAAAAATAATTATATTTTTTAAACTAAATCAATATATTATTTTTATGTACATATTTATACATATAATAAAATGGAAAAATATTTATACATTGAAATGAAATATATTTTTACAATTTTAATTAAAATATATGAAGTTTTAATTTGTTTACACTTTCCTTTTTTAAATTAATGATAGATAATGTATCTAAATCTTTAAGATAAAAGATGTTTATCTTCTGCTTCTAACCTCTAGTATGATATTTTTTAATGTATATAATGCAAGAAATATTCTATTAATTTATTTTTAATATTTATTTTTATAAGAAATTAATATGAATTTTAAAATTACAAATAAAATTACAAAACAATTCTTCTATCGTAATTTTAATTATTATACATGTGTGCAACAAAATGTTAAGCAAAGTAGTAGAATTTCCAGCTCAACTGTTTGTCAACATAGAAATGAAAATTGTTCTTCCAATTTTATTTTTCCAAATCATTTTTCAAAAAAATTTTCAAATCAAGCAATATTTCCATCATATTTGAATTTTCAACGACGAAGCATATCAAGTGAAACGGTAGGAAAAAATTCTGAAAATTTGTCAAAAATTTCGATAATAGATTTAACTCCAACTAATGAAGCTGTAAAAATGAATTCTAATTCATATTCATATGAGTTATTAAGTAATTTATCAAATATGAAAATAGTACAATGGGCCCAAGATTTACTTTTACAAGTACATGAAATAACTGGACTACCATGGTGGGCCTCAATTATATTGACTTCATTTGCTTTAAGGATGATTGTTACTTTTCCTTTTACAATAATTCAGGTATTAAAAATTATTGAAAAATTCTTTTATATTTATGAAAATATTCTATGTGGTATTTTTTAATTTTGAATATTTAAAAATATTAAACTTTTGTAATAATTTTAATATGTTCATTATTTTAAATATCGATCCTTCTGAAAAAATACAACTTGGTCTATTTAAAATTTAGAGTAATCTGGGTTTTTTTTTTTTTTAACAAAACATAAGTATATTAAAGAATCATAAAAATATAAAAAAAAATAAAATTAAGTTAGAAATAACATTTTATTAAAAATAATAATTATTATTTATATAATTTAGATACATAATAATGCAAAACTAGAAATGATTAAAGAAGAAATGGATGAAACAGTGAAGCAATTAAAAAAAGAAGCAAATTATGCATGTACTTATCACGGATGGCCAGAAAGCCTCGCAAGACAAAAATATGCAGAAGCAGTAAGAATTTATTAAAATTCTAACATTTATTCAATTATTAAAAGTTAATTATTTATAATCTATTTTTTAATAGTAAAAATCAAATGCAATTATTTAATTTAGGTTCAAAAAGAATGGAAAAAATTGGAAGTAAGAGAAAACTGTCATCCTGCAAAAAGCTATGTTGTTATGTGGTTGCAATTTCCAGTATGGTTTGCTTTTACAATAGCTACAAGAAATTTATGCAGCATGCTTCCATATCAAGATATTAGTATGTGCTTTTTAGAATTGAGATAACAATATTTAAATAATATGAAATGAATAATAATTTATGTATATTATATTTACAGAAGCTCAAATAATTTTTGTAGAATTGACAACCGGTGGATTTGGATGGATGACAAATCTTACCGAACCAGATCATCTAATTATACCAATTTTAATGGCCTTGATAAATTTATCCATTATTGAAGTACATTCTTTTTTTCAATAAAAATTTGCATGTAAATAAAATAAACTTTTTGTAATTAATATGTGTTATTTATTTTAGGTTCATCAAATGTTTAGAGATAAACCAATGACAAAAATTGAAAAGTGGAAATGTAATTTATTTAGAGGTATAAGTCTCTTAATAATACCTATTTCAGGATTTGTACCAGCAGTAAGTATATACATTTTAAAATAAATAACAAACATTAAAATTTTAATAATTTTAATTTTATATTAGTATTATATCAAGATAATTTTATAAAACTTTACTTTTATAAGATAATGTTAATTTTTTTAAAACATTTTTTTTTTTACTCAACTGATTTTTCGATTTTTACAATTTTCATTTAATTAATTTTGAGCTATTATAAAATTCTAAGAAAAATAAGTTTTAATAATTACATAATTATTTGCATTGAAATACAATATTAAAATAAAAGTAAATAAAACTTTAATCAAAATAATATTATAAATTAATTTCTATTTAAATGAAGTGAAACAACATTATCCTATATTTATAAAATATTCAATACTAAATTTATATATTATACATATAATATTATTAAATTTTTAATCAATATTGAATTATAAACTTTTCTATTATATTATTACAATTAAAATATAAAATAATAACTACGAATTTTTCAAAAAAATTATTTTTATAATAGCAAAGATGCCGATGTTAAATATTTTTAATCTATTGCATTTTTTTATAAAAATTTTTTTAAATAAAAATACGATAATTAATTTTATAACTACAAATTTTGTGCAATA
This sequence comes from Chalcis sispes, assembly GCA_949987625.1. NCBI lineage: Eukaryota > Metazoa > Arthropoda > Insecta > Hymenoptera > Chalcididae > Chalcis > Chalcis sispes. Next base: position 72,339,784 of record OX465094.1, read on the forward strand.
TTTTATACAACAAGAATCTTTAATTGGTTATAATTTATCATCAAGTCAAGTAACGGAAAGTCCTTCAATCTTGTTAATCGAACATTTTTTTTTTATTTTCGTTTTAATTCAAGGGGAGGTCAAAACAACATATCCGATCGGCAACATAATTTTTTTTAATTTCTACAGCTTTAAAATGCAAAGATTTGTTTACTCTTAAACATTTTTGTAATGGAACGACAATTATAAAAGTTGAAGAAAATTTAAGAAATAAATTAATATGTTTTACAACGTTTTTAAAAAGAAAAAAAAATCGATTTCCAATAAATTTTACAACTATTTAATGAATAAAATAAACGATGGCATTTATTTAAGTTTAAATTTTATTTTAGAATAAAATACGGCATTATCACATAAATTTAATAATTGTCGTTTACTTTTAAGGCAACGTCTTTCTATTGGTTAAGCAGTAGTTTATACGGAATGCTGCAGGCTTTTATAATTCATTCGTTGCGTGTAAGACGCTTCTTCGGAGTGCCGATCGTCGAATCCGAGCTGGAACATCCGTATCGACACTTCTATAGTAAACTGAAGTCAAGGTTGCGCTTATCCAAAGAATGAAGAGAGAAGATGCGAGAGAAAATGATTAAAGAGGTGCGCGCATGTTTTTCTCTAGAAAATCGTTAATATTGTGTATGCGTGCGTGTACATGTGCAATCTTGCATGAATATCTATTGCATAATTGATGTGGCAAAAATGACGCTATTCATTTGATGCCTACTTTTATATATTTTTAATTTTTTTTTTTTTTTTTTTTTTTTCTACTTCTCCGTCCTTCCGCACGTTTCCGATTCTCGTTTACTGCCTCCTACTTTCATTGTAATTGCTGTCTTTTATAGTCGATTAACGATGCGGGAAATTTTGTAGCGTCAACCGATTATATCGGGAAAACACGATAATTATGCGTGTACTATTGACTTTGATCTCGCGAGACACTGCATGAGAGATAAACTTAGAAAATTACGTCACATTATTTCCAAGATAATTTGCGAGGGGATGATGCTTAAAAACGAACGCTCAAAAACTTCGCTTGTTCATTAAGCTTCGGACGATCTAGACGTTCGTTAGTTCTTTTTTTTTTTTTTTGTAATACTTTTTTTTTAGTTTGAGCAAATATTTACATCATAGACAAGCATGAAGTCGAATTTAGTTTATTTTTGTATTGCATTATGTGCATTTCAATACTTCGATCTAGTCAATGTAAGTAATTATTACTTTTTAAAATATCCTGTATAAATCTTGCTGTTGCAATAAAAAATTAAATAATTAAAAATTCGATTTATTTAAATTTTTTTTATTTTAAAAATTAATACAATTAATAATTCACATATTTTTTTTTTTACTTCAAATTTTCAAACAATTATCTAAAGCAATTAAAAAAATTTTATTTTCTTGATTATAATTAATACAATTGTTTAATTGTAATTAATAATTTTATGTTTGAAGCTGCATTTGTTAATCGAATACAAATTACAAAGTAAAATCAAAACACACGTGTCGGTAATTATTTTTTGCTGACTACTGTAAATTTTTAATATTGAAAAGCAGTTTATTTTTAGAGATTACAATTTATTCTCAAATCGTTATTACAAGAAGCCGATAATGATTCGCATACGAAATAAATGCATCGCAAGGTTGCAAATAAATGATAACAAAAACTGTGACCTTATCAATTTTATCACACCTTTAAAAATTTATAAGGTTTTAAAAAATTTTATTTTTCCATGTAAATTTTTTCAATAATGATTCATTTTTGTAAATAATTAAAATTTAAAAAATAAAAAATAAAATAAAATAAAATAAAAGAAAGAATAGTAAAAAATATATAATTTTTAAATTTATCTCGAATCTAATTATTAAAACTATTAAAAATCATATTTTAATAAAATATACCTTTCATTTTATAGAGTGATATCATGCCTTATCCAGGCGATTGTACAAAGTATCAGCTATGTGACTACAGCGGATGTTTTGTATTCGATTGCGCCGCCGGAACTGAATTCAATCCAAAAGTAAATGTTTGCGACTACCCTTTACAAGATCGAGGCTCTTGTGATTCATTCCCCATCAACACAATTCCTAGTGGACAAAGTTGCTCTAAGTGTGCGTCAGGTGGCCATGGATCTAACGCTGGAAATCCGGGAAATCAAGGTCCAAACGCCGGACATCCAGGAAGTCATGGTCCAAGTGCTGGATTTTCTGGAAATCAAGGTCCTAGCGTTGGTTATCCCGGTAATAAAGGCCCCAATGCTGGATTTCCAGGAAATCAGGGTCCGAGCGTTGGATATTCCGGTATCAAAGGACCTACTGCTGGGTTTCCCGGAAATCAAGGTCCTAGCGTTGGATATCCCGGTAATAAAGGACCCAGTGCTGGATTTTCCGGAAGTCAAGGTCCTAGCGTTGGATATCCCGGTAATAAAGGCCCCAGTGCTGGATTTTCTGGAAATCAAGGTCCCAGTGTTGGATATCCTGGAAATAAAGGCCCCAGTGTAGGATTTCCTGGAAATCAAGGTCCCAGTGTTGGATATCCCGGTAATAAAGGCCCCGGCGCTGGATCGCCTGGAAACCACGGTCCCAGTGTTGGATATCCTGGAAACAAAGGCCCCAGTGTAGGATTTCCTGGAAACAAAGGACCTACTGCTGGATATCCTGGAATTAAAGGTCCCGGTGCTCTCCCGTATCCCGCCAATCAAGGTGCTGGTTACAACCATGGAAGTCAACAACCTTGTTCTAAATGCTCTGGAAATCAAGGTTCTCCTAGTGGACATTCAGGAATTAAACGTCCATCTGGTGGGTATGCTGGAAATGATGAGGATGACGGTGACGATGACGACGGTGATTATGATGATGGTTATTCAGGAGGAAACACTGGTTCCGTTGGCCCAGTAAAAAAGACATCAAATATGCCATATCCAGGTGATGGTGGACCTTGTGTTTCATGCGGAGGAAGTCCAAATTCTGGTGCTGCATATCCAGTTAAACAAAGCGGCGGTGCTCATTCTGGAAACAGTGACTGTTAACTCTAATAAATGTCGAATTGTTATAAGCGAGACAATATGATTATCGAATATTATTTATACGTTTGTAATTATTAGATAGTTATATAACGTTGTAAATAAATTATTAATATTTTCAAAACATAAGTTGTTTTAATGTGATTTTATTCTCATATGCGACAATTAGAAGACAACTTCTTTAACATATAATTACTTTAATTTTGCAATATCATTGTACATTTTTCCTATTTCAAACTTTATTGAAAAAATAACCCACTTTAGATTTTATTTAAATTTAATACCTTTGTTTTAACATAAAATTTTGTTTTTCAAATTATAACCATTGAATTTTATTGAATTTAATTTATACATTGCTTTTAATAAATATCTTAAATATATTTTATAAAAATAATCAAACAACTGCATTTTATGTAAAATTAAATTATTTCACAAAAAAAAAAAAAAGAAAAAAAATTATACCCAAATTAATTGTTATATTTACAAAATATTATAACAGTTTGTTTATTATTTGATTAATTTATAAAATTTTATTTAATTTATGTAGTATAAAAAGGTTGATAAAATATATCGTGTTAGAATATAAATAAGATATTAATTAAGTTTTTAAATTTGAATATAAATATCGCTCATCTATTATTACGCTAATAATGTGATTTTCAATTTTTATTAATAATTAAAATTAAAATAATATTATCAGAAATATTACATGTATAAAACATGCAGTTTATTTTTTTGAAATGCAGTTTGTGCTAAGTTTGATGTTAATTAAAATTATTGTTTAAATACATTTTTATTAAAATAAAATGTTTTTAAATAAAAATGTATAAGCTACAAAAAGAATTATCTTATTCATCTTTATTGTTATTAGATAACAGATACATATCTTCTGCTACTAACCTTATATGTGTTTCAAAATTGTTTTTTAACTTTTCATAAAAGAAACTTCTTTTAAATATGATGAGGAATCCTATTATTTTAAATAGAATTATATTCCAAACTTTTAAAAAAAATTATTGTTCTTTATCAATACAACACAAAATTTATAAAAATCAAAACAGAATTAATTTTCATTATAATTATAATAATTATTTTTCATGCATTATTTTTAATAAAAATCAATTTCAAAAAAATGTGTGTGGCGGATCTATGCCTTTATTTATAAGTTTTCAAAGAAATTTGTCAAACACAGCATTTGTGACAAAAGAAACTGAAAAAGCAACAGAAACTGTAGTAAATCAAACATCAGCAATAAATGAAATTACAGATCCAACATTTTTTAATAGTGTAGTTGATACTTTAAATATTTTGTTCGCTGAAATGGGTTATCAAGCTATTTTAGAATTGAATGAATTTACTGGTCTACCATGGTGGGGAACAATTGCACTCATACCTTTTGTGTATCGAACAATATTTATTTTTCCAGTTGCTTTGTATCAGGTATTATAATCATTTTATTTAACTGTATATTTATCATAAATATCTAATTCTTAATATAATCATAAATATATAATTCATAATAAATTTATAATAAATCAAATTATTTTTTAAACATTATTATTAGACATTTATTTACTTTTACTTTTTAATTTTAATTTTACAATTTCTATTATGTATTGATAGATTTACACATTTAATAGTTTGATAAAAAATATATTCGGTATTATATTAATCACCAAAATTTAAAAATGTATAAAATCACAAAAAATATAATTATTTTAGAAAAATTTAATCACAAAATTTGAGGCAGCGTATTTTAATATATTAAACTATATTGAAGAATTAAAAGAAATAGAAAAAGAAAAAAAATCAAATTCATTATCAGTTTCATTGGATAACAAGTTTATAATGATCAAATATGAAGATGAAGTAAGTAAAATGTTTTGCATATTTTAAAAAATGAATATATATATATATATATATATATATACATACACTCATCTATTTATTTTAAAAGGGTATCTTATTATTAATTTTTTACAATTCATTAAAATATTTAAATATTAGACTTTGAATTCATTATTAAAATAGATAAAAATTGTTTATTTTTTAAAATAAAAAAGTGAAAGACATTAATTTCATACAACAGTTAATTTGAACATAATGTCGGCTAATCAGTTAATATCTGAACGTAAAAAGAAAAAACTAAATGAAACAAATTTCAAATGTTGAAAAAGATTTTGGTTGGGATTGCAGAAAACTGTTAATAACAATTTTTTTTTAGTTATTACCAGTTTTCCTTTATCTAAACTGCAACTTAACTAGATAAAAATGTTCAAACTGAAATTTATAAACATTTTTACAAGATGGAAACCAAACAAATCAGTTAGTAACTAAAAAAAAAACTAAAATAAATTGCAAAAAACATTTGATAACAACTTATATTTATTTAAAACTGAAGAGAACTATAAAAATTTTAAATTACAACTTTTTTTATAATGTAAAAATTAAATATATCAGTTGATAGCTGAACAAACATATATTAATGCACTTTGCAGTTCCAATTCAAACTTTTTTCTACAGGTAACTTCAGCTAACTGCTTTCCTTATCTATTTACATTTATTTTTTTTGCCAGGGTGATAATTATATGTAGTTTGCTTATGTTTAAAAATAAAAATATCATTATCTTTGTCACTGTTAAAATAATTATTTGAATTTAGATAGATGAAAAAGAAGACGAATTTTTTAGAAAATACAATTGTAATCCACTAAAACTTAGTTTGCTTCCTACAATACAATTATTCATTTGGACAACTTTTACCTTAGGCACAGCCAAATTATGCCTGCACCCCCAACTAGGTATTCGTATGTATTTCTTTTAACTACTAATATGTAGATTTGTTAAAAGTATTTAATGTTTTAACATTTATATTTAAATTTAGAATTATTAAATGGTGGCTTTGGATGGGTGACAAATCTTACAGATATTGATCATTATATGATCTTACCTATTACTTTTGGATTAATCAATTTAGCTCTCATTGAGGTAAATCTATTGCAAATTTTTTTTTTTTTATTATTGAAATTTATTATTTTTATATTTTTTACTCTAGGTTCACCAATTTATGAATAATGCAAATACAAAAGAAAGAAATAAATTAATATGGTCTTTTAGACTTATTACACTATTATTAATGGGAGTTGCTACGCAAATACCTGCAGTGAGTAATTTTTATTTTTTTAAGTATTTTTATTGTTGCTTTTGTGAAATATTTTTTAATATTTCCAATGTAGATTAAAATAAAATGAAGAATATTCTTTGTACCATATCTCACATATTTATACAAATTTTCTAAATACATAAATGATTTAAAAACGTAAAAATTTTTTTAATAGAATATTGAATATTAAAATTATTTACTCAATATTCAATTTGTAATATCAAAATAACTTATGACTTGCATGATGGATCCTTTCATTAAACTAACAATTCTTCACATTAAAAATTTATAATTTTCAATAAATACACTAAAATTTTATACATAATTTGTTTTCTTTATCAGGGAGTCAATATTTATTGGATAAGTAGTAGTTTATATGGACTATTACAAGCTTTACTATTAAAAACACGATTGATGAAGCGTCTATTGAAAACTCCAATATCTGAAACACAGTTAACACATTATCGTAAATAAAAAAGGTAAATAAATATAATTAAAAAATAAAATGAAATAATTGCTTTAAAAATAAAAACGATATGTACACCACACATTCTTGATTAGATATTGTTAGTATGTAGCGTAATTAATGTAATTGCAGCAGTTACAAACAACTCGTTTACCGTTATTGTAAATTCTTAATTTTCATCAATAGTCTTCCATATGTTTCCGATTCTCATTAACAATTTCTATTTTTCAATTCACTAGCTGTATTCTATTGTCGATTAAAGACATAGAGAATTTGCGGTGTCAATGATTACATCGGGAAAATGTAATGATTATGTGTGTATACATCGATGACGCCTACTATGATCTTGCGGTAAATTACAACAGAGGAAAAATTACGCCACGTTGTTTTCAAGGCAATTATCGAGTGTCGGCTAAGTCTTTAAAAACGAATGCTTAAAAACATTCCTTCTTATTAAGTCTTAAGCATTCTTATAGTTTACAAAACTATTTTTACAATAGCTTTTTAAATAGTTTTAATTGTACGTAGTAAGAAAACATGAAATTTAGTTTAGTTTGTTTTTGTTGTACGTTAAGTGCCTTCCTTCTTGTTGATATGGCCATTGTGAGTAATTATCACGTTAAAACATTTCATAATATTTTTAATTTATAAAAATTATTTTTATAAAGCGAATATTTACTACAGTGGTTTTAAAATTGTCAGAATGTTTAAAAAGTTATTTCTAAAACAAGCATATTAATAATAATCAACGTCAAACAAACGAAACAAAATTTTTCGATTTTTATATTTTGAAATTATTTTCAATTTTTTTAAACTTTAATTTTAAAAAATGTTGATGTCATATCGTTGAACATTTAATAAAGTTCAATGGTTTAAATTTAAAAATTCATAAGCGCTTGAAATCATATTTTAATTTTCAAATGTAACGTATTAAAATTATTATTAAGGTAAATTTCAAATGTACCTTATTAAAAAACTTTCCCATTGTAGAGTCAAGTGATGCCTATTCCGGGCGACTGTACCAGTTATCAAGCATGTGACAACAGTGGCTGTTTTGTCTTTCAATGTGAGATCGGTACCGAGTTTAATCCTACAATACAAGCTTGTGATTATCCCTTAAAAGATCGAGGTGACTGCGGCGATCGACACGTCGTGGATTAGGTACCGAATTTTTCGGAAAATCTTGTACCGGCTGTCTCTTATCTTGATAACCTTGCCAAATACAATTCTTACCCGAGCAATCAAGCTTTCAGTGCTACATATCCAGGAAATACTATTAGATTAAGCAAAATACGTGTACACTTATATTATATTAAATAATTATTGTTGTATGCAAATAAATTGTTATTTTTAAGATACGAGTGCTCATAAAGATGATTTTATTTCTATTATTAATGTTTGACAAGAAAAATGTGATTATTTTTGCTAACTATTCAAATTATTTGCACTTTATAAAAATTACAATGCCATATGTTGTTTACTTATTTGTTGCGCGTATTAGTAACGGTATCGTATTTTTTTAAATCATTGAAAAAATATTTTATTGAAATATGCATTAAATTGAAAGAAAAAAAAAAGTAAAATAAAAAATGATAAAAAATAATGGTATTTTTTTAAATATTAACCGGACAATAAAAACTTTTTTTTATCTTTAAACGATACTTTTTAACACGTTTCGTGCCACGGCAATTTTTAAAGATTACATTACATTACAGTTTTTCAGTACTAAAAACCTATAATTAGCAGGAAAAAGATATAAATTTTAATATGCATATTAAATTTTAATATTTAATTGTCTATATTTGACTCTACAATAAATTTTTTAAGAATTCTTTGTTTTTTAATGAGAATTCCAAATGGCCTGAACGGAAGTGCAGCGGGGGTCGTATACGTCCCACATGGCACGGAACGTGTTAATATTAGATTTCAAAACGTGTAAAGAAAATCTTTATCATTTTTAATTTAATAAATTGAGCTTTTATCGTATAGGCGAAAATATTATTTACAAATTATTCTCATCAAAAACATTTTATTTATTAATGAAAAATCAGAACCAGAATTAAAATTTATTTTTTAATCGACCTAGTTTATTATCTTATTCTTTTAATTTTCTCAGTAATGTAAAACCAAACAGTTCGAGTAGTCAATGGCACTTTGCATTTTTTAATAGCAAAACAAGATTCATCTGATAAATTCTCATGTGATTTCTGGAAAACAATTTGGTGAGTAAACGATAAGTCCGTAATGTAGCCTTTGACTCTTACAAATTTACAAGACAATCTAGTGTCACTTGGTTTTTCCCGTCTTAATTCGTTAAACAAGAGGGAGTTTGTTAAGGGGACTCGATGATGGGCTTTAATTCACTGGAAACAAGAAGTCGAGTATATACAAGACAGACTTTTTTTATAAATGCATATCAATTACGGCAATTGAAAAGTTTGCTGTAGTTTGTAAACTTGAACATTTTGTCGTCTAATTGATTTACTTTTTATTGGATAACTCAAACAAATTAGACTCTTTTCTCTAAAAATGAATACATGTAGGCATTTTTTTAAACGTATAAGTACATCTGATGTAAAAATGATTCACGATGATTTATCCGAAAAATATATCTAATTTAAATTTTATGTTTCGATATTTAAAACGTTATGAATATTTTTATAAAGAAAGTATAATGTAAACGTATAATTTAGTCAACCTGTGAAAAAAATTGAATAGTTCGTCAAAAAGTAAAAAAAAAAAAAAAAAAAAAAAAAACAAAAAACAAAAAAATACGTCCATCTCCGCCACTCTCCCATCGTTTATCTCAATCGAAACACGCGCGAGCACAATAAAGAACATCATTTTATCATTTTAATCTCGTAGCGCAATATTGACGGACAATTTTTTCGTTGTGCGTACATTGCACAGCTCGCGTACTTTTCGTCCCGCAAGCTCCTTCGCAATAGCCTCGTGCGATACTGCAACACTTTTTTTATATACGTAATACAGAAACGCGTATATACCGCGCAACGAGGGGTCACGATCCAATTCTCGCTTATCGAGCTCCGTCATCTCTAAGTATTCTTTTTAACGCTAACGAATTCGTTCACGTTTTCTCGTGTTTTATGATACATTGCTTCTTTTCTTTCTTTTCTTTTCTTTTTTTTTTTTCTTTTCTTTACGATAAAAGTTTTATTTTAGTAAATTTGAGCTGGTAATACGCTTACCCTTTTATTTTTTGTGTGTTTATAATATATTTTTGGGAATCGATAAAAAAAAAAAAAAAAAATTGTAATGTTTAGTACAAATGTGTTAATGAATATCGATTGAAAATTTGGTAAATTAGACATTACGTAAAAAAGAAACCAAGTATATTCAAAGGTAAAAATAATTTTGAATCGTTGCTTTGAGGAGAATTCTAATGTAGCGATGAGTAAAATCTTTGAATCGAGGTAGTTATTATTACTAAATAGAAGATAATGGCATCAATCAATCGTTTCTCTCTCAATAACTAGAACTAACGGCATAATAAAACGATTGATTCGATCGCAGCGAGAAAAATAACCATTTTATTATTATTATTATTTATTTATTTTATTTTATTTTATTTTTTTTTTCGTGCCGTATATGTAATTGACAGATTTTACTGTTTAAAATTGAAAATTCAAAAGTCTTAACGGTAAAATGCATGCATTTTTTATTTTTTATTAAATTTTTCATTAGAACGATCTATTGACTTTTTACAATCTGACAATCAACGATATATTACTTGTTCTCAATTTCCTCTTCATTTTCTGTACCGAATCTTAAAAACCAAAAAGTCTAACGCATAAATTGAAAAAAAAAAAAAAAACAAACAAACAAACAAACAAACAAACGCGACGATAAGTAAATCATCAAATTCGCGAGATGAAAAAAAGCAAGGGCAATAAACCACTGAAAAGTCCATCCGTGAAGCAAACTCGAACGATCGAGTCTAAGAACGGCAGAACGAAGAAAGATCGAGCAGCCGTCGAGCAGATGCGTCGAGTTACTCGGTGTTCATTGTCGTGGGAGACCGAAGCGTTTTAAGGCGACCCGCAGCGATAACCTTTTTTTTTTTTTTTTTTCAACGGTGTTGTTCTCCGTGAGCTTTCGGTTCAAAGTTAGTATACGGGGAAAAGCCGTGCGCGTAACGCGCTTCGACTTTTTACGGGAAAATTTTTATTTTACTTTTTTTGTACGAGAGAGCGCGAGAGATAATTTTTTACGCGTTGTTGATCGTTTTAATTTGCTTGATTTGTGCTTTCAATTTAATGAGTTCAGTGGTGAATCGCGATCCGCGATTGGCTTTATGAAGTTCGCGTTGGTGGATTGAATTTCTGTTTTTTAGTGTTTGAGATTGTTTACGGTATTGTTTACATTTTTTTTTTTGTTTTTGAATAATAATTAATTAATATAAAAAAAAAAAAAAAAAAAAAAATTAATTATATTAAAAAAGTTATGCATTTACCACATTTTTAGCGTTTGAAGAAAGTTTGATGTTTTAATTTTATTAAATTTCGTTATTGTAAACGTTAAATTTAAAAAATTAGTTTAAATGAATACAATTGCATATTATTTTTTTTTATGGAAAGTCTAAAAATATAAAAACTAAAATTTGTTATGAAAACATTAAAAAGGAATGTTAAATGTATAACATTGAAAGAATATACTTCGTTCATATTAAGAAGTTTATACGTAAAAAGTAAGTGCGTTATTAAGTTATCAAAAAGATTAACTACTCTGAATACCAATATCAGCTAGTAAGGTCATAAGCTCTATGAATTAAAAACATTTTACAATATCTATATATTTAAGCTGACACAAGTTCTAAGAATTGATAATAATGTTAACGACTATCTTCTTTTAAAATTAATAACTTTACATTTTTTTTACAATATTTAAAAATTATTCACTTTAAAAAAAAAAAAAATTTCATTATAAAAAATTATAATTTATTAAAATTTAAAAAATATTTTTTTACAATCTCTGATGCAGAAGCGATTCAAAACTGAACCAATGAAATAGTATCTACAGTAAAAATAAAAAACATTTAGACTAAGCGATAAAAATGACGGCGAGAAAGTGTGACATTTTCTTTGCGGTGCTTTTAAGCACTTACATGTTTAATCATTGCCTCGGAACTGAAAATGTCAATGTTAAAAAATCACTGCTCGATACGGAAAAAGATTTTCCTTTGAAGGTAAATATCACATGTTATTTTTTTTTTTTATATTCTTTCCTTTTACGATATAAAAATTATATATTAACAGTTTAAAATTCATTGTAAATGTTTTTTTTTTTTTTTATAAAAAAAAAAAAAAATGATTATTTTCTTGATATAAGAAACTAAATAATTTTTTAATTATGTTACAATGATTTAACAATTTTTTCGCAATAATTCTTTGATTCCAAGATCTTCAAGATTATTGAAAATCATAAAAATGCAGTAAAATTAGATAATTATCTATTCAAAAATAAAATAAAAACATCTTTGAGGAAGTTTATAACTTTCATGACTCACTTTAACAATAATTCTTATGATATATTATGACGATTTTTTAAAATGACAGTATAAGCGAATAAAATTTTACATTGTTAAAGAACGTAATTTTTTACCGTTAGATACCGATGATAAAGCATATTTAAAAATTTCGTTATATAAATCTTAAATTTTATAGAATTTTAATTTAAATATTTTTTGATTTTTATTTTTTAAAAACTAATACATTCCAGGACAATCACAAAGATGATATCACCGACGCTACTCATGAACTAAAGAAAAGAATCGTTAACTGGTCGACGTGGCAAAAAAAACAACAAATATCAAAAGACGATGAAAATTTGAACGTTAAAAATCAAAATTCACAATCGATTCCAAATTCATCATCCAACGCTTACTGGAATCAGCAAGCAAGTGCCCAAAATCAAAATTCACCCGGTAATGTGCAAACCAGTAGCTTCGATCAATTTAATAACGATTGGACATCGACTCACGGATCGAGTCTGCATACCGGACACAGTTATGAATTTCATCAACAGAATCCAACGATTCCCGTTGGCAATTCAAAGTGGAGTAGTCCTTCGAGTGGACACAATGAACTGCAAGGCCATGGCTCTTACGATAAAGAAGAGGATGAATGGTACGAAGGTATCTCGAGTGAAAGCACGGTACGTGTCTTTTATTGAATTTATTGTATGTAAATAAACGATTAATGTTTTAATTTATTATTATTATTATTATTATTATTATTTTTTTTTTCTGTCAATTTACGCAACGCTATCAACTAATTACCTACCTCAACGTAATGATTTGTAAAATTAATAAAACAATTTTTTATTTACGATTGTAATAAAATTTATTATTTACATTGTCGAAACTTAAAAATAAATCGTAAAAAACAAATCCCAACATTCCAAACGACGCATTTTATTTTCTTTGTCAACAGAAACCGCGCAAGGAAAAATTACCGTCAAGCTCGGCGGGCGAATCTTCCATCGTCGTAGCAAAATACGAGCCCAACCAGGGAGTCGAGTGCCCGACCCCCGATGCGACTGGTCTTTTCGTTTACCCTCCCGATTGTAGGTTTTACGTTACCTGCTGGAACGGCCGAGCCTTTGTGCAGCCTTGCGCACCCGGCACTCTTTTCAGTCCCGAATCCCTCGAGTGCGACTTTCCACACAAGGTCAAGTGCTACGCCGGGCAAATTGCCGATTTTACCAGCGCCGCGGATTACACGGATGAAAGCGCCGTTAAAGAATCGATGGAATCTCAATCCCAGAGTAAATTTGAAAGTCAAGGACAGCAGGTATGCTTTCGATTTTTTTTAAGAGATGAAACTTTATATACGAACGACGCGTGAAAATTTTATGAGTAAACCGTTGATTTTTTTTTTTTTTTTTTTTGTATCTTCTTAATAATAAGGAGCCAATTTGCCCACCTGACGTAACTGGTTTGATACCACATCCCTCAGACTGCAAAAAATTTTTACAATGCGCAAACGGCGTTACATACATTATGGACTGTGGACCAGGCACCGTCTTCAATCCTTCAGTGAGCGTTTGTGATTGGCCGCGTAATGTTAAAGGTTGTGAAGGTAAGCATTTTATTAGTTTTTCATAATTTAATACTCTCAAGTTGTAGCAAACATTAAATTTTTCCTTTTAAAAGTATAAACGTTATGTTTGCCTTTTTTTTTTTTTGTAAAGACAAATATATTAAGTTGACGAAATATTTTTATTTTGTAAATAAAATTTATACAGCAATTTTGAAAGTTTAACATTTATTTAGATGCAATATCGAGTAAAAGCACAGAAGGTGAAGATAGAGACGAGTATTCGAAACCAGAAAAACCGCCAACGAATTACGATTATGCCGAAACAAGCAACGTTTACTCTTCGGTAAAATCAGCGCACAGTTCTCAACGTACTTCAAAAAAAATTGATTGCCCTCCCGATTTTTCCGGTTTATTACCGCATCCAGAAATTTGTGAAAAATATTTGCAATGCGCAAACGGTAATATCTATACCATGAATTGCGGTCCAGGAACGGTTTTTAATCCAGTAACGATGGTGTGCGATTGGCCGTACAATGTTCCTAGTTGCGGTAGTAGTACGTTTGTTTTTTCATAAAATTTCATAATTCAATAAATATAAAATTCAAACTTATTTTGATGTTTAGAAAATCCGATTTCTCCACTACCGTCGATTCATTCTCCAACTTCCAGTCACACTTCTGATTCAAGAACAGATACGCATCTAGCAGGTAACGCTCATCATCATAACTGGAACACACAAGTATATCAAAATCAAGATCAAAATCAAGGTAATAAATGGACAAATCAGTATGGATACGATCAACAAGGTAGTTCTTCCTCGTTGAACAATCGTGGAAGTTCGTGGACAAATAGATATGCTCATAATGATCAAGGTAATTTTGGAGCCTCATTTAATAATCAAGGTGGTTCATGGGTAAACCGATATGGCCACAATCGTCAAAACAATACAAGGGAAAATCAACATGGTTATAACAATCAAAGCAGCTACGGAACATCAACAAATAGTGAAAATTTGTCAACAAATCAACAAGGCTATCATCATCATCACCACCATCATCATCATCACGAATTGCAAGAGGGAGACGATGAACATTCTAGTTCTTTTCGTACTCCGTTACCCGACTCTTCGCACCAAGGATCTTCCTATAATTCTCAACAAAAGCAAGATTCACGAGATGATTTGAAACATCAAAATAATGGACCACATCATTATGATCATCATCAACACTTTCATCATCATGTACCTGTGACATCTTCAGCATATAATCAGGATTTAAAACCTAATTATCAAACAAGTAAAGATTATTTTTTAATTAAAGTTTTAATTAACAAATAGTTGAATTTAAAACGTGTTTTTTTTTAAATTATATTTTAAAATTTATAGCGGGTCAACCTCATTATAATTTCAATAGTCATGGTTATCCCCAAGGATCTAATCAAAATCAACCTACGCCTACTGATTATTCGAATCAACAAGATCCTTTTAAAAGTGACAGAGAAAAAGATTCTCAAGGAAATGTTAATCATGGACACGCATGGGCCGAGCCCAGTTCGCAATCTGAAAAGCCTTGGTCACAACGTCCAAGCGACCGACGCATCTATAGCAGAACAAATGATAAAGGACCGCTCAATCATGATGATAAAGATGAAAAATGGAGTGTACAAGAAACATCACAACCACAACCAGGACAATTCCATCCCAGTACTTGGCGAGGTTTAGGAACTGGCTTTGAACAAAGACCAAGTTATCCAGCGCGGCCTCTTGAAGAAGGTATTTTTAATACCTTATATTAATTGCACGATGGATTCATCTAACAAATGGTCACAATATTTGTACGCTTTCTCAAATGATGATGAACAAAAATTTTAATTTTATAAAAATTCACACTATTCTTTATATTCGAAATATTAACTTGAAATTAATAAACATTGAGAAACCGTCCTATTTCCGATTCAATTCGTATAAAATAATACATTTATAATTAATAATTTTATTTAAACTTCTAATACTGATGCATGAAGGAAATTGCACTGCTTTTGCATCGTGATATACTTTCAGCTTTTGCATCGCTGCGATCAAAAGTATATATTGCATGACAACAAAAGGCGTCAAAACCTTATTTTTTTCGTCTGTGTGTGAAGATTACATTTAAAAAAATATGCAAATTAATTAATAAAACATTATAATTTGGATATAATAAAGAAAATCCGGAATGCAGTTGGGTTCTAATTAGAAGGTGGGAATGAAAATATAATAAATTTTTAATTTTACATTGATTTGTTTGCATTGATTTTTAATTACTTAGGTCCAAATTTTGTTTCAACTAATTATAAATCATATGTAAGACCAACAAGTCCAAATATTTACAATTCAAATAACAATCAATGGGCGTCAAATGCAAATAAATTTGGAAACTCAGAACCGACTTTAGGTAATTTAAGTTGATTTAAAAAATAAAAAAACATATATTTAAAAAAAAATACATTTTTATAATTGGAATTCGTTATCTACTACGCAGATTCAAAACCATATTTCAATGGCGCACAAAATGTTCATCCAACTGGAATTGTTGTAAATGTTAATGGCACACGGGTCCTTATTATGAAAGATCCTATAATCAATCAAGGCCACTCAAAAACAAGACAGCAAAATTCTCAAACACACAGGCAGCAAGAGAATTCTAGAACGCTAAAGGAAAAAGATGTTTCTTCTATTGATATTCCGCAAATCATGTATATACCTCCGATAAAAAAAAGTACCACTTCGAAACCCGACCAAATTTATCCAGATACACTTAATATCACAATGGTATCGATATTTTTTACATTATTTATGCATTAATAAAAGCAACTTATTTCTTTATAAGTAAATTACCGTATTTTTTAATAATTTTTTTAATCATTAATTGAAAATAAATTAGATTACAGATGTTATAGTTGAAGATTCTAAATCAGAAAGTCCGAAAATTTATGATTCTAGAGAAAGAAATAAGGAATTTGTTTACGTCCACAATGTTAATGATCCCAATGTTCCCTCAGTGTCAATAGAATTAGAAGAAGATTGGAATTCATCGTTACCCATTACTAGACAAAGAAAACCTTATTCAAATGACGAGTCTGTTGAAAAAAGTACAAGAGGTGATATCAATCCAGAAGAATTCAGCGAGGTTGAAGATTTCAATATTGAGGTTCAAACTGATGAGATAAAGCAATGGAAGCCTCAACTAGTTTTTCAAAATAAGAATAAAATAAATCCAACGGAAGAAAAATCCGTAGTTATGAAAATCAACAAGCATACACCATCATATCTTTTGGATGTTGAAGTGGCACCTTTCTTGGACGGTAAATTTTTATTTCATCATTATTTAATTTTATTATTTAAACTGTGTCGTATTGATTATTTTTTAAGCCAGTGTTAAATATTTTTAATTCAGGTAAGATTAAAGCTTTGTTGCGGCTTCGAATAAAATGAAAAGCTTTGCAATTTGTAGTTCTATAATTCTTCATGCATCGATCTGCTTGTAGTAATTTAGAATAATTTTATTTAGTCTTTGTTAATTTATGCTTTTACTTGATTGCACTTTTTATTTTTTAGAGGAATCACCATTTCCAGCTTATTACATCCCTGATGTGAAATCATCCGCTTTGGTTCTTGATTCATTTAAATCCAAGAAAATAACGCCTTTATCCGGTCAGGTAATTTATTAAAATAAATTTAAAAATGTTTTATACGTTTTTATTACATTTTAAGAGTAAAGTAAAAAATGAATTTTTATAATTAACATTAGGTAATGCGTTTGAGAGGTGGATTGTATCCATCCGAAGGATATTTGGAAGTACAAGGAAGTCAACCGGGTTGGGGGGTTGTTTGTGACAAAAAGGATGGATGGACTTTAAAAGAAGCTCATATAGTATGTAAACAACTTGGATATGTAAGGTATACATATGATCAAATGATATAATATATTATTAGTTTTTTAGAAAGATTTAAAAATTTTATAACAATATTTATTGCTTCAGAGGTGCAGCATTGGCTTGGCAAGGACGTCCAAGAACTTCGCAAGTGCCAACGTGGATTGCTGCTAGTAATGTCGAATGCCACGGCAATGAAACTAAATTCCAATCTTGCAAGTACGTAAATCATATCATATTTCAGAATACAATAAAATATCCACTATTACTCAATTTAATTAATTTTCATTCAGATTTATTCACAAGCAAGAATGTTCAGTTGAAAAAGATGCTGTAGCCGTACGTTGCTTACCGCACCGCGTAGTTCACTGTCGTAAAGACGAGCTGCCACATAATGGACAATGTTATCACTTTGCAGAATCGAATCAAGCCCTAAGTCGTGGCGAAGCTCATGATTATTGTCACCTTCGAGGATCTCGACTGATCGATATTATCGATCAATCGGAGAATAATTTCATTTCGGAATTATTGGTACAGAATCAGCCACACGTTGTCTCTGTTATGACATCTGGGATGGGCTTCACAATATTGAATAGAACTCTTTGGATGTGGGAAGATACTAGAGCAGCTAAATTTAAGTTAGTTTAATTGGTTGAATTCTTTGTAAATTGAGCCATATTATGGATTACAGTTTTCTTTTCATTGTGGAAACTATTTTATTTTTAACAAATTTATTAAAATAAATATCGTAGGTTTAGCAAGTGGTGGCCAGGTTGGTTGGGAGATAAGAAAACAGCACCGTTTGCGGGATCTCGTCCAGTTTGTATAATAATGACCCGAAAATTCCCATGTCACGATCGTCCTGAAAATAAATGTAAAACCGATTACTTCTTCTGGGATGTCGAAGATTGTGCTGCTTCAAATAAAGGTCATGCTTACTTTTGTAAAAGACCCTACGACGACGTTGGTCGGTAACATTATTTAATTTCTGATGCTCGATTGTTCTTTTTTCATTGATTTTTTTTTCATAATACGTAAATTATTTCTCAGGATGTGTATATGGAAATGGCAATCAATATTACGGCAACGCAAGCATTACCGCAACGGGAAGAGAATGTTTATCTTGGTCTGATCCACAAGTAGCTCGTTCATTGTTAACAAAGGTAATAATTTTGAAAAAATTTAAGTTTACACGATGCATGATAGCTTACATACGTACGATTAAATGAAAAATGCTTAAAAATTTTAGGTACCAAGCAGAGAAGCTAGAGATAAATTGAAATCACACAATTTTTGCCGAAATCCAAATCCTAACAAAGAATCACGTCCTTGGTGTTTCACAGGACCACGTGGAGAATATGAGTACTGTGATATTCCATATTGTGGAAAAATACGTGAGTAATTTTAAATTAAATTTTATTACATTTTATATGTGAAAATTTCTATAAATTTAATTTGAAACGGTAAAATAAAATAACGATTATTTTAGTATCGAAGAAAGCTCATTTAACTGGAAAATGCAAACGAAATCACTTTGAATGCTTACCTGGAGAATGCATACCTTCTCCTTGGGTTTGTGATGGCGAAGAGGTAAATAAAAAATTTCAATAAAAAGAAAAATACACTTAACGATTTTTCATAAATTCATTTTCTCAAGGACTGTACGAATGGAGCAGACGAAAGAAAGTGTTCTTCGTACATAAATTTTTTCAAAAAAATGGCAAAACATAAACTCGACGGTTACGAAGTAGAAAAATGGTTGAATACGCCGGCAAAAACTTGTGCGCTACGTTGCAAAGAGGCTGAGTTTACCTGTCGCTCGTTCACACATCAGTAAGATACCTTTTATTTTTAATACTATTTTTAATTATCTAAAAATTTTAATAAGCAATAACGAAACATTAAATCTTATTTTAATTGAATTAATGATAAATTCATAAATGTTTAAAACAGGGCCGATGGAAACATATGTTATTTATCAGACAGCAATGTTGGTATGACCGGTGCCTTGGTACCTAGTAACGAGCACGATTATTACGAAATGACAGCCCACAGAATCGATTGCGAAGATATGTTCGTCTGCGGCAATCAGAAATGCATAAATCGTACGAAAGTATGCGACGGTAAGAACGATTGTCTCGATCGTTCGGATGAAAAAATTTGCACCGTGGAAAATCTCGATTACGCGATTCGTTTGGCAGGTGCTAATTCGAGTCACGAGGGTAGAATCGAAGTTAAAAGTAAGAAACATTTTTATGAATATTGAATAAACATTACTTATATATGACGTAGATAATTAAATCGGTATCGATGAAATTTTCGTTCTACAGTTTTGGGTAAATGGGGACAAGTTTGCGACGACAGTTTCGACATAATCGACGCAGGAGTCATTTGTCGAGAGTTAGGTTTCAAACTCGGTGCTCTCGAGGTTAGACCCGGAGGATTTTATGGTAACCTAGATCCACCCGATTTTTTTATGGTCGATCAGTTAAAATGTCGAGGAAACGAAAGCAGCATCCGAGAGTGCGATTTTGAAGGGTAATTATTCAATTCGTTTAAAACAATAATTTTCGCGTATTAATACATTTTTTGTATTTTTAATAGTATCGTTAAGTATCGTTATCTATATCAAAATATTTGAACGATATATCGTTTAAATCGATTTTTGGCATGATTTAGATGGGGAAAACACAATTGCCAGCCGGAAGAAGCTGCGGGTGTGGTATGTAAAACCGACATTGACACCTGTCAGGAAGGCCAATGGAAATGTGACAATTCACCGGTGTGCATTCCTACGCCGTTTATATGCGATGAAGTTCCGGATTGTCCTGATAAATCGGACGAAAGCTCGAAACACTGCGATGTAAGCTATCATAATTATTTTAAAAATATTACGATATGATTTCGTCAAATAAAAATATTCGACATGATTTCAACATAATTGTTATTATCACATTGACATTATTATTCCATAAATTATTTTTTTAGGCTCCATTCGAATTACGTTTAGCAAACGGTAGTAGTCCGATGGAGGGTAGAGTAGAAATCCGACATCATGGAATTTGGGGAACAGTTTGCGACGATGATTTTTCAAACGCTACGGCTAAGGTAATCTGTCGTTCTTTGGGTTACGGTGGACCCGCGATGGTTAAAAAAGATGGTTTCTTTGGTCCAGGCACAGGTCCGATTTGGTTGGACGAGGTAATAATATTAAGTTAAATACGTTATTGAAAAAATATATGAAATACTATTTTTTATATAAAAAATTAGAAAATCTCGACAAACGTATCGTGTTGTACTTTTCGCAGGTGTTCTGTTACGGTAACGAAACGCAATTATATCGCTGCGAACACGATCATTGGGGTAGGCACAATTGCGATCATAACGAGGACGCCGGCGTTGTATGTACCGCCGGTGCGATTCCTGCTGAAATTGAGGTAATACGAGCGAGGCATGCGCGTTTGAGGAAAGAAAGAAAATTTTAATCATATCGTGATAGTTTAAATCAAATGAAAAAAAAAAAAAAATAAATAATAAAAAATAAAAAATAATAAGATAAGTAAAGAGAAATTTTCAACAAATTAACTTTGTTGCACATTATATAGTGCCATATAGTTTTTAATTGTATATCCGATTAGACAAAGATAATTTAAAATGTATATAATGTATTATTAAGGACAGATTATCGATACAATAAAATAAAACTCAACGATATGTAAGATTCATTTTTTTTTTTTTTCATCGTATATGCAACACGCACGACGTAAAAATTTTTTCAATTCAAAAATCAAATATAGAATTGTCGAAGTAAAAATGAAAGTTAAACGTTGACGTATTAATAAAAAAAAAAAAAAAAAAAAAAAGAAAGAAAGAAATAAAAAATAAAACGTCGAGAAAAACGAGAAGAAAAAACATCACAGTGTACCCCGTTGCATTTGTGTTATCATGCATGCGAGCAGGAAGCCGGAGTGAACGAGCCGGCAGCTGTGCCCGAGCTCGACGTGAACGATCTGCTGCCGAGCGAATGCGGAAAACGAGCCGAGGACTTCGACGAGGACGACGAGCTGATGTTCGAGAGGGTCGTGCGCAGTTCGATCGCTCCACGCGGCTCTTATCCCTGGCAGGTACCGTCCGATTCTACCTTGACTTGCATCACTTGTTCTCTTATTTTTTCCCTTCCTTTTTTCTATTGCGTTGTAGTTGAAGATACTTACGAGGGCTTTGGGTGTTTTTTTTTTTTTTTTTTTTTTTTTTTTTTTCATAAAACTACTTGTAAAGTTTATTGAAGCAACTCTGGATATTGTGTGATTGTATTCTTGTGCGCATCGGTAAACGTTAGGTACAAACATTTTAGATTCAATAAAAATTTCGGTGCCTAAACTACTTCAATAAAAATAGTTTTGCTTAAGATAGAATTGTGCCTTCTTTTTTTTTAACAACGATATATGCGTTTGCAAACTAATCACAAATAAGTTCGCTTTCTCGTCGCAACTTGAGCACCGTAGTAGAAATAGTTAATAATCATTCGTAATTAACGTAAACGTATAAAAAATTGTATAAACAAAAATAAGAATCTAATTAAACGATTAAAAATAAAATTGCTAACTGCGAAGGCGAGCATACGCGTAAGGGGACACAGTAAATCGAGCCATTGGTGTGGCGCGGTCGTTCTTTCGCCCCTTCATGTCCTGACTGCCGCGCATTGTCTCGAAGGATACAACAAGGGTACATATTTTGTACGCGCCGGTGATTATAACACGGAGGTGAGTACAGATACAATATTGTACAATATTGTCATTTTTTCCCGATCGATTGAATTATCATCATTATTATTATTATTATATATAAATTTATAAGATTATTGCATTGTAGTTTTCGTTATTGTCAATAGGATTTAAATTATTCATTTCTATAATAAATTAAATGTATTTCATCCAGTGATATTAATTTTGAAAATAATTTGAATAACGAGAAAATTAAATAGAATATTTTATAATGTTTAAAGGAAGATTTAATAAATTAATAGAAAATGAAAAAATTTAGAGCAGAAAATTTATATTTACATATTATTTATTTAAACGTGTTTTTTTTTTTTTTTTCACGTACGTTATTTATGTTACGTATAAAATATATTTACTACTTAATTTTTAAAAGTAAAGTATGCGTTGCAAGCTATTTGTATGTAAATACGAAGTTAAGAAAAGTTAATAAATTCCACAACGTATAAAAAAGATAACAATAAATAAAAGTTCTGTAAGCATAGATAAAACTACTTGTGTTTTATATTTGAAAATTTTTACAACCGTCGTTCACTAAAAGTGTCTGTGTTAATCGTTAAAAAGTTGTCAGAACGTGCCTGTCACATCAAGTAAGTATGTTAAAAATATTAAAAATTTATATTAAAAAACATTGTTTTTCATAATAACTTAATGCTTTCATTACAGAAGATGGATTATTTATTTTATATAAAATCGATATTAATTGTTTGCATCGCTCCGCTTACATTTACACCAAATGAAGCAGTGAGTTTTATACGAGAGTACGTTTATTTTTAAAACAAAAACAATTATTTAAAATTAATTATGTAATTATTTTAATTTCCATTATGAAAAAACCAACTACAACGGATGAAGAAACCACTTTCATATTATGCAAGTCAGCAAAAATTCAGTATCTCGTGCCCGAATATTCATTCGACCGGTCAATATCGTTATTCGCCCGATTGTCAATATTTCATAAATTGTTGGAAAGGTGCGGCTTACTTGCAACGTTGCGGAGACGGTACATTATTTAATCCAAAAATTAGTGCCTGTGATTGGCCCAATCATGTAAACTGCGGGTACTATGGTGAAAATGTAATTTCTTTTTTTTTTGTTTTTTTTTTTTACGTATACGTTCACATCTCTTATAATTTTATCGGAATGAGATGATTTATATCGTTAAAAAATTATAATAACGTATTGATAGAGACATTTTTATTTGGAACAGAATATCGATGCAAGAATTATACACGTGGACGATCGTGATAAAAGATGGAGCGAAGGCGAATCGACGTATGACAAATCTAACAAAGAGAACAATGAAAATATCGACGGTATCGGAATAAACGACGATATGTCGAAAAAAGAGTTGGAAAATATCAGTTGGTCGTGATGAATTTAAATGTTTAGAATTTACGTAACAAAATAATTTATGTTTCCAATTATAAAATATTATATTGCAAGAGAAAATAATATTCTCCGAAATGTATTAATTAAGGCGTACATTTATTTTTATTGAAATAAACGACATTGAATATTAATAGCATCGCGTTATTTGCAAATAATATTAACCGCCAGTCGTAGAGTAAAACCAACAAATTTTACACGATTAAGCGCATTATGCGTCCAAGCATATGTTTTTGCTTTTATACGCTTAATGTCTATCATCGACGTTTTTTTATCTTGATGATTATAGGTGTTAATAACTGTTTAATACATATATATGAGAGGTGTATTTATGAATCGATGAAAATACGTCATTGAGCAAAAAAAAAAAAAAAAAATAATTCATAAAAAAATAAAAAAATAATTCTCGTTCCCTTACACGATATTAATATATATATATATAGTATATAGTCTTCCTTTTAACATTATAATCGATAATATTCAAATTATTTGAAGCTTGTTTAGATACAGACGATTATCCCTGCGTTATATTTCTTATAATTTATTTAAAGATACCTATCTTATATGTAACCTATTAATCTATTGATTTTAATGATATTGGTTTAAAAATTTCAAAATTCACCTGTATTTCATATCTTAAAAAAAGAGAGAGAGAGAAAGAGAAAAAATGGCGGTATATAAAAATTACATAAAATTGAATATCCACAAAAGGTCGACGAAGGAACGGAAGCCGAGGCCAACATCGAGGATTATTACATTCACGAGGACTTTCGCAAAGGTCACCGTTTGAACAACGACATTGCCGTTGTTTTATTGAAGGGTCGAGGTATACCGTTAGGTCGTAACGTTATGCCGATCTGCTTACCGAACGAGAACATCGAATACTCGGCGAATTTGAATTGCACAATCAGCGGTTTTGGTAGCATCGAGGCTGGATCTTCGAGTAAGTTATGATGATTGAAAAAAAAAAAAAAAAAAAAACATTATTTTTTCAATTTTTTTTTTTTTTTTTTTTTGTTTATTTATTAATTTTTTTTGTTTTATTGGATTGTGTTAATTAATTTTAAAATTCAAAGTGTGTAAACGTTGTTTTATTTATCGAGTGATAAATTTGCGTACAAAGACAGAGTTACGTATAAAAATATATAAAAATTTAAAAAAAAATTAACATCGGTCGTTAAAATAAATTAAAAAATTTAATTGATCACGGTAAACCTCAAATGAAAATAAAAAATTTTCATATTTAGCGCATTCACGAAGATTGCGGTTCGGATGGGTACCATTGCTGGATCAATCGATTTGCAAAGCCGATCACGTGTACGGCCAAGGATCGATAACCGACGGAATGATTTGCGCCGGTCACTTGGACGGTGGTCCCGACACCTGCGACGGTGATTCCGGCGGTCCTTTAGCTTGTCCGCATAATGGTACGTTTAATTATACAGCTGATAAATTATTTAACGCGCACACATATATTCATAAAATGTAGTTTTCTAAGCGATTGTTTACTTTATTTCACATTTGACGATTTTTCATTTTTCGCGACATTTTTTTACGATCACCGATTATTGATTATCGATTACAGGTGCTTTCACGTTATATGGCCTAACTAGTTGGGGTCAACATTGTGGCAGAGCAAACAAGCCCGGAGTTTACGTTAGAATAGCTCATTACAGAAAGTGGATCGAACAGAAAATCAAGGAATCCTTGAATGGACAATAATTTTTTTACGAAAGATCTATTATCTTTAAATTTATTTTCGCTTTACGAATGTATTAAGAAAACTCTTATGATATAGAAAATATTTTTATATTAAACTACTGTAAACATTATAGTTTATAGATTTTAGATTTACTTAATTAATTTTATGCACGTTATTCAAGTTTTTTTTTTTTTTTTTATTTTTTTTTTTTTTTTTTTTTTATCGTATAAACCGATTTCACAAATCGAAATTGTATTAAAAAAAAGAATGATCTCTCAAATATCGCATAATTCTACATTATATAGCTGTATATCAATGATCTTACGATTCAATCTTATCGGATAATCCCGAATATCACGAAATTTAAGATTTTATCGTTTTACGATACATCTATTAGATGGATAGCTACATAAACATCGCGATTTAAATTTTCGCACAATGCACTCCAAACGAGTGTCTTGAACGATATGTGTTCTGGACCAAAAGCAAATATTTTTTTATGCTTATATATCAATATATTTTTTACGTCTATAATGCAATAAAAATTCAAAATGTATTGAAATCGATCGTTTTCTTTTTTTCAATTACACGTGAATTGTGCTTTATTTGTGTATTTTAATTTTTGTACAACTGCGCTCTCCGCCTATTGATCAGTATATATGTAGAAAGTCGAAAGAAATCGCCGCACCTAAGGAAAAAGTTTTAAAAAATAATACTATACACGCATGTGTGAGACTAAATTTTTACTATTCGATCGTGTATAGTTTACAAAGATCTATAAAATACATAACAAAAAAAATAATTATCAACCCGATCACATTTGTACCCCTTTTTATTGTAATATCTTAATATGCAACTAGGACATATGTTTTCTCACAATTGTTTTCTTTAGCCAAAGAATATTTTAAATTATCGTGTTACACTTTATTTTTAATTAAATTTCAATTTTAGTAGTAAGATGCCACTGGCAAGTTACGATATTTAAGA
The DNA here is from genome assembly GCA_949987625.1 of Chalcis sispes. NCBI lineage: Eukaryota > Metazoa > Arthropoda > Insecta > Hymenoptera > Chalcididae > Chalcis > Chalcis sispes. Next base: position 72,366,294 of record OX465094.1, read on the forward strand.
AAAAAGATATAATTAAAAAAATTTAATCTCTTTATTTTTAAACTACTTTATCATAATATTATATTTTTTATATCCATGTATTATCCATATGAATACTTTTAAATAAAAATAAAAAATACGTAAAGAAGAGTACGTCAAAGTATCATTATGGAAAAATTTAGATTTTTTTTCAATAATGTTCGAAAAGCAACTGAAAAAAAAAAAAAAAAAAAAACGGTAAAACAGTGTCAATATAATTAGTTATAATACAATTAATATTAGCAATTATATTACCATGTATATTCATATAACGAAAGTATAGCAAACTGGCGTATTCCACTACTTTACTTTGTTAACATTTTTATCTTGATAAAAATTATAATTTTGAATAAAAATATATCTTACCATCTAATAAATTTTCCACGATATACTAATATTGTTTACGAATCGAGATCTCGCGGATATACACATTTTATGCTCTGGAAAAAAAAATTCAACTAATTAAAACGATAAAAAAAAAAAAAAAATATAAAAAAAAAATTTTGCCTTCTAGAACAAAAGCAGTTGAGAAAATTTTATCCATAAGATAAGGGTTATCAGATAAAATTATTTTACAAATTTTTAATTTAACCATACGCGTACATAAATATAATTAAGTTGAAAATATCTTTACATAGTTAAAACGCTGAAAGAAAGAATTCACTTTTACACGGGCTACTGACAATGAAAACAAGTACATCTGAAATTTGACAATTTTTATCAATAAAATAAAAATGCAATTCGATGAGTATAAATTTTTATAAATTTTAATATTACTATATAACTATACGTATCAATTATATCATAAATAATAAAACAATCTACAAACTCAAAAACGCACTCCGCTCTTTTCTCGAAGCTATAATGTAAGAAAAATTTAAATACGCGCGAAATTATATAAATACTTATGCGTGTAATTGAATGAGAGGGGAAAAAGAAAAGAAGAAGGGAAGCGATATAATATCGCGTAAACGAAATGCGCCGATCTTTTACGGGTCATCGACGCGCGATAAACCCGCGTGTCGGAAGCATAAGTTAACGCGTTTAAATATTTCGTTTAACGCTGTTTTTTTTTTTTTTTTTTTTAAAGCTTTACACGTGTATACATGTATTTGTGAAAATATGTTTGCTTTATAGTATTCTTTCTCGATGCTTTTAGTTATGTATTTATGTATTTATTATGAAACGATTGAAGTGCTTTTTATAAAGATGCATTAAATGACAAACAAAAATTAAACGCAAAAATAAAATTTAACTAACATATAATTTGGTAAAACGTACAAATTAATATTTTTATTATTGTTTATTTTATTTTATTTTTTTTTTTTTTTTTTTTTTTTTTTTTTATGGTGATATAAAGTAAATCTTTAATGAATTTTAAAATGTAAATTAACTATATAGATAATAAAAATAAGAAAATAAAAAAATATTTTTTAAATTCATCATCTCATGTAAAATCGCTGAACGATAGATTACGATAATTGTTAATACATTTTGTTGAAAAAGCAAAGTAAATTTATTTACAGAATTTCGTTTGCATCGAATTCGATGCTCAAATTGAGTTACATTCTCGATCAATTTTTCTAGACAAAATATCCGTTTGATAGATATAAAGACATAATACTTTAACCACAGCGCATTCAAATTTTATATCTGAAAAATAAAAATAAATAAAATATAAATTCACAAATTCTCAAGAAAACAAAAATGTGAAATCTTTTGCTCATTAAAATGATTTCTTCTTTTTTTTTTTTTTTTTTTTTTTTTTTTTTTTTTTTTTTTTTTTTTTTTTTTTTTATGAACGATATTTATAAACACACAGCGCGTGTACTGACTATCGAACACTGAAGACTTGCGTCAGAAAGGGTGCGGTATACTTGTACTTTTCTAATCAGTCGGAGTTTGCGACGGTTTACGCTTGTACGTAAATTTTACTTTTTCGTGATAATGTACATTCGATAATCTTAACTTGAAAAATTTTTATACGAATCGTATAGTCGCATGAATTTTATTAATTGGCTCGGCTGCGTGAATTATGAAATAACTAGTAGTGCTAGAAAATTTTTCGTAACGTTATGATAGGTGATATTGTTACAAAAATCGACTAAAATTTTCTATAATTATTGTAAGTATATTTTTAATACTTTATAATTTTAAATATCTTTTTAAAATTAGTCTCATTCGTTTTATAAAAGTAAAATACGTATTTAAAAATTTACAATAGGTTCAAAGAATTGTAAACAAAAAATTATATAAAAAGTAAGAAAATTTGCAATAAAAAATATAATCGAAAAGTATATTCGTAATTGTCGATTAAGTTTTTATAATAAAAATTAAATCATCTCGATTAAAACAAATTATAAAAATAATTAATAAAAATAATAAAACACAATTTTCGCGACAAACAATTACATATATATATATATATATATATATATATATATATATATATATATATATATATACATGTATAAAACGCTTTCATTCTCTTTATCGGTGGGATTAAAAATTCTTCTCATTCTCTCTCTCTCTCTCTTTCGCGTTCCAATACGCACCCAAGACACAAATAATAACTAAAGCAATAAAACTCGCGCATTTAAAGAAAAAAAAAAAAAAAAAAAAAAAAAAAAAAAAAAAAAAAAAAAAGCCTATCTCGCGAACGATACAGCCTTTACATAAACGCATTCGAGGGATGCGACTATAGTCGCGGTAAATCGTTTGACATTAATCACTCGTAGACTTTTGGTGCCTCGTCGGGTGCGTTAAGGTTTATGATAAGTAGGAGGTGCGTATTGTGATCCGACCCCAGTCTACAGTTTGCATCGCTCGGCTAAACGTTCGAGAGTTTCGCGCTCTCTTATATATTGGCTTCCTTGTATATATAAACTTTCGTAAAAATTATTGGCTTTATATGTGCGCGTTTATAAGAACGTTTATTCTATTTATTTATTTACTTTTTTCTTTTTGGTTCATTAAGTTCACGAGATTTTGTAAGTCGTTCGAATTTTTTTATTTTCATTTATATATTTATATTTATAATATCTCGCTTAAATTGTTATTGTTAAGTTATCATCCGATATTAAGCGATCGAATTTATACATATGCTAAATATCTTATTTCCGTTCATTTTTAGATCAAAACGTATTTATGTATTATTTACGGTCTTTTTTTTTTTTTTTTTTTTTATAAACATTTCGAATTTATTATTGCATTATGTTTTATATGTGCATAGACGATGGCATTCAACGTTTATCGTTTAATAATATAATGTAGATAATGATTATCCAACAGTTTTTAACTTCTTATAGAAAGATAAGATTTTTATCGTGTACTCTTTTGTTTCCATTTGTGAGTTAATATTCGCTTTAAGAAAAAAAGACAGCAAAAATAATTTTAATTGCACTGTTAATGAATTTTACCGAATAGTAAAATTATAGTTGTAATTTTTACTAAATTATTACTCGAGTTATTCGTTGAAAATTCTTTATTCGAAAAATAACAAAAAAAAGTGCATTCAAAGCTGTCGATTGATAAAACTATAAGTTTCCATCAGCTGCATACGCGCCTGTGTATGTATGACCTCGTCTAAAGCCCATTACAGATATTAATAGCGTTTTAATGAATTGAAAATTTTCCAGTAAATGGGAAAGTAAAAGTTAAATGTTATTGTACTTACCAAAAAGTTGAATAAATAGAAATAAATAACGTTTTGTAGAATTTTCATCGTTTTTTATTAAAATTTAATAAAATTTTATTCATAGATATTGATAAACTGAACATTATTAATAGTATAATTGATAAACTGTACGATACTAATAGTAACTAAACAAAATATTAACAAAATTTGTTTTATAAATCAATTTTTACGCCAATGTAATACTAAAATGCAACAACAATCAATATTATTTCAATTAAATTGTTTAAAGATTTTTTTCACTTTTTTCTTTTTTTTTTTATCATTTCGATGATAATTGAACAATCATCAAAACTATTTATTGGAAATCGGCTTTTGAGAAAAAAAATTTACACTTCACGCGTATATATATATATACACGAATAATTCGTTAATAAAATCGTTTCACTTGTTTTAATTCGTTCACTAAATTAACAGAAAGAAGAGATAAAATCGATCGATAATCGTCGAAAATCTGAAGAATGCTGAAAATCGGTTTCGTCGGTGGCGGCAAGATGGCCCAGGCTCTTGCGAAAGGCTTCATCAAAGCAGGTAACTAATCATTGCGTCTATTCACTTATATTTATACATATCTCAACCTCTTTATATTGCTCGATTTTTTTCTATGTAACATGTATCTGTGTATGTCTCGCGCAACTGATAACGCGGCGATAAAAGACAAATAAATCGACCCGGGCACGCGTATGCGGCATTTAAATCGGATACAATTGATCGATTTACTTTACGGAATAAGTATGATATTACAATCGCACGTGAAATTTTCTCGTTCTTGGCATTAAAAGGTGCAGCATGACGTATTCCGAACGAATCTCTTATCGAATTTTATTGCTGCTCTTAAGCTATGAATTTTACACAATCGTATACTTAGGTGCAAATATTAAAATTATAATCATGTACGATTATTGAGGTCATTTTTAACGTTAACTTGAAAAATATAAACGTTATTCTAGCATTTGATGAATCGTTTAATGAATCGTTATTTTTTATCTTTTGTATCATAATGAATAACTTTTGAGATAGGAGATAAAAATCACGATATAAATATTTAAATTGTAATTCAAATAAACTTTTCTTGCAGGATTAACAAAAGGAGAAATGATGCTCGCCAGCTGTCTTCCTACAGATGAAACGAGTATTCAAGAATTTAAGGTAAATTCATTGACTAATTATCGTTGTTTTACAGTAGAATTTTGATATTTAATCAAACGTGTTTATCGGTTTAAAATTCACATACTGTAAAATAAGAAAACTTAAAGCAAGCATAGCAACTCAAAATCGATAATTTTATGAGATCAAAAACAAAAAAATTTTCCTCTCGTGACTAATAACTAACCAATGTAAAAATATACGAAAAAAAATACGACGACCTACCGCAATCGAAGATTACAAAAAAAAAAGCATTTTCAGATCGATCATTCCGATAAAGAAGATTGCCACCTAAAACAATCGATCACCGAAAAAAAGAAAAAAAAAAAAAAAAAAACAAATCTTTCGCGAATCACCGATACATTTACCACGGCAGGAAATCCTCTTCATTTAAATCAACTTCATAGAATTTTCTCGTACGAACGCTCGTACGTTGTTACAAGACCTTACGTCTTTCCACATATATTAGGAAAATTCCAGTTCGCGCGATAATCCAACGATTGCTGTAGCGCCTTTATCACCTGCAAAATGAAGATATAAACTTTTGAAACGATAAGATCTGTACGCGTATATATATACACACACACACACACACACGTTTGTCGTGTTATACGATTTCGAACGTAAAGTATCGCGATCTTATCGGTAAAATCCTTTGAGCGGCGCCGTCGTAGTAATGTTTTCTTCCTGATATATTATACGCGGATAATTAATCGTGCACGTGCACGCGCGCACTTTGTGTATTTTTATAAAAGTTAAAAATACGCGATTAGAGTTGAAAGGTGAAGCGCGCAAGGAAGGGTTTTTTATTTATTTATTTTTTTTTTTTTTTTTTTTTTTTGCTCGAATTGTTCGAATTTTCATTTTTCTCCTTCTTCGTATAATGAGTATCGCGGTATTTAATTGTTTACCCGTTTAAGTTTTATAGGCGTAAGTACACGCTTGTAATTGTAAACAATTGGTGTATGTATATATATTATGGAGTATGGTGTGTATATATATATATATAAATAATTACGAACAAGTTATGGTTTTATCAATGATATTATTATTTGTTTTTCTAATTTTCAGGCAATGGGTTCGAAAGCGGTATTCTCAAATTCACATGTGGCAGAACACGGAGACGTATTGGTGCTGTCGGTGAAGCCGCAAGTGGTTAAAAAAGTATTGCCGGAAATAAAGGAGAGCATCCAAAGCAAAAAGAAACTTTTGCTCTCGATAGCAATGGGAGTGTCTTTAAAAACTTTAGAAAACGTAAGCTCATCATACTCGTATAACGATTTTAATAAAGCGCACCGATAGTCGTACCAATTCAAATTCAGCTTTTCATTTTTATTAATTAATTTTTTACGAACAGGATTTACCAAAAGGCACACCGATTGTACGAGTAATGCCCAATATACCAGCACTCGTGGGTTGCGGTGCAACGGTTTACGTTCGAGGTAGTAACGCGAGCGACGAGGACACCGAGATCACGAGGCGATTGTTCGCCTCTGTTGGCATGTGCGAGGAAGTGCCCGAAACTATGATTGATCCTGTTACCGCTCTCGCTGGATCTGGACCGGCTTATGTAAGTTTTTTTTTTTTTTTTTTTTTTTTCGATTTATTTTCTACGACCTTTTTGTCTTTATCCGAATTCTGAAACTTTCATGCGCGAACAAGTTTTATTTTACTAAAACTTAACTCTTTCAGTTCATCGTAAGATTATTTTCATTAAAATATGATAATATTTTTTAGGTTTACATAATGATTGAGGCGATGGCAGATGGAGCAGTAAAAATGGGACTCCCGAGAGATTTGGCTTACAAATTGGCGTCACAAACAGTTCTCGGCGCAGGGACAATGGTCAAAGAAACAAATATTCATCCTGGACGACTAAAAGACGACGTCGCTTCGCCTGCTGGTATGTATTTTTTTTTTTTTTTTTTTTTTTTTTAAAGGATTCCGATATAAGTAAATTTTTTTGTACAGTAAAGAATTGTTTAAATAACGCAATAAGATGAGAGAATTTCATAAATAAGTTATTCATTTCGAAATAACAAAATAAAACAACTTTGATAAGTATAAAAATGAAAACGATTTTCATTTCTGTGTTACAGGATCAACGATAACGGCAATTCACTGTTTAGAAAAAAACGGTTTTCGTGCTTCTTTGATAGACGCTATCGAAGCAGCAACGATTAGGTGTAAAGAATTTTCACCGAACGCGGATAAACATTAAAAATTTCGAATCTCTTATTAAATTAGTCGATGAGGATAAAGGCTGCCATAAAATGTTTAAGAATAGTACGAAATTTTATGTTTAACGAAAACAAAAAACATTGAATTCTACAATGGCTCCTTGACCGTTGATGAAGCTGCACTCATTTTTTATATGTTTTATTTTACAATTTATTACAATATTTTTATATTATTTTTACGTAAGTATATAACTATTACAAGTATATGAGCAGTCACTGTTTGATAAATTTTATATCATAATTTTTTTGAGCAATATGTGCTTAAAAATCGTTTTTGTAATAATAGATATATCAAACATTTACACACAATTGAAATTAAATTATATGTTTATGTATAAATATAAATGACTATAAGATGAAAGCAATCTTTAAAAAGCAATATTTCTTGAATATATTGATAATTAATATTCAAACCGTCACTGAAAAAGCATCGTAAATGAATATTTTTTTAATGAAAATTTTATATAATAAATTATTTATTGAAATTTTTTTATACTTATAATAATAATTATATTTTTGTATCTTTATCCTATATTTTAAATATTTTTTAATGTAAGTTAATTTATATAATTTTATATTATAAAAAATATATAAATAATTGTAATAATTTATGTGAAAAATATATGGAAACATTTACTAATAAATATATTTTTTATATTTAAATATGTTTTTTTTATTATTTCATTTAAAATAATAAATGAATAACTTTTTTAGAAATTTTAAATAATCAATATATCATCTAAATGAATCGCTAAATAAAATAGTTTTTATTATGACAAAGATAATTCTTCTATTTATCTATATTCTACGTATCTATTTCTTATCGTCTACTATATATTAACTTTTTATCTTAAGTAATTGACCTATTAGTATTTACATAATCATGACAATATCGTTATAAACATATGCATGTGTAGTTTAAAATATTTATAAACTGCAATTACATAACTGATTATTTTTAGCACAAAAACAGCACTTACATAAAGAGAATTTTCAAAAATTCATCTTAATAAGACATATGCACTTCATAGCAAAGAGGACAACCTGAAGTTCCGTTCATATTTTAATAAAAAACAACAACAAACCCCGAAAGCTCGTTTCGCTATACACTTTGCATTTTATGTTTTTGTTCTAATGCTTTGCACATGTGATTTTATAATTTTTACTAATGAAGCAATTATTAATAACAGTTCATAAAACTCTTTTTAAAAAAATTAAATCTTTTCTCTATTTTTTACAGGCAACCAGATGAAGTCGAAAACTCCCGCCATTCCTAACCTCAATCCATTGCGGCCTTTCTCCCGAATATATTTTTAAACGTGTCTATACGAGTGAGACACGCAAGCGTATAAGTGCACGACAAAAAAAAAGCAGCAGTGTAAACAATCGGCTCTGAAGCGGGCGAGGAGTGGGCGGTAAAGCAGAAGGAGAAAAATATAATAATAAGGTAATAGCAAAGAACTTACCGGTATATACTTCGCAAGCGGCGAATTATACGTTTGACTACATGAGCACGCTACGCTTTTACCACGATATTAAAACGCATTGGCTCGGCGTTTTTCGTCGTACATGTACTGGTTGATAACAAATACGTACATTCACTCTAGTAGTGCCGTCGATTTTTTTTATAAATTTCCTTTTGCGGCTCAGTTGTTCGTATTTATCCGTAGAATAAGGATGAAAGAATCGAAGCCCGTCCACGTAGTCGGCATGCAGTTGCTCTTATGCGTAGTGATCGTAGTTTTTCTCAAACAACAGACCGTCGAAGCCGCTACTTCGAGTTTCGACGAAGATGAGACCTGTTACTCTTTTGCCGGTGGCACCGTCTATCCCGGTAGCTCCAAACACGAGGGTCATCAACTGCATACCACTAAGGCAGTCAGTAAGTCGTCACCGATCATATAATTGCTTTATATATATACTTACACACTTTTTTTCAAATTTTATCCTTACTCTACAAAAATGTATTATTTATCTTTAAAATTTTTCATAATAATTATTTCTTATTAATTTTTCGATTTGTTATTAATAATGAATTAATTTTATTACTAAAAGGTCTTTAATTAATTTCATTAGAAAAATTTAGATTTATTTAATTTTTTTTTTTTATATTACAATTTAATGATACCGTTTATTATATAAATTGATATTTAATTTTATAAGATAAAATTTGTAAACACTTATAAAACCTCTTGAAAAAACGTTATTGATATACTAACTACTGCGAAAATATAACGTTCTAATTAGTACATCGAATACTAATTTTCATATTTTAATCATTACTATTATTTTATTATAATACGAAAAATAAAGTGTATAAAAAGTACATATATTGTTACATATCGTGAAGCAGTTTACTTAAACTTTAATTCAATATTCTTTTAATCTAATTTTACTTTAATCATGTAATAATTGATAATTTATTCATAATTGTTATATTTATAAATATATAAACAAAGCAGAATTAATTAAAAAAAAAAAACAAAAAAAAAAAAAAAAAACAATTAGCTCAATATGGTGATAAAGATAACTAGCTTATCCACGTGTACAAAAATATATTCGTATTAACTTTGAAATCATTAATATATTCTCAATAAATTTGATACATTATTTATTTTTATCTTAAAGTTTACTATTTCATTTTATAAATATTTGTTTAATTATTTGAAATTTCAAAAATTTAAATAAAAATTAAAAAATATTTTTAAAACTTTACCAAAAATATTTATTCAACAATCTTATAATTATTTCCACTTAAGCGTTTAAATAAAATTTCTTGATTAAATTTTACAGTTGGAAAGAAGGCGCCTTATTTCGAAGGAACAGCAGTAGTCAAAGGAGAATTTAAAGAAATCAAAATTTCTCAATTTAAAGGAAAATATTTAGTATTTTTCTTCTATCCTCTTGATTTGTAAGTTTTCTTAAAGAAAAAAAAAAAAAAATATTTTATTCATTATTTCGAATTAAGGAATTAATTTTATTAAAACTTCTTTTCAGTACCTTCGTATGTCCGACAGAAATTTTGGCTTTTTCGGACAGAATCGAAGAATTCAAGAAATTAAATACCGAAGTTATAGCCGCATCAGTCGATTCGCACTTTACACATTTGGCATGGATTAATACACCACGGAAAGAAGGCGGTCTCGAAAATATCAAGATTCCGTTACTCTCTGATCTCACGCACAAAATAGCCAAGGATTACGGTGTTTATCTCGAAGACTTGGGACACACTTTACGGTAATTAAAATAAAATTTTATGAAACTGCTTACTACAATTGAAATGAATACAAAAGCCTTTTGTAAAAGATAATTTAAATTTAAATATTAATATGATTAATAGTCATTAAAATATTTAAATTTTTAAATGAATACGTAAACGTAATTACATCACAAACTGCGTTCAAATTTTAATAAATACTTAATTAAAAAAATGTGTTAGGATAAATAAGAAACATATAAAAAAAGAAAGAAATCATCCTATATTTGTTTTTTTTTTTTTTTTTTTTTTTATTATTATTTTATAAATATTATGGAAAATATTTAATATTTCCTATAAAAAATTTATTACATTAATTTTGTTTTTATTTAACAATTTTATTTTATTTCTATTATTTATAATTGATTTATTTTTATTAAAAGGATTTTAAATCCACTTAGCAAATATTAAACAAAATTATTTAAAACTAGAGGAATTAGTCAGATTACTATCAACAATCAAATTTAATAAAAATTTAACATCAAGTATTAAATTGTTATCATTACAAACTTACTCCTTACAACAATATTTTTATTTTAATAAAACATCAATCAGTGGATTTAAATTAGTTAAGTATATAAAAAGTTTTAAAACTTACAGTCAACAATTGATATAACATTTCTTTTAGCGCACTATTTATAATTGATGGAAAAGGTGTGCTACGACAAATTACAATGAATGATCTTCCAGTAGGCCGATCGGTCGATGAAACTTTAAGACTTGTCCAAGCTTTCCAATATACAGATGAACGCGGAGAAGTCTGTCCAGCAGGTTGGAAACCAGGACAAGATACGGTACAAAAAAATCATTAAATAAAATAATTGACTAAAATCCATAATATTGATTTTTAACAATGCCTATACATTAGTCATATACAGAACAATAAATTTTATTTGGAGAATTATTTATAAAAAAATTGAATTGCTCATTAAAAGTTTTTAACAAATATATTAATAATAATTTTAAAATATTCGAAATGGTAAAATATTTTAGTTTTTATAAATTTGAACTTTGTTTTGTAATGCTTATTTGCATTTCTATATGATTACATCTTATTCTTTTGGGATAAATAACTTAATTATAAGTATTTTTTTATTATGATTAATAAGAACGGTTCGGAATAATAAATTATATTTTTATAAAAAAATTCATATCTTCTTATACATTGTTACAAAGATAAGAGTGCATTATTCAATTAAATTTTTGTAACTATAAATTTCAAATTTTTCACTTGAAAATGTTTATGAGTATTTTATATTATATTAACAAAAAAATTTACAAAATACTCATACATCATAATCTTTTTTTTGTTCCAGATTATTCCTAATCCAGTGGATAAAAAGAAATTTTTTTCGAAAAATCAAATATAAATTTTGTACTAGCTTTTATACGACAAAAATAAATGCTTGGTTTTATAAATTTGATAGCTAAATTTTATCACAAAAATCTATCATCTAACTATCTTAACGATATTATATATTTATAGTTATGTACACGTAATAATTATTCAGTTTTCGTTCGTTTTGGGCTCGATAAAGTTATTAACTGCACTCTTCTAGGTGTTCTAGTTGATATTACTGTCGGTGGTTTTTCACTTTTTGGAGGAGTGTCTTTAACATAAGGTTTTTCATTTTCAGTAACAGTATCTTCCAATACCAATTGAAAATCTTCCACTTCATCAGTATCGTTATTACCTTTATGATCATCCACTTCCATTTTATTTATTCCTTCCTCTTTTAAATTATCTTTTTTTTCATTTTTTTGTGAATTATCTTTTTTTTCATTTTTTTGTGAATTATCTTTTTTCGTTTTTGAAATGTCAATATCAACAGCATTACCATCAAGTTCTATAAATGGCGCTGGAGTCGATTTTTCTTCTTTCAAATCATCTTTAATTTCATTTTTTTTCTCTAAAACGTTGATCTGCGATGTCATTTCATAAATTTTTCCTAATTCTTCTTCTTGAAAATGAATAATTGAACAATATCCATCAGATGATGAAGCAATTAATAATCTTCCATCAGATGACCTTAAAAAGTATATTAAAAAATAATCAATTTTTTAATTAAAAAATTCAAAAAATTAATCACTTTTTTTTAATTAAAAAATTAAAAAAAAAATAAATCATATTTTTTTAATTACTTACCAAGCAACGTCAGTTAACCGAGTGTAATGAATATTTGAAATAACTGCAATTGGTGATATTTGTTGAGTATCATATATTATAACAGATTTATCTGTTGCTACTGCAAACACCATTCTATAAGGTAAGGCTAGCATTGACGGAGGACCATCTTCTCGAAGTTCAAAATATACAGGACAACATCTAACAGCATTTGTTACTTCATCATAAGATGGAAGAATAGCTATTGGTCTACGATATAAATTTATAAAAATTATTAAATTAATTAAATTAATATTATTAAATTAATCTTTTTAATCAGATAATGCCAACTATTAAATAGATAAAAATAAAATGAATAAATATTATTATAAGAAAAACTATATTAAATCATTAATTTTCATTCAATTATAAACTTCTATGTATCAGAGTTATATATAAGACAATTATTTCTAATTTTACTCACTCTTTTAAACTATGCCTTGAAAAAATAACTGTACAATTAATAATTTTTTCAGTTGATTCTTGAGGTTCTATTATACCAGAAGGTACAATTATTAATGAGCCATCTGGTGTAAATGTTAATCTTCTAAAAAATGATTTGAAAGTATCGTCATGAAACAGACGAATAATTTTTCCTTCTGCTGGATTTCCAATAGGAGTAGGAATTTTTGATTTACTGACTCGCTGTACAGTTTTTTTTGCATTAACATCAATTAATCTGCAAATTCTAAAACAGTATAAAAAATTAAAATATTTTGTTTTGTTCAAATTAATTTGTAAAAAAGATTTTATTAAAATTTAATTGAAGATTTGCATTAAAAGGTAAGAACATATCATAAAATTTTTACCAACCTATCTGAACTTAAAGTAGCAATAAATTTATTAGTAGGATCCCATGTTACTCCTTGAGGAAAGCCTTTATAATAATCTGTGAGCATACAAATTTTTTTTCCTTTATGAATATTCCATAAAATAACAGAGTTGTCTACAGAACAAGAAACTAATGAATTTGAGTCTGGAGACCAACTTAAGTCATATATATCTTCTATGTGTCCTCGTAAAACTTTCCAAGAATTCCATTGCTCTTTGTTTAAAATGTCATCTCCAGATATTATTGGTATTTCTAATCCTTCTCGCCGTTTCCAAAGAATAATAGCAGACTCTAAATTAATAAAACATAAAAGTTTGAGTATAATTATAATTAGAAATTTCACTTAAATAATTTTAATATACCATCGTCACCAGAAGCCAAAATCTCTCCTGTTGATGAAAAGCGAACAACATTGACGGCTCTCTGATGCCTATCTAAATCTGATACACAATTAACTGTTGCTTCACCAGCTTTATTTACTGTGATGTGCCAGATCTTTACAATTTCATATAAAAAATTTATTTTAATTGAAAAAATTAAATTTAAAAAAATAGTTCTTTTGACTTTACAAATAAAAATTACAAAAACAAAGAAAGACCAAACTTTAAGAAAAAAAAAAATTTCATACAATGTTTTACTGTTTAAAAATTTAAGCCTGAATAATTAATTCATTTTATGATATAAAATTAAATTTTTAATCAATATATTATAAGCATTTTTTCTAAAAATTTTAAGTCAAAACAATAACTGATAAACTAAAACTGATATAATTTTTCGTAATGTTTTAAAATTGTCCATATAACATTTAAAAAAATGCATATAAATATTGGAAGAGATTACCAAGACGTGTGAATCAGAACCACCAGAAGCAAGCCTCCAAAACGACTCGCCTGTTGATGTTTTTCCATTATCAATTTGGATGTCAACGCTAAGTACAGGACCGCGATTATGCCATGAAATTTCAGGAATTGTGCACTTCATCTTGATTTTTTTAAACGGTAGACCTAAAAAGTTTATAAATGAAAAAATTTTAACAATTCTACATTAACGATCTTTTCTATGACTTTTTAAAAGATCATGAATTAATTCTTACAGGATAACCTGTTCCACTTTTTTACGACATTCGCCACTTTCTCGCGGGCAAACACTGTGTGCTTTCGCGCGTGATTCCGACAATCCGACCAATTGAAGATCAAACGTATCTTATTGGTTGAAAATTCGTTGATGAATCCAATGAAATGATAAAATTTATAAAGTTATTGGAGGTAATGATTTTTAAAATATTGCATATTCAGTTCATTGCTCTAAGTATTTAAATCTATATTATTTTATTTCATTAAAAATAATAAATGCTTACATTATTAAATATTAAAGACATTTTTGGCTTTTAATAATATATAATAAAATATTAAGTATAAAATTATGGATCAGTTAAATATTCCATTTGAATTTTGCTATTGAAAGAAATGTTATTGTACTTGGTAATTGAAAAATACTTTTTAAACTAAAGTCAGTCATTATTAATATTAATAATTGTATAACTTTTATATATATTTATAATTTAAATTGTGCATGATTATGCATATTAACAAAAGTAGATAATTTAAATTTTTAAATATTATTAATTAAATATGTAATAATTATTATTATAATAAATGAAATTTACTTAGTAAGTACTAAAAAAATCTTTTAAATTCTCATTAATATATATGATGATTAATTAAGAATATCTAATTTCTTTTAATACTTACTTTTCATTTGGTCATAATAGGTTAAAAAAAATTGAAGCTTCTAATTTTAGAATTGTATTTAAAATAATTATAATAAATTATAATTTTTACGAAAGAATTTATGAACTTTGATTGTCAAAGAATACATTAATATTTATAATTATTATTAAAAAATTTATTTATGATAGTAACTTAACAAATTTTAAATTTAAAAAATTTTCAATAAATGAATATCAGGACTTGAATACGTTGGATGTTGCTGGGATATAGGAATTTTTTCAATATTAAATCTAAGTTTCAATTCTGACAAAAATTGATTCCAAACATTAATTTGTTTAGGAGTATCTCTTTCTTCTTGTGATAAAAGAGCATAAATTCCATTTTCTTTGCAAAAAAATTGTAAAGTATCCAAAAGTGGATTTACAGACTAATAGAAATAAAACAAATATATCAAAATTAATTAAATATGACTAATAACCTTGCCATTGAAAAAAATTATTTACCTCTTGGTAATATATACAATCGGTTAAAAGAATTATTTCAGGTTCGAAGTCTAAATTTATTTCTTTACCCCATTCTAGTACTTGAGCTTGAGCTTTACCATTTAATTTTTTCCATTTTTCTTCATTTGCCTTAATATTTTTTTTCAACATAGGTAAGACATTTTCTAAGTCTGTCAACATAACATCAGCTCTATAAAATTTAAAAATGTCTAAAATTGTAAAAAATTTATAAGAAAATATAGATTACATAATAATCTAAATGATAAAAAATATACCCTAAACATGCTGCAGTAAGACCGGCACACCCTAAGCCAGCTCCAAGTTCCAAAACTTTCTTTCCTTGTAACCATTTACTTTTTTGACTTGTCACATCAAGATATTTTGCAAGTACTATTGCAGCATCCCAAACAACGCAGCTTACATCACCTATTTTCTTTTGAAGAAAAGTTAGTGATGTATCACAACTTTCTATATCTAATTCTCTAATAAATATATCTTTATCGTCCATATTAAAGTTAATTAAAATAGAAAAATTTATAAAATTACTTTAAAGAAAAATTTGCAGTAAAGTATATGTTTAACTTAAAATAAAATAAATTTTAAATATTATATATTTTTATTAAAATATAATAAACTTTTTAAACTTTATAAAAATAATTGCTTAAAAATTTACGTATGAAATCATTAAGAATTTAGTAAATAAATTAATAATTATAAATCATTTTATAAAAAAATATTTCATTAACGATTGAAGATGGCACTACATACAATAAAACCGCGAAATGTCAGTTACCGGCTTTATATATTTGAATATTGTGCACATGTTTTGAGGTTACGTTAAATCGATGTTTAAAAATGTTTATTTGTAGATATTTGGATTAGATTAATTTTTTCCAACAGTAAGTAAATTATGTAATGAGTTAAAATATTCTAAGTAATTGAAAATATGTCATTAAAATTGGATTATTTTTTTTTTATAGCTTGATACATCTGTAGTACTTAAACAATTTCATGAAAAATGACTAAGTTAATTGACATAAGTAAAATTTGTAAAGAACTTTTAGTTCATCGAATGCTTCTTGCTACTGCTTCAAGTATAGTTGTGAACTTCATACTTATCAGTAGTGTATTATTAATCACAAACTTGACTGCACATCCGTTAGAATGGATACAGAATAGTTGGAAATTAGTATGGAGCTTTAGTACATGGTTTTATTTTTTTATATTTTCTTCTGTGTTAATTATAAATGGCATTGTTTGTTTTACAAATTATATCAATCCACCTTCATATGCTTCAAGTCGATTTGTTAAATTTTGTCATGTTTTTACACTACATAATTTTTTAGTAGGAGCACTTTATACAATACTAAGCGGCGTTCTTGCAAGTTTGCGTTTGACTGTAGAAAGTGGTAAACTTGCATATCTTTCAAAATCTTGTGAGAAACTTGAAAACAATTGTCTGGTTGAAGAATATTATTTTTTATTATTGGAAGGTCTTTGGATAGGTTTATATTTTTATATAAATTCAAATTATGTAGGATCCAAAAATTTGCAATTTCCAATTATCCCTTATTCAAAATTATCACAAGTTAAAAAAATTATCCAAAGAAAGATAACAAATATATTATTAGATGCATTTTGGCCAGTACTATATTTTTTTATTTTTTACTCAGTATTTGGAAATTATTGTCAACGTTTACTCACTTCAACTTTTAATCTATCAATTGAAGAATTACCTCTTGACAAGATTTCAAGATTACTCAATTTATCTTTAATATTTTATGCTTGGTTACATGCAATACTTTTTATTTTTGTAATTCAGAGTATGCATTTACTTTTTCAAGCATATTTAACTGAATGGATTCCATTTGATATTGAGAACATTCAATGCAATGAAAAACTTAAAGTATCTTTAGCAGATGCTTTAAGAATGGAAAAAGTACCAGTTTTTCAACAACTAGGATATTTAGATTTAGTTACGATAGCTCAAAAAGATAAAACAAGAAGATCAATTATTTTTACTTTAAGTCAACCTGGTGGACACCCATATAATTGGAACTGTATTATTGAAAATAGTTTATCACAAATAAAAAAATTTTCTGAAGGACTTAATTCTGCATGTTGCACTCAAAAAGAACAAGTACCTCAGTTAATTAATACTTTGCCAGCATTAAATGCACAAATACCAGATAAACCTTATGTGTATCATATGAGAAGTTTAGTATCATCTACAGCTACAACTGTTTCATCTGTTGATGATACTATTGATTCTAAACCAATGCTGGTTGAAAATTTTGTCACGCAATATTATAAAAATATGAAGAAGAATCTTGTTAACTATCTTTTATCAAAAAGATTAATTTCCTATATTTTTGTAGAACAATTTGAGAATAAATTAAGATATGTATTAAGTGATGCTCAATCTGTTATTTGGGCAGCAGATGCAATTTCATCGCTAGCAGCTGTTTCATTAAATGAAGATCAATATGGAATTGTTCAAAAAGACTTACCTGAAATAATTGAAACTTTATTACAATTAAAACAATCACTAGATAAGTTACAAAAATTAAATATTTCAATAAGAAAACCAGTAAGCGATGATAAATTTTTAAAGCAAACAATTACTGGACTTCGCTCAGCTGTGAGACGCAGTTTGTATAGGATCACTTCACATTTCAGAAATTATATCGATGATCTGGCTTTAGCTCCTTCAACTACTGATCAGTTACAGCCTTTTTTTACTTATAAAGATTAAATTAAATTTTGTTTGAAAATAAATATAAAATTTTTTACAAAAATGTATTAAAGTTTCATTTTATGTGTTATATTATTTTTTTTTAATGGTTATTTAATTTTAATTTTCTGTAGTACTCATGCATAGAAACTTTGTTGCTTTTTTATTTATTCTTGTCTTCTATAATATATAAATAATATAGATTAGAATGACAATATATTATTATTTTCCTTTATATTCATTATTTAAAAAAAAATTTTGTAAGAATATATTTTTATAAATTTTTAAAAAATAAATTTTTAAAAACAAACTTGGTAAACATTTATTATATTACTATAAATTAAAAATAATTATTTTATTAGGGTAAAATGAAAATAATAATTATATTTTAAATTTGGTCTTTTTCATTTAATCAACAAATAATTTGTTAAATACTATAATTATTATTTTTTCTTTATATGTTTTTGTTTAACATATCACTTTAAGTGCATAATATTTATTTTATTACCGTTGAATTGCATTATTTGATAAAGAGTAAGATCGGAGATATAATTCTAAAGCGGCGGTCTTATCACGCAACTCGACACAGTTTTAAAAATTAAAAAATAACTTTTCAAATATTTTTTGTAATTTTAATATAAGTATAATTAAAATAATTAGTGATAAAATTTAAATGAATATTTAAATACAAAACATTATTATTAATAATCATCAATTAACTTCTGTTAATAATATCATAATAAAATTTGGAGATAATGTGTTTGTAAACAAACTTTTTTTTGACCTTCTAAATACTTTGAAAGCTAATTTTCATTTGAATTTACAGTTAAGTATACGTGTGATTCGATTGTATTAAAGATTAACAAATTTATAAAAACAGGTAAGTATGTAATTAATTATAGTTTTATTTATATAAATTAATAATGCAATTTTATTATTATTAATATTTTTAATTCTAGAATATAAAGATGGAAAGTAAAACTGATAGTAGAGAGAGTATTATTTTCACTGGTAGTAATTTAAACCATAGAACTTTCAATGATAATGAATCTTGGAATTCTTTGCAATCAACAATATTAGCAGGATATTTTTCTATGACTTCAGATTTAGAAGAGGAAAAAAATCTCACTACTGTGAATGAAGAAAATTCTATAAAATTACAGGAAGATTATGAATCTGAAATTATAGAAGATGATAATGTATTGAATATAAATATAGATGCAATTTCAGATGATGAAGTATTTTTTGATTGCCCAATGTATATGAGTCCAAGATCTATGAGAGAATTCAATTCACCAAAAAGGTAAAATTTATAAATATTTTTTATATAAAATTTGACACATAAGTGCAAAAAATCTCAGATAATCATCTCTTGCAAAATTTTAACACATAAAATTATTTATTATGATAAAAATATTACTTTTCATTAATTTATTAAATAAGATATTTCATTTCTAACCAAATTAATAATTGTAATATATATATATATATATATATTCCAAATACATTATTAGTAAATCAATTAAATTTATTATATTATTCAATGAATCTTTAGATTGAAAACACCAATAAGTGAACAAGTGAATTCCAAACAATATCTAATGGTAAATCCACCAATTATATTTGATTATAGTACAGCAACAGATAGTGGACTAGGAGAAGAAAAAACTGGGGCTCTTTTGGCACAAATAATTGAAGATTTTAATGATTTGGAAAATCATGCTCAGTCCACTCCTAAACTCGAATCTGAGAAGAAATTTGATTTCACCTCTGTTAGTTCAAAGCAAAATTTAATGAATAAAAATAGTCATAAAAAAAATGATAAGAGCACAAAAGATAATCTAATAAATAAAAATAAAGAAATAATAAATAATACTAGCAGGAAAAAAGTGGACTCTTTAACTGCAAAATTCGATAAAAAAATGAAATCACCAATTTATAGGCCATATTCACCTATTGATATAGCAAACAAAGAAAATTATTTCAAGGGTAAATATAGCAGTGTTGTAAAATTACCAAGAGCAAATACGAAATTGAAATCATCAGTTGAGATAAAATCTCACAAAGTAGCTCAAATTAAAGAATTTTTTGAAAATTGTAGTAGAATAAATGACCAATCGCGTTATCAAAGCGTTGAAACTAATGGAGCAATAAAAAAAATGGCATTAAAAAACTTATCGAATACATCAAAATTATTAAAAAAAAAAAATACAAATAAAAAATCTCCTTTAAATAAAATTGAGTCAAAATCTACATTAAAATCAATGCAAGTAAAAAAATCAAGTTCTCATTCTATTGAAAACATTAAATTGATGTCTTCATTAGGAACCATAAAATTAATACAAACAAAGAATTCATTAAATACTTCGAATTGTCCTCCAAATAAATCTATAAAATTATCGAAAACTGGAAAGCTGTTTAAAACAAATTTTAATAACTTCACAACTTCTAATAGCAACAACTCATCTATTTTATCACGAAATCAACTAAATAGTTACTCTACAAGATCATCTTCGTGTTCTTCAATGCAAACTGACAAAGATACTTCAACTTCATTCACTAATAGAAGTAAATCAACAAGTGACCTGTTAGTCAATAATTCTAAATTAATCCTTGCCATGGAAGAAAATCGTATTGCAAGAAGGCCATGTTTAATAGGAAACCAGCGCTCAAGATTACATAAAAAAACTCCAAAGAAAGTCCAAAAAACTTCGGCTATTATGCAGCGAAAATCTTTTGGATTTATTAGTTCTCCTATAAAACCAGTGAGAGAATTGCGGAAAATATTTTCACCTTCAATGGCATTAAAAAGTAATTATCTAACTTACATTAAAATTAATATGCATTATAAAAATTAATTGAAATAAAATATTATACAATAATTTTTTTTATTTTTCAGCAAATCAAACTAAAAAACAAGCTACTAAAACTCTTCCACATATTATCATTAACAATGAATAAATAATTGATTGGTTTTTATAAATTTTTTCATGCAAATGTGCTAATATGTAGATTTTTAAATTAAAACAAAAATAATATATTTTTTCATTCTGTAGCATAAATATAAGCTAAGAATTTTTTATAATATAATCTATAAATTTATATATTTATTATAAATAATTATGTAAATTATAAATTAACTAAAATATTTAAAAGCTTGTATAAGTGACAATTTTTATATGTTAAATTTGTTTTTAATTTGAGACTTGACTAAAATAAATTTTAAAAAAATGTTTATTTTTTCTTATTTTTTAAGAAAATGTTTTTTTAATATTATTGAATTAAAAATGCATATTCATACTTAAAATATTATTTATATATTGGAATTTCTAACTTTAATTTATAGCTAAAAAAAACATTAGCTTATTTACACGTTCACTTACATTATAAAAATATAAGAAATTCAAGCTCTTATATCTTAATTGTTTAAACATAGACACTACTGTGACTATTTACGTCCTTTTCAAATGTTGAACAACACTAAGATTATAAAATAATTTTTCTTTTAAAATTTTCCAACTTTTAAATTGAATTTTAGAGAATTCCTCCAAATATTCTGTTAGTTCTTTTTCTTCTGCTATTAATGTTCCATGACACTTTAGAAACAATGAAAGATATGCTTGTGCCAATTCAAAATCTTTTTTCTTTTTCAACATATACCTTATCATTTTCATAAACTGTAATAACATAGGTACAGCATTATTCATATCAAAAGCTAATGATTGTACTTCCAAATCTATAGCACTTGGTCCCATTGTCTTCAACTTTTCTATTGCATCTATAAAATTATCTGTTTCACTAGTTATTTGTAAAATTTTTCCAAAAGGTGTAAGATTTTGAAAATCTGGATGAGCCAATATTTTTCTATTATCTTTTTCAGTTTGTATGTCAGAAAAATCGAATTGAACTTGTAAAGCTGGAACAGTAGGTAGGAAGAAAGGTGCTGCTGCAGGAGTTTTTGGAGCTTCCTTTGGTTTATTTCGCTTTTTAACAATATCAATATTTAATAAATTTAACCATCTAGATGTTGCCAAGGCAGACATAGTGATAAGTTTAGAGTTCAATTGATCTGGTGAAGTATATTCTTTGTTTTCATCATCTTCATCGTCATCCATAATCATAACACTATTTTCATCAGTTTGTGAAACTGTATCTATATTAGAACCAGGTAGTGAAATTAAAGTAATATTTTCTTCAGATTTTATAGCTTTTAAAGGAACATGGGAATACAAAGTTCGATTAGACCAAAGATAAATTCCCAAATTGCAAACATGAGCAGTAGCTAAAAATTCACCAGTAGGTGAGAAATTTAAAGAAACACAAGCGTCAGGTACCTAAAGAAATAATTTGTTAACATTTTTTTTTAGAGTCAAATAAAAAATAAGATTTTAACTTAGAAAAAAATTAAATATAAAATTTGCAAACCTGAAAAACATCAACTAATTGTGCAGAAGGAATATCCCACACTCTTATTGTTCGATCTACAGATGCAGATACTAGCCACCTAGAGTTTGGACTAAAAGCTGCATCTGTAAGCCGCCCTCTATGGCCTTCAAACTGTCTGACAATTCGCCGCAAATCTACATCTATCACAATAATAGTGAAATCTTGAAGAGCTAGAGCAATTAAAGAATTTTCTCTGTGGGAACGAAGCCATTCTACTGATTCTTTTACATCAAGGATTGTGATTGGTTTAGTATCTGTAATTAAATATTTTTATAAAAATTAAATAATTAATTATAATTTTAATTTTTAATTTATGAGATTATAAGTATAATGAATATATAAATAAATATATAATGTAAATAAATATTTTTACCTTTTAGAGGTTTGAAAGGCCAAAATTTTATAGTGGCATCTCTTCCAGCTGTGACTACTACTGTGTTTAAACAATCAATAATTATTCCTTTTACAGGTCCTTCGTGAGCTCCTTTTTCTCCACCGTACGAAGCTCGATGTATACCTGACTGTATATTAAATCTTTCTACATGACCATTATTGTAACCAACCACTACAAAATTTCCACATTGAGTTAAAGCAAGAGTGGTAGCAGTAACATTTATATTAAATTTGAATTTTTCTGGTAATAGTTTATGCTCTCCCATTTTTAATTTATCGTAAGACCATGTTGTAATCATTCCCAAACCAAGATGAGCAGCTGCAATATTATCCCAATCTTTTTCTCTTGTACTTTCAGCAGCCATATCAATAATTGGTGGCATTATCAAAGGATCTTCCACTGCTCTTCCTTTTTTCTTTGATGCTTTTCTATTGTAAGAAGCTCTTCCTAAACTTTTATTAAAAGTTTCAGTTTGAGTAGAAAATATTCTTAAAGAAGAATCTCCACTAGTAGATAAAATATTGTGTCCATCATTTCCATAAAATCTAAATGAAAATATAATAATTTTATAACTGCATTTTTCATACTACCATAAAACAAAATGAAATAGTTTCTTCGTACTATAAATAGAATCAATAAATACCGTATAATTGTTGGAGGTTCTGCATGTCCTTCTCTAATTCTTAATAATCTTCCTGCTCCATCTGCTAAATCAAATATCCATAATTTCAAAGTGTTATCTGGAGATGAAGAAACTAATAAAGGTTCATTTGGGAGACATTTCAATCCTGTCACAGAGCCAAAGTGTGCATTTAAGATTTGACTCTCAACTTTTCGTTGCTCAAGATTCCACAAAACAATGTGACCTTGTAGACTTCCTGTTGCCATTATAGGATGTCCATCAGTTCTAAATGAAATTGATGTAACTAATCCCCAATCTTGAACAAGTTCAAAAATAGTTTCATCCATTTTTAAATTGTGTAATATAATTTTACCATCTACTAAACCTACAGCTACAACATTAACCGCAGGAGCTTGCTCAATGACGTTTATAGCACAGTTCCATCCTTTAAAAGTATAAATCATTTTCATTATTTTAATATTCCATAATTGCATTTGTCCTTGTTCACTTCCTAATAATATTTTATTTATATATGTATTTGGATGCATCATAGCGGTAATTTTAAATACTTTATTGCTAAAATTTGATTCACAGATTAATTCTTCTGTTTTAATATCCCATATTTTTAAATTGCTATTTTCATCAATGGACAATAAATGAGGTCCAAATGGCATAAGAAGATGAATTTCAAATTCATGTCCATTATAAGTATGTTTCAATTCATTTCCTCTTCTCCATGCATAGATTTTACTACCACTAGCAGTATAAACATGAAAAGCATCAGCAGCTAAACACGTAATATCTTCAGGATGTGCTGATGATACACTAAGTAAGGTAAAATGGGAGTAGCCATAGGTGTGAAAACTTCTACCAGTACAAGTGACAATCAAATTTTCTTTTCTTCGTTGAATGTATCGTGTAACTACAGGAATATGATTGCTTACATATCCCAAAGCACGATTTCGTTGAAATATTTTACTGTGCGACATTTTTATTATTTATTAAATAATAATTTTCATTGATTTTGTAATATATTTTAAATTTATTTAAATATTGAAATTTTCACTCATTTAAAAGTTACAATTGTTGTTTGCTATTTAAATCTCATTTCGTAATTTAAAAAAATATACATTTTACGTGACTTTTTTGAGGTTAATGAAAGCACGTGCACTATAATTTTGATTATAGGCTGCGAACGTGTTTTGTACACGATTAAATGTACAGGTAACATCGCGCATGCGCGAGTTATTATACCTAACTTTACTTATTTTTTAAGAGGGGGCTCCTCACCGAGATCGGAATGTCAATGTGGGAAATTTCAAATCTGCAGATCTAGAACTTTGTTTAAAGTTTAATCTATCTGCAAATAATTATAAATAAAATCTTGAGTAATTATATTTTCGAGATTTTAATTTTGTTAAAATTTTTTTATTTATATTTATTGAACCTGTGGTAGGAGGAAATAAAAAAATACAAAAATAATTATTAACTAAAACTATTTATATGCAATTATACCTATTTATTGTTTATTACCAATATAGTTTAGAGTGAAAAAACTTAATAATTTTGATTTACTATATAATATATTGAGCAAATACTAAAAAATAAAGTTAAATTGTAACTTCAACTTCAATAAATTAATATAATATATAATATTTTATACAGAGTATAATTAATTACCTTTTAAGACACTCTGAAAAATCTGCAGATCATAAAAAGTTTACATTAACTTTTACAAACAATTAAGTGAATATATAATTTTTTAACTTGTATAGATGAACGGGTGCCGTTTAATCGAAATTTTGTAAACGGTATATTTTACTCTGCTAAATAATGGATAAAGGTTTCTATGGAAAATTTTCAAGATGTAACCGTTATAGAGAAAAATAATTTTTCACGTTACCATATATCATAAATCAATTTACGGTACTTTATGACAAGACCGAACCGAAATAAAGAGGATCGAAGGAAAGCGATTGCATACCTGCGAAGCTTAATTTTATTACAGTCGCAACTACAATCGTTTTAGTATGTGTAATAAATGGAGTAAATGGAATCGGGTAATGAATGAAAATTCAAAGAATTATCATTAGATATTTCAACAACATATTAAACTTTGTACAAGTATGTACACAGCGTTACCATTGGAAATCCGACAGTTTCGTGTCTGCTCTCGTACTGAAAAGTCCTCTGAAGATCGTTGACGATCAAAGTCGACCTTTTCCTTTAAATGTAAAATTAGTCAATCGAGCTTAAAAACAATAAGTTATTATAATTAGTGATAAGTGAAAAAAAAAAAAAAAGATGTACGTTAAAAAAAAACTCATACAAAAACTTTGCGATCGCGAGCTCGGTATCGCTAATCGGGGAATAGCTACCAATAAGTGCGATGTTCTGGAAAGAGTGAATCGGCTTCATACATTTTACGAAGTACGATTTTACAAAATAGCTTCATTTTATAATTTTGATGGTTTAAGTGCACGAAATTCGACTCGGGTATCGTACATTAACTTCGACACCTCGGGCTCAATCATCTGTAGCTCGAATTGGTGCAACGATCGCATCGAATTTCGGAATTTGGCTGCAAAATCCCATTTTAACCGAGCTTCATATGTAAAAATCGGCCACGGATGGCCCGTCGCGCGCTTCAATTGGTTACCAGGTTTGAGAAAACACATCATCTCGACAGACGGCCGCGGAGGTTTGTCATTGTTAAATGTCGAAACTCGTACAGGGTTTTTTTTACTCGTTGGAGGAAGCGCGGCTTTGACCTATGATGTACATCCAAGGTTCGGTAATATCATAATGGCCGGTGATTACGATGGCATCGTCAAGAGCATCGATCTACGCAACAGTTATAAAATAGATGTAATTCACAGTGCCAAGAAAGAGGATGGCACTCCTTTCGAAATTGAGTGGCTCGGTATCAATCCCCAAAGACATCATGAATTTTGCATCGCTGGATCTTCCGAGGACATAAGGCTCTACGACGACAGAAAAGCGACAAAACCCTTTCACAAGATGTACACGACGGTGACTCCTCGCGCACTTAGGCTTAAATATCACGGTTGGTGTTTCAATTTTCTATCTGTATATATTTTATCCATGCATAGTTTAATTTATCTATAATTCAATTGATTAATTTATTAATATACGTATTTATAGTTGATTAAAATAAAATTTATTAATAAAGTTCCTTCGTATTAGATTTTTTATAAAATTAAAAAATGTAATATATGCATGCGTACATATGATAATTAAATTATAATATTTCACAGGAAACCCTGGTCACCCATGGGAATCGTACAATCCTTGTCCGCACAACAACCTCCTCCAAATGTCATACAATTACAACGGGACGAAGCTGTTGTCAACCTGTGCCCTGGACACGATCTATCTTTTCGACACGAGTATGCATTATCCGATCGGCCGCTACGAGACCCAACTCCGACAGGCGAGCGAAGGAAATGCAACGAATAAAGAATACGAAATCGTTAAAACGGTGCAATTTTTCGGAGCGAAGAGCGAATTTGTATTAGCAACGACGCGTTCGCGCGAGCGCCGTTTGGCTAGTAAAATGCACGGCGTTAGCTATGGCCGAGCCACAAACATCTGCTTCTGGGATAGCGATACTCAAAAAATAGTCAGACGAATAGCCACGACCGAGAGTAGTTGGGCTATCGCCATTCATCCGACCGTTCCTGTGTTAGCTACGAGTATCGATTGCTGGGGTATACAATTCTGGGGTTGATCGATTTGTGAGATTGATTGCGATTTTTTATGCAAAAATTTTGACAATGATTATACATAAAAACTTGACTAATTTAATGAGTATGAATTTTTGCGAAAAATTGAGTAAGAACTGAGAATTGTTTTTAACTGGGTTATAACTTCACTTATACCGACGCTGTAACGAAATAATTAAATATATCTATATAAATAAATTAAATTGTATTAAGTTCTAATTCAATAATTAAGCTTGTTATACAAGTTTAATCAATCATGTTTAATATGCGTACAATTTTAACTCGAACGTATCAATATTTTAGATATTTTTTATATTTATTGGCATAATGTGAGTTATTCCCAAAGAATATTTTATAAAAAAATTAAATTTTATCATGAATCATGTGATTGATAAAAATTGTTTATTTATTTCACGCTAAATAAAATGAATTTTAAATTTACAAATCTTGTGAATATTATTTGCTTTGCTGTATTATGTACCATCATAAAATTTCTTTTAAATTTATTAGAATAATAAAAGTGACAAAATAAAATATATTAAAGCATTAGCCTTTTCAAGAAATTTGCTGACCCTAAATCCCTACCGACCACACACTATACCGGGTTACCGGTTAAGTATACCTCCCGATTCATCCTAAATTTAAGATATTCCGTAGGTGCAAAATATCTAAGAGTACCTGCGCGTCATGATACGAGTAAATACATTTGCTATACATATTAATATGAAAAATATATTGGTCACAATATTGAAAATTTAAAAATTATTTTATTTTTAAAACATTCCGTGAACATGATGCTTAAAACATCAAAAACTATAATGTATATTGAGAAAATGTTTCTAAGAAGTTTTTATTACAAAATTGGTATATAAAATCGATTTAGTTTATTACAAAACAAAAATTTGTATAATTTAGTTAAATACTTTTAACTATAGATTGTATTTAAAGAAATAATTTTGATTGCGTTTTAATTTCATTTAGAAAAAAAATTACATTTTTTATGTTTTTCGTATAATATTTATACAATTTTTTAGAATTTTGAGACTTTATAATCATGATATAAATAAATTCATTAATAGTTTAAATTCATTAGTAAATTTTTTTCATAAAATTTATTATTAATAGTTGCCCTTTCATCTCTTTGTAAAATAACATTAAAAATAAATTTTTAATACAATTTCATTTTGCACTATATTTATTCATTTACAAAGCAGTTACATTTTGACTCCTGCGAAAATTTTTCTTATAAAATTAATAAAAAATTTGTTCGTTTTAATAAATTTTAAAAATATAGCCCATGGTGGGTTATTCGCAGAATCTTTAACACGTGGTTTATACATCCCTCCACAACAAGTGAAGGAAGGGAACGCCGATGTGATTGTGCGGTAATCGCCAACTCTAAAAGTGATTTCCAATGAGAGTCTTTTAAAGTTTTTTCATTTTTCAGTGTATTTACAACCCGCCACGGTGAGCGAAAGAATAGAAATCGCTGATGCGCGATATTCACAAGCGCCTAGTATTTTCAGTGCATAAATAAACATCGCTCAGTGAACACTTTCAGTACTTTTTCGTATACAATTTTGATCATTTATGATTTATTAATTTATCATAAATATAATAATTTTAGATTGTTTGAAAATTAAAAAGTTCATTGTGTTTGTGAAAACAAGAAAGCTCAGCCAAAATGCCAAGAATTATGATAAAAGGTGGTGTTTGGCGAAACACTGAGGTAAGTTTCTAACCTAACCGTTATTTATTTTAATTTGAGTTAAATTTTTTAAAATACGTTCACTGATTTGATTTGTTTACTAAATTTAATTTTTATTGTCTTGAATAATTCTTTTCTTACTTTTTATTTTTAGGATGAAATTCTTAAAGCAGCTGTAATGAAATACGGCAAAAATCAATGGAGTAGAATAGCATCTCTGCTTCATAGAAAATCTGCCAAACAATGTAAAGCTAGATGGTTTGAATGGCTTGATCCAAGTATTAAAAAGACAGAGTGGAGTAGAGAAGAGGATGAAAAGCTTTTGCATTTAGCAAAATTGATGCCAACGCAGTGGAGAACTATAGCTCCAATTGTTGGTAGAACAGCTGCACAATGTTTAGAACGTTACGAATATTTATTGTAAGTAATTGTGAACAATAATTGTGAACAATAATTTTAAATACAAGAATTATATTTATAATAAATTTTGATCTCTTGGTTTTAAATAGAGATCAAGCTCAAAAAAAAGAAGAAGGAGATGAAAGCGTGGATGATCCTAGAAAATTGAAACCTGGAGAGATTGATCCAAATCCAGAAACCAAACCTGCTCGACCGGATCCAAAGGATATGGATGAAGATGGTTCGCATGTTATATTTTTTTAAATCATTATATATTTTTTTTTATTCTTAATTATAGAAACACATAAAACTTGTTTAGAAATTATGTATACTATTTATTTTAGAACTTGAAATGTTATCGGAAGCTAGAGCAAGATTAGCCAACACACAAGGCAAAAAGGCTAAAAGGAAAGCACGAGAGAAGCAGTTAGAAGAAGCACGTAGACTCGCTGCTTTACAAAAGCGAAGAGAGCTTAGAGCAGCTGGTATTCAAGTTGCTCAAAAAAATAAGAGAAAACGTGGAATAGATTATAATAAGGAAATTCCATTTGAAAAAAAACCTGCTGCAGGTTTTTATGATACTGCTAGTGAAGAAATTGATCCATTGTCTACTGATTTTTCAAAACTAAAGCATCAAAATCAACTAAGCCGACAAGAAAAAGAAGAAATTGAAAGAAAAAAAGATAAACAAAAGTTAAAACAAAGAAAAGAAAATGACATGCCAGTGAGTATAATGAATCAGGAACCTATCAGAAAGAGAAGTAAATTAGTTCTTCCAGAGCCACAAATTTCTGATAGAGAATTGCAGCAAGTTGTAAAATTAGGTCGAGCATCTGAGGTAATTTTTTTTAAAAAGAACCAAATATGTTTTTAATTATTACATGAGTTTTTAATTTTAACTACTAATTAAAATTGAATCATTTTAGGCTGCTCGAGAAATTGTTCTTGAAGGTGGAAATCATTCTTCAGATAGTTTACTTGCTGATTATTCTTTAACACCTAATACTGCAGTAACTCCAAGAACTCCAGTTGCCACCGATAGAGTTTTACAAGAAGCACAAAATGTTATGGCTTTATCGCACGTTGATACACCTCTAAAAGGTTAGTTTTTTATCCTGTAGAAAATTTAAGTTAATAAATCTAAACTGCTTTACAGAAAATATTTTTTACAGGTGGTATGAATACACCTCTGATTAATCCCGACTTCAGTACTGTAGTGCCAACGTCAAATACTGTGGCAACTCCTAATACAGTCCTAGCTACACCATTTAGATCACAGAGAACTGAAGCATCGCCAGCTGCATTTAATACACCGGGTTCGGTTAAACAACAGAATGCTGCAACTGCACCGTCATCGGTTCGTGATAAACTAAATATTAATCCTGAAGAAACAGTAGAAGCATCTGAAACTCCAGTGATTCAAAAGCAGGTATAAATTTAAAATTCAAAGTGACTATTTAAAAAATAAATAAAAACTTTAAAAGTGTAGTTATAGATTAATTTAATTATTTTTTTAAGGCAAAAGATCAGCTACGCGCAAGTTTAAGTTCCTTGCCTGCACCAAAAAATGATTACGAAATCGTTGTACCAGAGGAAGAAGTAAATGAGGAAGAAGCTGGTACTTTAACAAGTGATGTTATTGAAGATCAGGCTGATGTTGATGCAAGAAAACAACAAGAAGCAATAGAACAGCGTAAGCATGCTTTGTTCCTTAAATATTATGAAAATTTTTCAAATATTTATCTAAATTGCTTTTTTAATGTAATGTAATGTTATTTGTATAGAAAAACAAGAATTAGCCAAACGTTCTCAAGTTATTCAAAGAGGACTTCCACGACCAATTGAAGCAAATATGAATATTTTGAGACCTCCAACAGAATCCTCTTTAACTGATTTGCAAAGGGTAATTTTCTTATAAAATTATATTCATTATTTCAAACAATTAAAATTATTTTTAAATATGAAATTATATTTTAAAATTCCTATTGTTACCTTTAAAAATTGAATAATTTGTCAATCAATTTGCAGGCAGAAGAATTGATAAAGCAAGAAATGATTGCAATGATGCAATACGATGCAGTTAAAAATCCCGTTCAACTTAATCATAAACGTGCACAGTCTATTTTAAGTCATGCGCAACATTATTTAGAGCAACATCCTTATGAAGAATTTTCTAAAGAAGATCTTGAATCTGTAAGAATTGTTTATAATTTTTAAAATTTTATTATTATAATGGAAGTTTACATATTTTATTTTTAATATTTTCATTTAAAGGCTAAAAGTATACTAACAAAAGAAATGGAAGTAGTTAAAGAAGGAATGGCTCATGGAGATTTAAGTTTAGAAGCTTATAGTACTGTTTGGGAAGAATGCTTATCACAAGTATTTAAACAATTTAGATGTTATTTATAAAAAGAAAATAATTATAATTTGTCAACTATCAAAATTTTTTTTTCTTTAGATTTTGTATTTAGAACCACAAAAAAGATACACTAGAGCTACATTAGCTTCTAAAAAAGACAGAATTGAAGCTTGTGAAAGAAAGTTAGAAGAAAATCGTATGCATATGACTGGTGAAGCAAAACGTGCAGCGAAAATGGAAAAAAAATTGAAAGTATTGTTAGGGGGCTACCAGGTATTTTACGTTACCACTAATTTTTATTATAAATAATTAAAATTATAAAAATCAAATTCAAATTGTTTATTTAATTTTTATTTTTTAGAGTCGAGCACAAGCGTTAGTCAAACAATTTGAAGATATGATGGATCAATTGGAACAAGCACGATTAGAATTATCGACATTTAAATTTCTTCAAGCACAAGAAGAAGCGGCATTACCAAAACGGCTTGCCTCTTTGATGGAAGATGTAAATCGTCAAAAAGAAAGAGAGCATGCTTTACAAATTCGTTATGCTCAATTGCAAGAAAAACTACAAGAATTACAAGCTCAATCACAAAATTAGCCTATGATTGCCGATTTTATAAAAGCGACTATGTAAAAATATATATCTATTACGATGAAATTAATTATTGACATTATAAAAAAAGTTAAATATATAATATTCAAAATTTTTCATTATTATGAGTTTATTAAAATATTACTTTATTTATAATTGTAATTTAATTGTAATTTTAAAGATTTTTTTTTTTGCTTAATTAAGTATTAAATTTTAAATTAAATATTACATCGTCTTGATTATTGAAATATTAATGAATGTCTTAGAACAAATTTTTTATGTAATGAGTTACAATCATTTGCATGTAAATATGTAAATATATGAATCTTATATTTTAATTAATTTCGAATAAAACTATAGTTAATGTCACGTACCTCGTTAAAACGATTAAATATTATTTTGCAGCAACTGATCCTTGAGTAGGATGCACATCATTTCGAAAATAACTTAGTTTTTATTTATCAACTTTTTTTCTTCAAATTTTTCATACAAAAAAAAAAAAAAAAAGTTTATTATGTTTACTAAAATTTAGCTATAAAAGATCTATCTAGAAAAAATAACGCATATAAAAATAATATACATTATGCACAATGCAGTTTTAAATTTTATATTTTTATGAAAGAGCATTTGGCTCGTTAAATTTATTAAATAAATATTTTAAATAAGTATAAATATAATGTCTTATTCATTAAATTCCTTGATATTATTATAGCAAGTTAGTCAAATTTAAATAAAAAATGTATAAAAAAAAATGCAGCCTTTAAATAATAGTAAGCAATGTTCAGAATTTTGTTCGTGTTAAATTCAGGCTTTCTATTTATAAAAAAAATACTTTTTTATTATCTTTATATTAATTTTAGATATTTAACTCTAGTAAGAATAAGATTAAAATTATCAAATTTTATTTTTGTATTTATTGATAATAGTAAAGACTATAAATTTTAGAATTAATTTAAATTATATTAATAATTTTTCATTCGGACAAAAATAATTTTATAAATAATGAGATTTCATAATGAGTTTCATAAATCATAAGAGAAATTCAATTTTTATTTATTTTCTGTTAAAATTGTTCAAGTTATGTATACAATACATATACAATGACAGTTTTTATGTTATAACTATTTCAATAAAAAATTGATATATAAAACTAAAATGACTATAATATACATGACTCAGTTATAAAATGTTCTCATATTGTAATATCTTGTTAGTTGTTACAAAAACTTATTCAATATTTTTTTTATTTTAAAATAAAACGTAAATTTTAAAAATTAAATTGATTAACATTGTACAATTATAATGTAAAATATTTGTAAGGTATACTTAAAATTCAATAATTTGGATAACAGGACGAATAAAAATAATTATTATTACGAAATATTTGAAGAATTTTATTCGCTGACAATAACTGTTACAATGCGCTGATAATTCGCAGGTGTAAATTATGGCGGTCTTTCGTAGTACTTTTTATTATTATTTTCATTTCTACTATTCATTATAAAAATGTCGAATGTAAACAAAAACGTAACGAACGTACGTAGGAAAGCTCTATACTCTTAGTTGGATACAAACGCTTCTTTCATTTTTTTCATTTTATTATTCATTACCAAGAACTGTACATATACGTTTTAATCTTATTTATATATTCAACCAACGAAAAAAAATTGCAAAACAATTAAATTCTATGATTAAATTTATCCACTCCAGTAGCAAAAATTTCTCAGCACCTTCGCATGTAGGAGAGGAAAATAGAAAAGAGGCACCCAACCTTGCCTTTTTTTTTCTATTAACAATTAAAAAGAAACGAAGTAGTAAGTAAATAGATTGAAAAAGAAGTAAAATACAAAAATTAAAGAAAAGAAAATACTGACTCGCTGGCCTTTGTAAATAATTGAAGAAAAATATATATATATATATGTATACGTTTACTATCCTGGATGGAATATTTCATTGAAAACAATTTAAATCCAATTAGAAAATAAATAATGTTTAGACAGTTTTTGGTTAAGGCTAACATTAATTAATTATTAAATTTAAGTAAATTACAATTTTATAAGATCCAAAAATTTTACATATATTAGAGCATTTATATGAAATGTTTTAGATTCAACAGCAGGCTTAAATTATCGACATATAAATGTTATTACACTAATACTTTTTAGTTGTACAACTTAAATAACATTTTATATGGATAAATGTTTACTTACAACAATATATAACAATTGGATCTATAAAACATGCAATTTACTTTTTGCGCTTTATAAATTTTACTAATTGAAGATTATAGTTTAATTTTTACAATTTAAATTAAAAAAAAATTGACATGTTGCAACTAAAATCAATTATTTGATTAAAATAATCAATACCTTTAGTTTTGACTAAAAGTCTTGTTTATCACAACCAAAATAACATATCTTACATTGCCTTGATTTTAGCTGCCTCATTAACTTGAAACGATAAACTTTTATTTCATTTATTCTTGCTAATATAATGAAATTTCTTATATAATTTACAAATTCATTCCCCTTTTTTTTCAACAATCAACACCGAGGATTACTATATTTTTTCGAGCAGCTAGTCGAAAGATTTTTCATCGTTTCCGCAACAACAAAAATATTTTGACTTTTTTCATACGTGTCGAAAAAACAAAAGTAAACCTAATTAATGTAAAGCGTTCTATCCTCAACCAAGAACATTAAGATGAAATATTTAACACTGTTTTCGCAACAAAATCTCCCAGCCAGGTGTGATTTATCTTATATATTTGTGTACATATCATCATCAAAAATCGCTCGGTTAAAAGTAATAGAAATTTCGGAGAGACAGATACAGCTATATATATATATATATACATATATATATGTGTGTATATATATATATATAGATAAAGAGAGATAAATCGAAAAACATCGGGGGTGGGGAGCATCACCGTTAAATCGTTATTACATTATACATATTAAACACGATTACACGCTTTTTTCAGTTTTTTGCTTTCTTCTTTAATCGAATTATCGGAAGAAACACCTGTTCACGCGGCTTCGTCATTACTGATATTCACATTTTCGAAGTAGGCCCTGAGCATTTCGGTGATTTCCTCAAGGGTAAGCGAGTCGCAGGTTGCACTTATCCTCTCCGCTAAACTCCCGATATCGTCTTTGTACGTAATGAGATCGTCGTCGGTGACAACGAGCACAAGTTGTTCCTCGTCGTTATCAAGTCTATATTTACAAACGCCCGAAGTGACGTAATTTTCTACAACGGGGCTCGTTATCGTCACCGGCGACGTCATTGCATTAGTCGGAGGAGTGATTGGCGCCGACGTCATCAACACCGTTTCGTCGTCTTCTTCTTCCTCGGGAGGTGCAGCGCCTGCGTTTGGTATTTTGTGCTGCTCGCAACTCTCGTAATTTGGAGAGAGGTTCAGCATCGAGAGAAGATCGTCTTCCGAGTCTTCTTTGCCGATTACCACTTCGATAATGTTGCCGGAATCTGGGAGTTGATCTTCGCTTAGTACGACCTCTTCGAGAAAACGCTCGGTGGCATTCGAAGCCTCTTCGCTGTTTCCTTTTTCAGTATTGCATCTCGCTATGATCGACTCGATTTGAATTCTATTTTCTTCTTCGTCTTGTAGCCTCATTGCTAGTATTTGGTACAGTACATGCGAAGGTTGGTCCGGATCGAGCCTCAAAGTATTGACTATTGCGGTTACGAGACGCTGAATACACCAAAGGTAACTCGCAGTGGAGGTATGCGTGTCGACTTTATGCTGACAAGCACTGCTACCTGACCTAAAGACTTCGTCGCACAACAAGCAAGTGTCGTCGTGTATCCAAACGTAGTGAAAACGACAAGATTCCCTCGTGGCAAAAAGTTCCGGACATATTGGACACCTCATAACGGCATTGTTGCACTTGCCCTCGAAGTCGTAGTACACCATTAATGATTGCAGCCTATGTTTGCCGAGTATGCGAATGAGTTCTTCAACGTCTTCCTGCATGCTACTTTCATTGTATTGAACGATGCTGTCGTTGCTCTTGGCCATCGTCTGCCTCGAACTCAGCTTGCTCGGCACTATATGATAATCGAGCATGTGCCGCACCTCGCTCGTGTCGATCAGTAGACCGTTGCAAAATTGACAAATGGAGGCTCTTCGTCCGTGTTCGCGCTTAAGATGGTTTTTCAAGCTTACTTTTGAGGAACAGACTTCCTCGCAGAAGGAACAGTTGAGAGGTTGTTCTTCGGGCTCTTTAGAACCTCCGCTGCTACTATCGGAGGAATCTCTACGATTGGAAGAATTAGCCTTATCGTTAAGAGAATCATTAGCTTCGCCATCTTTGCTGCATTCGCCGATGTTTTGCATGCTCTTATTGTTATCGTCCTCTTCTGGTTTAGCAGACTCACCGAGCACACTTTCACGGTGAATTTTCTTATGCTTCTCAAGCATACGCGAAGAATAAAACGTCTTTTTACATAAATCACATGAGTGCTTCTTTTCAATTAACTTAGTATGCACACTGCGCTTATGGGACTTTAGTTCGATCGACGTAGGAAAGGTTTCGGAACATTTTTTACATGCAAACGGATAGATGACGTCAGGTTGAGAGGACGTTTCGGATGTAGCCGAGTCGCTGGTGGTTTTTAAATCGTTATGCCCATTGTTGATCACTGCCCGTCGACGTGTTTTTGGACCACTGCTTTTACAGCTCTCACAAAGCTGGAGATTACTGGATTCATCGCTTGGTAAATGGTGGTTATTGACATTTGTAAGGTTACCTGGAATTAATGAAACATGTTAAATTAAAGTTCTGAAAAATGTACTTGCAAAGGTTAATTATAATTTTACAGAAATAATAATTTAATGTACGACGAGTATATGCAATTACTTAATTTCATTATATTATTAAATAATTAAATTTTATTAAAACAAAATGAAAAGGATATACAAAAGTGATTATTTACTTAAATTAAAAAAAAAAAAAAAAAAAAAAAATTAAAATTTTAAATAAACGAATGAGCGAATTTTATTTTAATAATATTAAAAAATTTGTTTAAAAAATAAAATACAAATTAAAAAATCGTGAATCGTTTTTTTTTTACCATCATCATCAAATCATATAAAAACGCGCTTAAAAAGAAAAAAAAAAAAAAAATACTATTATTAAACTAGTTTAAAAAGCTTTTTCTCACCAGAATTGGCTGGTAACTTGAAACACGCTTTACATTTAGCACATTGTGCTAAATTTTTCTCGTTTAAAATTTCCTTGTTAGACTCAGATTTTTCTTTCCAGTTCTCCTGTTGATTTTCATCGATCATGATTAAATTTTTCAAAGACATTCCATCTTCGTCGGTGCAGCCATTAAGTAACGCAGCGAGCTCTTCAACTTTTTGTCCGCTGATTGCACGTACGCTCATAAGTTTGAGTATTTCGGCCGCTATTTTCTTTGGTCTATTGTTACCTTTTCCCGTGAGAATGTGTTCATAAATAATGTGGTCGTGAAAACTCTTACGATAAGCGAAACGCTTTTTACATTTTGGACAGGTTTTTTTCCGTCTTTTATAATTATTGGTGATTTGTTGTCCTGGATTATTTCCAAGTTTAGCCTTTTTAGCTGCGCTTATACCAAATATTTGATTAAGCGCCGATATGGTAGTACCATTCTTTCTCTTAAAACCGTTCCTATGAGGAGGAGGAGACTTCGGTATAGGCGTAGAGTCGGCCTTGATCGCTCCATACTCATCGGTCGACGAGTCTTCGCGTTCTAGAAACTTGTTGTTGTCTTCCTTACCGCTAACGTTGGCCGGTAGAATGGCTATGCTTAAGAGCTTGTCGAGATCGTGCAGCGTTGTTTCTGAGCAGTGATGATTCTCCTGCAATTGTAAAGTACGAAAACTCGTGAGACACGTGTAACAAGGGAATTTACAGGAAACCTCGTGCATCTTCATAAGGTGATCGACGACCTCGTCTTTCATCAAGAAAGTGCTCTTGCACAAGGTGCAAGTGTATACTTCATACGCCGCGGGTTCGATCTTTTCCAAACGTCTCATGGCATTCGGGCAGCGCTTAAGCATCTGCTGTCGTTGAAGAGGAGTATCGGTGCTGCGAATACCAATACGACAAACGCAGTCGCTCGGGCATTGTAATACAGTACCTCGGCTGCCGTTTTTACCGACAAACGGAGGGAACGTTGAGCAAAGAGCACTCGAGCTAGAGGATGTCGGAGAGGAGGACAACATCGGCTTCAGGCGTACGAGAGTCTTGTGCTTATGCATCACATGATCGTTGAGCAAGAGCACGCTACTGAAAATGTCGTAACAGCTACGACATTTAAGAGCAAACGTGATGTAGGTCTCGAATTCGGAGGATGTTTCTTGACACGGTATTCTTAAACTGTTGAAACCCGAATGTCTGCACTGCTTTTCGTTCTCGCATTTAAGATGCTCCTGCATTACATGGTATTCCAAATAAAAGAGCGACTGAAAGTGGTTTGAGCAATAGGGGCACTTGATGGCGCTTTTGTCCTCCTCGGTCATGCCTAAACTCGCCTCTAAACGACCTATCAAATCCAACACTTCCGTACAATTTGCGCAGACGTATGATTTGGAATGCTCGTCCGTGGAAATTTTCGTAGGTGTCGTAGGAGTATAGATCAAAGACTTGTTGGCGATTTCAGAATCGGGAACTGGCTGGAAATTCACAATGGTTGCCGTAGGAGTGGCGTCTTTTGATATATTACCATCCGCGGAATAAAGTGTATCAGGAATAAAAAGAATGCAGAACTGTTGAGGTTGCGGCAGTGGCACCTGTAGGGATTGTGACTGTGGTTGACTGGACTGGAGTTGAAATTGTGACTGGAGTTGATGCTGAAGCTGAAGATGAGGTTGTGGCTGTGGCTGAGGCTGAGGCTGAAGCTGAAGCTGAGGTTGAGGCTGGGCTTGAGTTTGAGACTGTGGTTGTAACACTTCCGGTTGAGGAAATTCTGTTAACGTAGTTGAGGTGGTAACGACATTGGTCGTCTCATAGGGTGTCGTTGCATTCATAAGCATGAGAAGTTTTGCTTTTTGACTCTCATCGGCCTCTGTTTTATCTATTGTCTGACGTCTCGGAGTTACCACCAGCTGTGATTCTGAAACATTTTTTTGATTATCATCTGATTCTTCTAACAAATTATTACTAATATTTTCATTATTCTTACTTATCGCCTCTTCTGGCGATTTGTTATCTAATTGTTTTTTGGTCCCCTGAAAATCTTGGTTCTCCTCTATTACCGGTGTTGTATCTGTATAAGCACTGCTTTCACATATGTCGAGATTAGAGGTATCAACAGTTTTTTGTACTCTTTTAGGACTGCTCGATTCCGTTACAGATTTTTCGGCATCGTTAACGTTATTATTATTATTATTATTATTCTCCAATTTTTTCTTCAAATTTAGTTTTATTACCGTTTTTATTGACTCATGATGACTATTTTCTTCTTCCTCGCAGGCAACTTTTGAATTAACTTTCTTCTTTAGCATTTCCTCGTTACTATTATTTGTAATAGTATCTCCACTCTGTTCAATATCTGTATTAAATTCTTCACTAACTTTAGGAACTGAATCTATTTTTGTCAATCGTACGACTAACTCTTTTGTCATTTTATATTTCATTTGGAAGTCTGAGTCACTAACACTGGTTGATGTAAAACTAATTTCCTCCTCGATAGTGTCTTCGAATAATTTTTGCTTCTTTTCACTATGGTTATCAGATTTATTAGTTTCAGATAAATTGGCATTCTTTTCCAAATTATCATCGGCAGAAAGATTATTTGGACGTTTCCTTTTTCTTCCAACTTTTGACTTAGGTTTTCCTTTTTCCAATGAACTATCGGAGCTGACATTGTATGTTGATGAAGTCTTTGTATCGTGTTTTGATTGCATAACTGATTCAGCAGATTGAGACGACCCGTCATTAATTTTATTCAAACATGAATCATCGTAATCTTCTTTAGTAGCAAGTTGTTTAGCAATCAGTTCAGCTTCGGTAAATATCGGATATTTTCTCGGTCTTCCTACACGTTTTTTAACAAGGGGAAGTTCGAGACTTGCAGGTGAATTAGTTACGTAATTATTACCGCTACTGATATCAGATTTTGCCGGAGAATCAGGAATGCGGCAACTATTACTTCCATCGGAAGATTTTGGAGTTATTTTGATTTCTTTGACTACATGAGAATTTTTAGAGCCACTTTCTTTTTTTACTATTATTTTTATTTCACCCTCGGTTATTTCGCTATTTGTCTTATTATTTACTTCATTTTTTTCCACTGATTCAACATTTGTCGTTGATACTGGTTCAATGATATGAGACACATGCTCATTCATATCAGTTTTACTGATTTTAAGAACGAGACGTTGACGATGTTGATCCTTTACATGCCTTTTTAGTTCTCTATTGGAGTAGAAATGTTCACTACAGTGCTTACAATTATAATTGGTGTTTGATTCAAGAAATGACATTTTAGGACATTTTAAAACGAGTTTATCAAGTTGTTGCGATTTATTAACTGATGTTTCTTTACCTGAATATGAAGTTTCTAATGATTTCATGGAGGAAGTTTTCAATTTATTAAAGTGCGCTAATTTATCAGCCAAATTTTCATCGCTATCAATACCATCAGAGCAATTGTCAAAATAAGTTTCTTCAGCTTCCATTGTGTTTTCGGTGCAGCTGTCAGAAGAAGGTTCAGTAGTATCAGTAGGTGGACTTGGTAAAACATTTTTAATATAAGTTTCCTTATTAAAATGTTCAAGCTTTGCAGAATATTTTTTTCCAAGATTTTCTGTGCATTTCTTTTTCAACTCCATCAAAGTAATTTCTCGTCTCTGCTTGGCTAAATTTCCATTTTCAAGTTTAGAATTGTTCACGATATCAAAACTCTGATCATTTACATTATAATCAATGCTCTCAACAGCATTATGCAATTCTTCACTTTCATAATTGTAATTTAGAGAAGCTGTTTTAGGTAAAAATTCTTCTGTATTATCTTTCATATTATCCATATCTAAATATTCTTCTAATTTTTTATTTTCTGGCATTTCATTAGTAATAATTTCATTATTATAATTACTAAAATCATTTTCACTTCCATCTAAATTTTCATAATCATCCACAAGAATACTTTCCACTGGATTTTCTATAAGTGTTATGTTGTTAATTTCATTTCTGCTTTCAATTAATACTTCACTGTTTCTATTTGGTAGCTGTAGCCTAGTACTTTTTCTACAATTTTGAACTGATTTTTTAATTGAAATTTTGTTGTCATCTAAATCTTTTGTTTGAATTTCAAAATTTGTTTCAATAGAAATTTCCTGATTTTTAGTATCATTTTCAATTGAAATATTTAAATTTTTATTACTCTTGTCAGTTGTATGTTGCGTGATTTTTTTATCATTTTCATTTTCTATTCGAAAATAAAGTTTCATATTGTTATCTAAATTTTCTGATTGAATTTTTTTGTCTTCTACAATTGAATTTTCCTGAATTTTAAACGATTTTTCGTGCAAATATTCAGATTGATTTTCGTTAGTATTTAGACTAGTTTGTGAATATTTGATACTATTTTTATTATTTTCTTCAATTGATATATCTTGTTCTTCAGTTTGCAAAGAATTTACATTATAATTTTGAATTTTTTCGGTAGATTTGTTTTTAACACTTTCTTCACCTTTTTCTGTTGGAATATCAGAAAATATTTGAATACCAATATTTGAATCATTTTTATTACTTTTATCAACTGAAACTGGACATGTTTTATCTTGAAATGAACTTTCAATGTGTTGACTATTTTCGTTTTCTATAAAATTTACGTTATTTTGTTGATTTATTAACTCATCTTTATTCATGCATTTTAAAAGATTTTCAGATAACTTTCTAGTAACTCGTCTATTATTCTGAGTACAATTCAATGAGCTTTCTTTATTACTTTGATGTTCAATAGAATGCTTGTTATCGCTTAACAAATAGGTTTCAGAAATTGAATTGTTTGTAGATTTCAAATTATTTTCTAATTGACTATCAGGTAATTTTTCAGAAAAATTTTCAGAGACTTTATTACCTTTAATAAAATCTATGTAGTTTTTTTGATTCTCTTCAAATATAGAATGCTGTGGATAAATAGTATTTGGTAAGACTCGAGAATTCGTATGACTATGTTCAGTGTTTTTCTCAGGTAAATTTTTTGTATTTCTTTGTATATTTTGTACACTTTTTGTAGAATCTATGCAACTTTGATTAGATACTTCAATTATATTTTCGGTACTTTCTGCGACTGAATCTTGTGAAAGTTTAGAATTTTCTTCAATTACATTTTCTGTAAGTGTCTCATTAATTTCATTATCTACTGAACTTTCTTTACATTTTTTTGACTGATCAGACAAATTCTTAGGAATTACCTTAACATTATTAGCCAAGTATTCTAAATTTTTCTCTTTGCTTTCTTCTGGTACTATTTTTTCACAATCTAAATTATTGTCGATTGAATTTTTAAAATGATTTTCTTTTTTTAGTGAAGAATTTCTAGTGATTCTTGTGTTAATTTCCATTTGCAATTTAGTATTTTCTTTATTATCTAATGTTTTGCAAAGAATATCATTATTTTCTTCAATAAAATTTTGTACA
Source organism: Chalcis sispes (assembly GCA_949987625.1). Lineage (NCBI taxonomy): Eukaryota > Metazoa > Arthropoda > Insecta > Hymenoptera > Chalcididae > Chalcis > Chalcis sispes. The sequence goes on from OX465094.1 coordinate 72,409,544, forward strand.
GAGTTTAAATTGCTTACAGATATATTTTCTGAACCTTTTTCTTGTTTATCAAGAGATGATTTTCTAGTAATTCTTTTAATAATTTCTGTTTGAATTTTTGAAGTTTCTCTTGTTATATTTTGTGATTCTTCAGAAACATTAATTTCACTTTTATCTATTTTTTTAATACAGTCTGGATTATTGACAGCATTATTTTCCATTATTTTTTCACATTTATTAGACGACAACTTTTTTATAATTTTATGATTTTTAACACACTCTTTGTTTACTTTTTGTGTTTCATTGGGTGATTGTTCATCTTTTTTCTTTTCAAAATTTTGAAGACAGTTGATATCATTATTAGTGAGTTTAACATATTTTTCATGTTGATCAAATAATGACTTTCTAGTAATTCTTTTATTTTCAATTGATACATTTTTTATTTGAGAACATTCCTTACTAGTATTATGCTTTGAATTTGAAAGTTGTTCTTTATTTTGTTCTGATATAGTGTTAGTGAAATCCAAGTTTTTTATTGATATGTTTTCAGAATTCCTTTCATGTTTATCAGATGATGATTTTCTTGTTACTCTTTTATTATTTTCTATTTGACTTTTAGAACATTCTTTTATTACTTTCTGCGATTCATCAGCAAGTTTTTCTTCGTGATTTTCAGCATTTTGTACACAATCTGAATTTTTTCTTACAGATTTTTCTGATAACTTTTGATGTATATTGGATGATTTTCTTGAAACTCTTGCAATGTTTTCTAATGAGTGTTTTGCATATTCAATTTTACTCTTACCTTTTTCAACAAAATCATCATTTTCCTTTATATCATCCAATATTATATTTGACTTTGCTTTTACTGCATTTTCAAGGATTTTTTCTTGTTTATTAATTAACGAATTTCTGGTGACTATTTTATTTTCATGCTGATTTTTCGTATCTTTAATCAATTCTTGAGTATTATTACTTTTACATCCTTCAGTATAAACTTGTAAAGAATCTAAATTATTTTTAACTGTATTATCAGTTACATTTTCGTTTTTATCAGATGATGGTTTTCTTCTAATTTTATTTTCACTTGGATTCTTAATACATTCTTTAATACTATGTAATTCTTTAGAAAGCTTTTGTTTACTTTCCTCTGTTGAATTTTGTTTAACAGTAACTTCATTTTCAATTACGTTTATAGAAATCTGATCGTATTTTTGTGATGAAGATTTACTACTAGTATCTATTTTATTCTCTGTTGTAGTTTTTGAATCTTTAGTGGTTTTTAACTTTTCCTCGCAAGGTTTATGTTTTCTTTCTTTTACAAAACTTTGGGATAAATCCAAATTATTTTCTCTTAAATCATTTGAATATTGAGTCTCATCTTGTAATAATTTTTTAACTTTTTTATTTATTTCAGTCTGTACTTTGGAACTTTGATTATTATTTACATTTAAATTTTCAGGAACCTTCTCACTAGTTTTTTCTGTAGATTGTTGAGTTGGATTTATTTTATTTTCTGCTGCAATTTCAATATGACAGCTTCTTGTTTTTCTTCGAGTAAATTTAGCTTGAACCTCAGAAACTTTCTTAACATTTCTATCAGCATTTTCAGCCGATTTTTCTGCATATATTTCGACGGAATTTCCTGTAATAGGTAAATAGTTTAATATTAAAATTTCAGAATTTTTTCTCAATATATTTTCTTTAATTTTTGCTAATTAATTTTTCATTTTTAATATAAATATTTACAATATGTAAATATGCTGGTAAATAAACAAATAAATAAATAATGTTAACTTTTTTACATTTTTTCATATATTAGAAAAAAATTTAAATGATTTTCTATCAAAGTTCCAAAAGGTTTCTGTCTCATTTTGTTAATTTGATCTCTTACAAGTCTTTTTAATAGAAATTTTCAAAATCTTAATATATTTTTCTTTTATATTTTATTTTATTTTTTTATTAATATTTGGCTTTTAAACTTTAGAAGATTATCTCATATAATTGTGCAATTTATAATTTTAAGATTATGTTATATTACATTATATTGTTTATAATTACAACATAGTTTTTCTATAAACATTTTATGAAATTTAGTTATAACTTTGTGCATATTTATAAATTTAGAATGATTTAATATAGAAATCATATTTGACTTTTAAAATTAGTAAATTTTAAAATTAGGAATTTTAAAATTCAGTAAGAGGTCAATTAAAGATTGCATTAGCTTGTCATAAATATTTTTTATTTCTTCTTTAATTATTAAAAGATACATTTTTATTATTACCTTTAAAAGAACGTTGAATAATTTTTTGAATTTTTATTTAAATGTATGATCAAGATTACTATTTTCAATACTATTTTCAATTAGAATCAATTTTACTATTTTCTTTAACTGAATTAATAGTTTTACATAAATTTTTTGTAAATGTTATGAATATTGCATAATACTTTTGGAAACTTTTCAATAAATTTCAAAATTAAATTTTATTTCATTTGATAATGTTTTAAGTGGTATTTAAATTATATTACCTTTACTACTTGCACTTTCCTTATCCTTCATCACATTTTCTGTTATATTTGCTTCAAAAGTTTTATCTAATTTTTCAAAAGATTTTTCACGGTGTTCTTTAACAAAACTTTCTACATTATTTACATTACTATCAATTAAATGTTTATCATGTTTTTCATTTTTACTATCCATTTGTCTCGTTACTCTTCTAATACTTTCAGTCTCACTGTTGGAACATATATTAGATTTTTTTTCAATTTTTTTAAATGATTTTTTATTATGCTCTTCGACAAATTTTTCAGTAGAGTCCACATTGTTCATTGCATTATTAATACAAATATCATTTTTATCATTTTCTTTTTGTTTTGCTTTACAACTTTCATTTTGACTTTCGGAATCATTTTGAATTATTTTATTTAATTTTTCACAATGTTTTTGACTACACTTTTCATAAGAAGCTGAAGAATCAACATTTTCTATTGAATCACGATTACCATTAGTGCTTTTATCAATTAAATTTCGCCTAAATCTTGTACTAGTTTCAAGATTTATTGAACATTTTTTACTTATTTTAGGAAGGATTTGAGATTGCTTCTTTTTAATTTCTTCATCGGAAACCAAAATATTAGCTTCATCACTATTATTTGAAACTTCAGCATGTATTTTATTACATTTGACAGTTAAATATTGTGAATGTTTTTCTATATTTTTAATTGCATTTTTGGAATATTTTTTACTATCCTTTTGGGAATTTTGAGAATGTTTTTCATGAGTGCTTTTAACTGTACTATCTGTACAACATTTTCGTTTATTTTCAGCCGAATCTGTAGAATGATTAGAATTAATTTGATCAATTGTATTGCGTTTAAGCCTTCGATTACTACTAAAACTTTCAGATTGTATGTCACTAGCACTTGTTTTTATTGTAGAATTCAAAGTACATTTGGAATAGTCCTCACATAATTTTTCAGGAAGCCTATCATTATTGCCTTTATCGATACTGATTCGCACATGTCTTCTAGTACTATTACTCGCAATTGCATTTTTGGTACACTCGACATTAACTGAACAATTTCCTAACTCTCGAGTCAGTTTATTTGTACACTTATTTAAATCACTATCTACTGACACTGAACCAACACTTTTCTTTTCTTCTTCCACATCACTAATTTCAATATTTGTTTGCTTTTTTGAGCGCCTTTTGCATACTTCAATGAGACTATCAGTATCTCTTTTGTTAATTTTAACAATGGGGCCATCTTTAAGGATTTTTGGATCAATTTTTGCTGGAATTGATAGTCCAGATAATTGTATTCGTTTCTCCTTTAGTTGTTTTGTATTTTTTTCTTTTGTATTCTTTTTAAGAGGCTTTGGTTCGGAATAACAATGATCTTGAAGCTTGGTAAGTAAAACAAGAGGTATCCTGTTGTCTTTGAGTTTAAGCCTTAATAGCTCTTCGTCCAGCCTTTTACTCCTACTAAGTTCAATTACTCGCTTCTTAATTATTTTATTGTATTCTTCAAGATATTTTCTTCGCTTTTTACGCTTAATCTTATCAGGACTGTTATTGCCTGATAGACTACCACAGTCTGCCGAACACTGCCTCGAAGATAGTGAAACATTATTTCTATTAATGTAGCCAAACCAGGACGCCTCAGAGGACTCGGAGACGTTTCTGCTCCTGGCTGGTCGCCTAAAAGTACTCGGGCCGCTGTTACTGCTCATCGTAATCTTCTTCGTTGTCGCGCGTTATCCGCGGCCTTATTTTTCACACACATACCGTTGATGCCTTCGCGACTATGTTGTATAAACAGAACTGAAAAGATAAAATTAATCATTGCTTTTACTTAAAATTAAAATTTTATCTCTCATAATTAAAAGGTTTGTGTATCAAAATTGAATTTTACATATACATTTTAACTCGTTAGTTTTTTGTTTATTATAGAATTCAGTGTAAGAAAAATAATTTTTTTTGCTTAATATTATAAAACCTAAAAAAAATTTTATTTATACTGTAAAATTTATTTAAGTATTATTAAAATTTTAATATGAATTATTTTATTCTAGAAAAATGCATGTTATTTTTAACATTCATAAAAAGTATTCATTCTATTTATAAAACATCATACCCTTAGGGGTTCCTCCATAGTCCAGCCAATAATTTCCAACTTTGTTCATTGTCACAATAAAAGTTCCAAAACAATGACACCTTGACTGCAAACATCTATTGACATCAATTTTATTAATTATTATTGTTGTATCAATTTATTTACTTAATAATATTTTCACAATACATAACTCTTAATTTTTTTTAAAATTATGTATAAAAAAAAAAATACAAGACAAATTGAGGACCTCCTTCTTTTTCAAATTAGTTAAAAAATGTATAAATGAAGAAATAATGTATAAAAATAAAATAAAAATTACTGTCAGTTAATTAATCTTGCAAAAATTATAATTATCATTTTATTTGAAACTAAAACCTATTATTTGAATGATTTTTATAATCTAGAAACCTGCTTGATTTCGATATAAAACAATAATATTAACAATAATTTTTTATATATAAATTAAAATCAGTTTTTAATAACCCTGTTTCAAACTTTGAAAAATGTATATTTTTGTAATTATTATATCAATTTCTATCCAAATAAATTTACTAAAGAGTGGTTATGTTTATTATAATTATCTCGCAAACATAAAAAATTATTTAATATAAATTAATATAATGATGCCAAGTGAATGAACGAATTTTAGAAGTTTTGTAACTGATGTTTTACAAAATATTAAATGAGATTCTGTTCCTCTCAAAATCTAGATAAATACAATACTATAAACTGATGTAAAAATAAAACACATTACATTATACCTGCTATTCGAAAAATGATGTTTCTGATAATTTGTAGTTTGCATTCTGTCAGATAACCTAATAAATAATTAAAACAATAATTTTTTATTGAACTATTTTATAAACTTAAAAAGTATATTTAACTAAACTTAATGATAATATTTACACTTTACCTTCCTCATTTGATTTGCAGCTCATTGTTAATTATATGTTTATTTTTAAACTTTGTTAGTTTAACAGATGTCCTGCTACTTTTTGTTAATTAATTTAGACATATTAGATCTCAATTGCTTTCATAATCTTCATATGTATGCCAAAATTGAATATTCTGAAAATATTTTTTATTTAGTAAGTTTAAATTAATTAATTTTTCTTTTTTGTTCATTCACTTGGATTAATTTTACATGTTAAATTAAAAAAAATTTTAAATAAGTACATTGATGTGTTCATTTTTCTCAATTTATAAAACTATTTTAATAATATAAAATATAGTTTCTAATATTAAAAATCGTGTTATTAAATCGTCTAATATAAAAAAATTGGAAAAAATAAATATTCAGCCATTTTGCAATACAACTAGCTATTTCGTAATCCATCACCAAAAAAGAACAATTGTTTTCTAAAATTAATACGTGTATGTAACGTAAAGCTGCAGAAACATAAGAAAAAAGTTTTAACCTGCCTGTGGGGCGTGTTAATTACCCTACCTAAAATGCAGTTCTCGCACTTCTCTTAGTGTAAACTCTCTATATATTCAGATGCGATAAGATTTTCGACAAAGTCTAATTACCCATGAATCGCGTAGAAAGGAGTAAATTAATCATGTAACATGCACTCGCACATATCCCCATAAATGTGCGCACAATAGTATGTGCCAAAATAGCACCGTCAAGCGTACGTCAAAACAATTTCCTCTCGGTTAACTACGATATACGTTCGATATCCATGAGTAGGTACCGAAAGTAGCAGTAGCATTGAAATGATTCTCTTCGTTTGATCTATATATATGTATATATGTTTCATATATGTTATATATATATACACACACATATAAACGAATTTGCACATAAAAATAAATTCATGCATTCGGTAGTGTGGTTTCGAGAATTCTTTTTGCTATAGATTACATTGAAAATGATTATAAAATATTGGAAAAGCTAGTGAAAAAATTGATAGAAAAAAAAAAAAAAATATAGCTTCCAATCAGCTGACAGAAAAAGCTACTCTAGAAAAAGAAGACAGCTATGGTAAAAGAGAGGGAAGGAGAGGAAAACAGTAAATACACTTCATACGTATAAAATTAGTATGCGCGACTTTCTCTTACGCAAAAAATCGAGCAACGGCACGCGACACCTTTCGCGTTTTAACTTTACTCGATACTACTTTGTCTACGCATATGATCTATACCTGCATGAGTGTGTGAAGTTCTCTCTTGTTTGGCTATATTTCACTCTTCTCTGCATGCATAGGTAGATAGGCCCACGATTAGACCGTGCGCCATGTAACCAAAAGACAAAGAGTAACATACACATATACTGGTTTTGAGGGAGATGGCGGCTGCTAATTCTTCACCGAATGAGGGGAAAACAACGAAGATGTATTCCACAAAAGAGGAACACGTTGAAGTCCTCCCTCCTCTTTGTCACTCGTTTTTTTTCACCATTACCGCGCAAATTAATTAATATTCATGTTCATTATTGTGCACATACACAAAGCTCCTAAATATTAAAAACCTAACCTCAAATGTGTACTATAATACTTCGTTTTAATAATCCGGAACGCTTTTACTTTTCTTAGTAATTAAGTATTCTAAAGCGGCAATTTATTTCACTAACTAACTTGATATTATCTTGATTCACATCTACATTTTTTTGAGTTTAACTCTATTACTTTACGAAACAACGGCGATGCATCATCATTATCACTATTCGATATATCGCGTGCTTGTATTCTTGTGCCGGCCGCCGCGAAACACCAGTTCTACAACTACTATTTGCCACTATCATCGGCGTGCGTCGGCCCTGGCCGATTCTTAACGAAAGAGCTAAGAGAAAGAGAGACAGAGATAGAAATAGAAAGAAAAAGATGGAGCTAAAGCAAGAGGGAGGGAAAGAGAAAAGATGTCCCTTCTATACACACTAGTACTTTCATAAAACAGCGCAAATTCCAACAAACTCGTTTGAACCTTTAATATATTTATAGTTATATGACGCAGAAACTACATTTTTATTTAAAAAAAACTTTGATACCGTGTAAATTCACTTAAGCACATTTATCAGATTTTTAAATGTCAAATGTTTAAAGTTGACAACGCAAAGAACATGCAATAAATGGAAAAGGGCAGTGTCCTCTTCTTTACAACACATGAAAAAAATTGGGTAACTATATGGGCTACTCACATTTTTTCGTTGACGTAGCGAAGCGAGGAACAACGTTTGGTGAAATCTCTACTTTTTTTCACTCGAGAGAGAGAGACAGAGAGATCTATCGGAGAGTCAAACTGTCGGAGATTCACAAGCACATAGCGAAGAGCACCTCCGTACGCGAGTGCTCGTGTATGTACATGTGTGTACCACTGCACACGCATACGAGAAACAACTCATGCACACATACACAGATTCGCGAGTGGCAGCAGCAGTATCAGAACTCACAGCAACAGCAAATACTTCTCCTGTATCAACTCCTTTCCAAATATCGTATTTCTTAATGGAGGACTATAACTAATAAAAAATGAACAGGAAAAAGTGCAGGAGCAGTTTTAACATAGGTATCCCTGCGTAAACACTGGCATAAAACTAGGCGCACTAATCGGTCTCACGATCGAGTCTTGAGCTACATAGGAAAATGCTGCACGCCGTAGCTAACGTACACACAGACGGGCGAAAGAGCAGCCACGATAACGTGACGTAAGGATATATTATATGCAATTCCGCGGCGAATGACAAAATGTGCGTCTACATACAAAAGGGCGCATGTGTATAGCAGCACAGCGCCGCGCGCCTAAATGCGCGCAAGTTATATTATTCTCTCTGTCGCGTGCTCTCTGTCCGTGAAAAATAAAACCACACTGCAACGTCGCCGTAGGAAACAGTTTGGACGTGGAGCTACACAACACGAGAGTATCGTAGTGTCGTCCATATCTGAAGGAGCGCGCGCGCATGTACATCGTTTCTCCGCCTCACTCTGTCTCTCTTTCTCTCACACCATCGGTTTTTTTGCTATGCGCCCTCTCATACACATACACAAGCTGTTGGGCTCGTGTGCGTATTCGCTTGTCTTCCGGAAAGCCGATTGTCCGTCTTTTAGGGTGCCTCTGCAACTTGCTTTTTTTGTGAAGCACCGCATATGCCCGTGAAGAAGAGTTTTCGCGTGCAGAGAAAGGTGTATCAATGCACAGATGAATGATATAACGTGCTCACTTAGAATTTCATATAGTTTCTATGTAAGAATGGAAACAATACGTAGTATATCGACGAATGTTTTGAAATTAGAGCTCTTTAATTGAGGTTTTAAATACTTTAAATACTCGTAATTGATTTAACTTTTAATTTGTTTTAATACTTGTTTAAAAAAAAAAAAAAAAAAAAAAAAAACAAATTCTTTAAGTAAACCAATCATATCTAATGGTTTAAATACAAAGAATAAATAGATTAACAAGATCAAGTTTTTAAACAAATTTTGAAAGTTAATTTTAATATTTTACAATATTTTTCTAAGATGTTTTTCTTTTTTATTTTACATGTTGATTGAAAAGAAATATTTTTAAAATTAACCTATAATGGATAAAACTTTTTATTTAATTCTTATATAAATAAGATTTGTAATGTATATTTATTTGCGTCAAACATTTACAAATATATTTTATAGGATAAAATTGAAAACCTGGTGAAGCAACTTTATTAAATATTCAAGTAAATGTCTATATACATATTCACACATAGAAGCTGAAGGTTAAAATATAAATGTGTTCAAGTAGAATATATACAATTCTACCATTAGCATACAGGAATAATAATAATTGCGAAATCCGCCAATTTATCGAACTTATAAAACTGATTAACGGTCGTATACGTTATATATTGACATGTGCATAACATGCAGATACACATGTTGTAGGAACACCCGCAAAGTTACGCAGCTCAATTATGTACAAAATATACCTTTTTTCAACACTGAGGTAAAAATTTCTTAATTTTTTTACTCCTAAAAACCATGCGTTTCTCAACGGAAAGTACAAAAGTAACATATATATTTTGTCCTGAATCTTTCTTGAAAACAGGAAAAACTTTCGCGACAATTATCTAGTGAAACAATTTTTTAAATTTGGCATCTCATAAAAGAACAGCATGTAGCGTAGTAAATAGTCTGCAAGCTATTACATATGCTTAGATCTTCCATTTATATTTTTCTGATTGTGACTCAAACTAAAATGTAGTCATAAGAAAAAATTCAGAAAAGCTGATTGTATTAATTTCGAATGATTAAATACAATATGCATAGATATAATAAATTTTTAATAGAAATTTTTCGGAAAAATATGTTTATCGTAGGTTTTTTTTAATGTAGATAATTAAATTTCCTTATTTCCGGAAAAATTTTCTTCATTCTCATAATTAAATTTTGCACCCAGCCTATACGTACACTGAATTCAATTTAATGCCTTCATTCACCTGCAATTCACTTATTTACTTTCTTTCTTTATAAAGCAGTGTATATATCTTTGGCAATCATTATTCGTTTGTTTGTGCTTTTACAATATGATTTTCCTTTCTTAGTTTGCATAACAAAATTTATCTTGAAAATAAACATATTCGATTTTTTTTTTATTGAGAATTTGCTTACCTCTCAAATACTTGTAGGTAGACATGATGGAATCCATATTTTTTTAAAATTTATTTTTTACGTAATACGGTTATTCTCAAGGGACACTCTACATGTGACCAATCAGATGAAGGTAGCGCGTGCGCCTTATTCTCATTCCTTCTCTCTCTTTTCCTTACTTTTTTCTACTCCTTACTGCTGTTGACTCTCCGCCTTCGTGGAAAATATGTATCACGCAAGCAGGGCCGTTATCACTTGCATGCGCTTTGAACAATTCCACAAACAAGGCCATATCGAATTTCATTCTTTACATCCATAGCGAAGACAATATTTTAGAATTTAAAATGTTTGTTTTTGAAAAAAATAAGTAAAATATTGAACCTGAGAGTAATTAGCAAGAGCAAGATATTTCAATAAACTTTTATTTAAGTACTAATTAGTGTCTTTTAAAGGTATGTATTCAAATTTCATAAAAGCAAAATCATAAAAAATGTAAGATCGTTGTTTTAAATACATAACCATAAAGAAACTAATAGTACTTTTATATTTATTTGGAAAAAAATTTTAGATTTATAGTTATTTGGAAAAAATTAATAAAAACATACATCAATAATCTAAAATTTTTCGATTAAACGTACAAAGAAATTTAAAATTAAAACCCCTTTCTCTTTTAAAGATCTACATTTAAATTAACAGCTGTGTGATTTCATCATCCGTATTCCTTTTTTCCCCCTTTTTTTTTACAGCTTGACCACTAAAGTAGCCATAATAGTTTGCAGGAGTCCATTGTGCAAAAAAAAAGAAACAAAAAAAAAAAAAAAAATTGGTAAGAGAACTTTGGCGATACGTCTGTATTCTCATGAAGGGAAAAAGAAGCGACGGAGGGACATAACTACCTTTCCGACTATACATAACGCTAAAATGTAACAAAAAGGGCGGCAGACGCTCGTGTTCTCACTTCGTGTTTTTTCGTTCCTCCTGTAGTGGCTAAGCCGAATGAACCTGAATAAATGAAGGGAATATATATGGATATATATATATATATAAATGCAAGTAGTTGACCCTGTACTTTTTCTTCGTCGCCTCAATTTGCACATTCTTTTTTATTTACTAATATAAATCGGATTGTTTTTTAAGAATATCTTAATTATTATCATGCATATAATACTTGTGTTTATTCAATACAGTAGTGATAAAAATATGTATATCTGTCTCTCTCGGCCTTTTGTTTGCTTGTCACATCCACGCATACATACACACATTAAATTAGTGGCCATGTATCGAGCGACAGGCTTGCCCATATGGGCTATCCTCGTCATATTCATATATACGTACACATATAGCGTGAGAGTCGATATTACGTTCGGCTCTTCGATTTTCACTCTCTCATTTTCTCCGACTTGTTATGCCTCCTTTGTTTTACTTCTCTCTCTCTCTCTCTCTCTCTTGTTCTTGTTTGTATTTATGTGCTTTAGCCAACTACCCACTGATATTTTTTCGATTAACATAAGTTCAGAACATAATTCTGAACTGTTAAATTTCAAGTTTATATGTATGAACAATTAGTAAATGCATGTAGGTAATATATTTTTTTGATATAAGATAAATAAAAAGATATTTCGTTTTTATAGTTATGAATTTTTTTTCTTTGCATTCAGTAAACTAGACTTATATTTAATGCATTCCTAAGAAATGACATATACACAAATAATTTAACATTTTCCATTATTTCGATTATAATTATAATAATCACTATTATTATAATTATAATCGAAATAATGTAAAATGTTAAATTATTTTTATCGCTATCGATAAGTTGCTCAAACATTTGATGAAAATAGATATTATAAAGATATTATTTGATAAAAATAGAATGATAATAATAAACATCTTTTTATCAATTTTGTTTTTCAATAATTAATGTATATATATATTGTGAATCATACGAAAAATTCCAACTATTCACTATGGTAACCTCATCATCCATATTTGCACAAGTTATGTACTAAAAACTAACAGAACATTGAAAAAGTTTACTCTCAACTTCATAAACTGTTTACGTTATGTAAAATATAAAATACTTCCAAAATTAATTGTTATAATTTATTTAACAAACACGTTTTCAATTAGACAAAAATTTAAAATGCCTTTCAAATTTGTATTCTATTATCGTATTATTCAAAGTGGTCATTATTCTATATAAATAACGATGACATGTGACCTATACGTAATACTTCTTTCATTCATTTTTGTATATGCTTTTAACGATCAAATTTTGTCATATGTGCAATCATGTACATTGTTTTAGCACGTATTAGCATTGAATATTGAGGGTTTAACAAAAGCATTTATATTTATACTAAATATAATTAATTAGTAATTATATATAAGTATATACTGCTTGTAATTTCGTTCTGTGTATATTATGCAGCCGGTAGAGTGTCAATCAAGTGTTAATGGCGACAATGCATCTATCTTTCTCTGCATTTCTTTCCATATACGTAATTTACATAAAACAGGCACAATGTGTTATCAAGCTATCTATAGCTTAGATCATTAATGAAAAACATATTATAAGCTTATATTTTTCTTTCCAACAATTATTTATTTTCGTCTCGCTTACGAGCAAAATCGAACGTTCGCATACATTCTTTCTCTCTCTCTCTCTATCTATCTTCTCTTTCTCACAAACTACATACACTTTTGTACAATATATTCAAAAAATGTATACAATCTTTGAGTCATTTGTATCATATGACAGTAAATTGACGCTTTGCGACGAATAATTTACCATTCGAAAAGTGTCACTTTTTTAAAATGTATACAAACAGTTGAATATTTGCGTTAGAATTAGCTATAATTTTAAATGCAGATAAATAATTCTTAGTTTATCTTCATAAACGTAATTGTCGCAATCGTGGTTTTAATACCGTAGAGCATGTCAAATCAGGAAAAATGCGAAATATTATTTGCATATTCAAACGCCTATATCGTGACCGTCGATGACTTACAATGGCGAGCGTCACATACGGTCAACGAAACGACGCGATTCAACGCACGTTTGCGTAAAGTCACCGAGGGAGCGTTGCGATCAGTAAACTCTTGACAGGCAGCGCCGGAAATTCCATCCGTCTCCACCATCTTACGGAAAAGCGCGGAAATTCTGTTTTGGACGAATATATATATATATACACACGGTCGCGACGATTGGCTGAGCGGTATACGCTATTAAAACGGTGCGAAAGGCGTACAATGATTATATATATATATATATATATATATATATATATATATATATATATATATATATATATATATATATATATATATATATATATATATATATATATATATATATATATATATATATATATATATATATATATATATATATATATATATATTTATAAAGGCTACTTGTCATTTCACGATAAGAGAGCTACGAATTACTGATCAAGCGCATGTATGCAACTACTACTTACTGGATTCAATGGGTGAAAGTACTCGACGCGCGGTTTATATATGTACACGGCAAAGGAATAGGTGCGCGACTCTGATAGTTTCTTTTTTATTCTAAGCAAGAAGAAGGCCTTGTTTCGCCGTAGTGTTGCTAAGTTTGAAAGTTGTTTTTGGAAAGATGACCGATGTCATTTTTTAAAATTCATTTGATTTTACCGGAATTTAAAGCCCATTGGTTTTAAATAATTTAAATTGTCCTTGAAGTTCTGGTTTTGTTTTTTAACCAATTTACTAAAATTTCTGAAAAGGTCAAGTAAACGTAAATATTACTACGACAAAACGTAAATAACAATTAAAATAAAATTTGAAGTATAACTCGAAGAAATTATTAGAGCATAAAACTTTATTTAAAAAAATTTTTTTTTTTTGAATTTTAACTATTTAATTTTTAGAACAATACAAGTAAATTAAACAATTAGAGTAAAATATTAACAAACCAATAATTGAATATGCAAATAATTAGGTCATGCGCAACGTCTTATCAAAGTAAATTGTTAAAGTGAATGCTTAAAAAAAATTACTGTACTATTATATGAATTTTTTTTTTTTTTTAAATGAAATCGAAACCTTGAAATTATCTTTCATGTAAAGATTTTTTATAACGATTATTATAAATAACTGTAAATTATTCAAATTAATTTTTTATTGCCATCGAAAAATCTAACGAAATGGTGTGAGTAAAAAAAAAAAAAAAAAAAAAAAGAAAATGAGTAATGCAAATTTTCGTAATCAATCACGTTTTTTATTATTTACGATATATGTAGCGTAAATGCAATTGTGAAGTAATAAAAATTGACATGTACTCGTGTATTGAATATCTGAAAACGAATCCATGCTCAAAAAAATTTAAATACTTCATTTGCATGTGGAGATATTAAAGAAGTTTATTTATAAACGATCAAATAACTAAAATCAAAATTTTTCTGCTGTAAATACGTATTTTATTACATTTAATCCATTAATCCATTATTCTTTTAATTTTGAAAATTTCAAGTTGATTATTATACCGTTGCATTTTTTAATTACGATTAATGTTTACGAAATTACCCATGATAAGTATAAATACGACGAAAAAAAAAAAAAAAAACAAATAAACCTTTTATTTTATTTTTTTTTTTTTAACTTTAGATTCAAATGACGTTTGTCTTTATACATTTAAATGAACATTTTACATAAGTCGCGAAATTTTTAACGCGATTAATCACGTTCTTATTAATTATACGTGAGAAATTGTATTAAAACGTTTTTTACGACCTAAAAATTTTTAGTATCGGTAAGTAAGATAAAAGTAAATAAAAGAAAAACCAGCAGGAAAAAAATATTATGGTTATCTTAACTATAATCATATACATAGGTATGATAACACTATGAATCATTCAACGTTCGACTAAAATTTATAAGAAATCAGTTGATTTATGAAAAGTAAATAAATTAAACTAACCGTGAACCATTGAGTTTCGTGCATTGAATAATTCGTAATAAAAAATATTGATTAGTCGAGAATAAACTTGCACAGAAATCGTTAAACCATACTCGTTTCTTTTATATAGCACATGAAATTCAATGTATCATAAAATTTAAACGTATACATTGTATATTATCGTCGCACAAAACCATACGATGTAACGGACGGAATTTAAAAAAGAAAAAAAAAAAAGAAAAAGATAGGAAAAAAAAAAAAAATCCGCGTACGACCTTCGTTGTGCATAGATCCGGCAAAGTTGAACGCATTTCCGCAATTTTTCCTCCAACTAGTTATAGGTTTTATAAGACAATTGAGACCTTGAATGTATCATCGGGGTTTTTTATTTCTCTGAAAATAACGATGATATGCAAAAAATATGAATTAATGTTATTTTAGCTGTTTACAGTTACTAGTTATAGTTTATTATTATAGTTCCGAAGTTCGAACTAATTTGTTGTAAAGATGCGGTTATTGACCTGAGCAATCAAGGAAGTTGAAATAATAAGTTTTCTTTGTATTCCAACGATAAAAGTTTGTTATAAAAGTCCATTTTTATTGATCTCGTAAATAATATTGTGTATAATGAAAGGTCGAAACATTTTTTTTATATTTTAAGAGTATAGACACTCATGTAACAATAATTTAATTTTTTAATCCAAATTTTTGTTTTCTTTTTCTTTGTTAATCAGAATATCAAGATTTAAAAAAATTCAGTTTTTTTTTTTTTTTTTTTTCTACTTTATTTATTCGGTAAGAAACACAAACGGTATCGAAAAATTTAATTTCCATTAGGTGCACGTTTCCTTTCGCTAATCAAATTAACATCAAACACGCGCTAGTGACATTCGACGAAGCGCGCGAGCGAACGAAAAATGAAGAAAAAAAAAAAAAGGTTTTCGCGAGTAATAAAAATAAAAATAAAAATAAAAATAAAAATAAATTGGTGATAATTCGAAAAAAATGCGACGCATCGTACTTTGTATTACGAATGTTTCCAAGCGATACTCGGTTATATTGATAATTTTGTTATTTTCAAAAACGTATCTAAACTTTTTTTTCTTTGTAAAATTTTACAGATTTTTTATTTTTACGCGTGTAGAAAGTAATTTAATAAATGAAGATAAAGACGATAAAGATTGGCATAACGATATTTTTAATTTAACAAAGGCAGTAATTAATTTTTAAAAATTCATTACAACGACAGATTACGTTCCTTTTTTTTTTTTTCAAACTCGCTTCCCGTCGTCGACGCGACAATTTTCCAAAAAACGTTCGTCGATCCGATTACAAAACTTTATTACCAGACGGATGACGCAAACGAAAATTTTTCAAAAACAAAAAATTGAAAAAGGAAAAAAAAAAAAGAAAAATAATAATAATAATAAACGAGAAAGGACAAAACAAGTTAACCGAATTGCAAGTCGCAGTTTTAGATAAACTCAGGTAGAAATTCGCGTTGCCACGCGGACTACCGCGCGCGCATGTGTGAGTACTTGATTATATTCGTGCGTGTGCCTCGGCCCATTGATTTTAGCCGTGGATGGGCAAAATGGACCGACGCGCTGTGTCGATTTTGCTATGGCGGTATTTGTGCGCGCGTGAAGCGGCCACGACGCATACCAGAAATTTTAAACTGGCGCGTCGAGGAGATGGTGTAACGACAAAAAAATTACGACGGCGTAAAGACGATCTTCGAATGCCGAGGTTGATTGTTTGCTTTTTTGTGTCGGAGGTGCACATTTACGTTTTCTTTTTTATTTTTAAGCCTCGTTTTAATCCAACGCTTGGGATTCTTCGCAGTGAGATATTTGTTTTTTTTTTTTTTTTTTTTTTTTTTTTTTTTTTTTTTTGTAGTCGAATTGTATAGTTTCTTTATGTTTGATTTTTTTATGAATCAATTGCAGCTTATTAATTTTTATTATAAAATTTATGGACATTACATTACATTTTTTTTTATTTTGCATTGAAGTTTAAAAATAATAGATCATCTTCGATTTTTAAATAATCTTTACTCGAAATATTAATTTAAAAAAGTTATCATTAATAATTTTTATAAATTATACTTATTTCATTTACCAGCATTTAAACTTCCATTTCTCATATTATCTTTTAACAAAAACGTCTTAACAATTCATCGTCGTTTTCATTATAATTATCCTTGAAAAACGATTAAACACGAAACATTTTTATCTTTACTAGGAAGAAAAATGAAAATGAAAAAATACGTATATATGCAAAGCATAATAAATACAACGTTTATCAGCGAGCTGATCAAGCATCTATTCACATGAAAATGTAGTACATTGCATTTAACTCGAATTAGCGTAATCGCATTATATATATATATATATATATATACACACACACATATACTTGTATACTTTAAAAGCCTCGAAGCAAATTTCGACCCTCGATTCGAGTGATCGAAAATTGTCTATAAATGCGCTTTTGTAGTCGTCGGGAATTTTTAATGGAGCTTAACCTACGTAATACGTACGGAATTATTTTCCTTTTACTTAATTCAATTGTACAACGAAGGGCCAAAAGTAGTGAAAATGTGAAAATTCGCTTGGAAAACTTTTAAACGTCGTCTCTTCGATTTATAGTTGCAACTTCTGCATTTATCCGCGTTTGTTAATGGTTTTCTTGACGTTATTGTATATGTTTATTCGACGTTCGATCGACTTAATTGTTTTGGCTTTATATTTAGAATCGTGTATATAGGACATTTTTTGCGTTCAAATTAAAAATTTTTTTTTGGTAAACAATCATATACCTAATTATCGATTTAGTTCAATTTTGCGAATAATTTATGCTGGCATACTTTCTGTAGTGAAGAAACAGATAAAAAAAAAAAAAAAAAATGTTTCAACAGGAAATCCTGCGATTGTTCATTTGATTTAGGAACAACGTAATGTAAACATTGAATGAAAAAAAAAGTATCATTGAATTGATATTTATAATAATAATTTATTTTAAATATTTTAATGAGAATAAGTTGCGATCTGATTTAAATAAGATTCAAAGTCGCCGATCATTAACGATTCGCTTTAAAGATAAAATTTTGAAGTTTTAATTAAATAAAAATTACTCGAAAGCGTATGTATCATTCGAATTAAAATGACACGATGTTATAATAATAATAATAATAATAATAGAAAAAAATTTACAATCGTCTAAGTGATTAAAGTTCTTTTATAAAGAAAAAAAAAAAAAAAAAAAAAAGGAAAAAAAAATTAATAAATTGGAATTGAATTGCCGGTTGTGTCTAATGACATCGGTGCAATGGAAAATTTTTCTCATTGCAATCATATTTAATTGAATAAGTGGCCTTTTTATTAACCATGAAATTATTCGTAACAATACACGTAAGATATATTCTTTGAATAAAAAATTTAATTTCTTTCTTGTTGTATATTTAAGTTATTAAATATTTAAGAAGCTTTATCTTAACTTTTATCGAAAGTCTCATCGTTAATTGCGTAACGGTTGCAAAATCATCCAAAGAAATTTTTTTTATTGCGAGTATGTGTACATATGTAAGATAATAGAAATAATAATATTGACGATTGTCGCGTTAATAATTTATGGTAACTTCGATTTAGTGTAGCAAAAACTGGCTTTAGCTACGAATTATTGTATATTAGTTTTTACGGGTATATAACAATGCGAGTTGTAAATTTTATCAAAGTTGATAAACTTTTATTACTGAAAATTAGACTTTTAATTGAATTTTATAGTATTTTTCTTTTCCAGAATAATCTTAAGTTTAATCAAGGATATATACAGGGTGCGTACGGTATTTGAGGACATGCATAAATGTGACTATAACTTGGCGAATTTTTTTTTTTTTTTTTTTTTTTTTTTTTTTTTTTCCTTTTCAGATAAGAAATGGCGGACTACAACATCACTCAAGAAATGAAGAGACATGCTGTCATCGTCGCTATATGTGCGAACCATACAGATTTAGAGATCTCTAATTTTCTTAATTGCGCCCGTTGGTTTTTTTCCGACGAAAAAAATTTTGACCAAGATCAAAAGACCAATCGCAGAAATGACAGATGGCTATGTTCAAATCCTACGGTGGTTCCTGTTGTTATGCACACGAAATTTCCAGCCACTGTTATGGTTTTAGGTGTTGTCAGCAACGAAGGACATGTTATGCCACCACACTTTTTTACTCAAGGACTTCGAGTAAACTCTGCTGCATACATCGAGGTTTTGGAGACGGTAGTGAAACCCTGGATAGACAATGCAAGCGGAGGCAGACCATACGTTTTTCAACAAGACTCTACTCCTTCACATAAAGCGATGTCGACACAAGATTGGATGGCCGAAAATTTTCATGACCACATAACACCGAACCTATGGCCACCTAGCTCCCCAGACCTTAATCCTTTGGATTATTACGTATGGGGCGTAGTTGTGCGTGAGACCAATAAGCGTCCTCATAACACCACTTCTTCGCTGAAGACGGCTATTAATGCCGTTATGGTCAATATGAACAAGGAGCATTTGATTCGGGCATGTAATCGTTTCCGGACCCGGATCGAAGAGGTTATTGCTGCTAATGGCGATTTTATTGAATAACTTTATAGCCATATATTAATTTAACGTTGTATAAAAAATTCCTGAAATTTCATTAAATTTTATTAAAAATACAAGATAATTAATTTTACTCTCAAGTTGTCCTCAAATACCGTTCGCACTCTGTATACATTGTTATTTAAATAGTACGAAATAGGGGCTTTGCTTTTTTTTTTCATGAAAGAATCTATTAAAATTATTATACTCTATAAAATAATTGGAGATAACAAAGAAAACTTTTACATTTGAATTTCGCAAACAATTTTATCGAAAGAAAAATTTTAAAAATAAATAAAAATATTGCCTGAGTCTGCTTTTTCTGTTAATACATCTTCTCAAAAACAATACTATATTTTTAATTAATAAGTTTACAGCATAAGATATTGTCAACGTCTTTTAAAATTATTCCAGACATTCGATCCAAAAGGACACCAATAATCTTTTCCGATCGTTGAACAATCGATACATTTTTACACAATAAAAAAAAATTGGTTTATCTATATGGATGATTTCTCTATTTACTCAAAGAGACAAATCCGATCTCTCTCTCTCTCTCTCTCTCTCTTTCGAGCTATATATAAAAAATAAAAGGGCAATCGGCTATACATCGATAGAGAGAGCCTTGAACGATACACCTATATTGTACAAAAACATCTGTGCGCGAACTTTTCAATTCCATCTCGATGCAGCAATTAAGAGTGCCGTTGCGAGAGAGAGAGAGAGAGAGAGAATACACGTATATCGACGTATAAACGCCGCGTGCTTGTGGCATCGACAAATTAGTTAAGCCAAGTATGACGAGAGCGACGAAATCTAGCACGAGAATGTCTGTTTATGTGTCGGTATTCACATTTATACGTATATAGAATGAAAGACTGCGCGAAACTTTCTTTCCGAGGATGTAGCTCGGTATTTGCGTTTTAATGAAATCCTGTTATAGTTTTGGGGAAAGTGGAACGCTGGGCCGTCGAATATGAATTGACCGACCGTTTTGTTTTATTCGTTTTTGAGTGAGATTTTTTTTTTTTTTTTTAAATCTATATATTGTCTCATTTATTGGGTGTGGGGAACAGTTTGATCGACTTTTTTTATTTTAATGTTTTACACGTAAAAAAAAAGTCGCGAGTTCGTTACATATGAGAGGAAAATCGATCAGCTTATTTTGTTTTATTCATAATAAAAATTGATTTTTTATATTGGTAATTGTAAAAATTTAGAGAAGCCTTTAATTTTCTTACAATTATAAATTTATTTCAGGCATTTTCTTTTAATTTTAAAATGATTATATTGATATGAGTATGAAATAACAATGATATAAATATTATGAAATAAGCAACTATTTATAATCACATAAAAAATATGTAAATTAAGAATATGTATAATTTGTCAAATGATAAAAATATGATTTTGATTAACGTTTATTTTGAATTTCCACGTACTACTTTTACATTATTAAGATAAACATCATCATAATTCTGGTCTATCATTTGTGAGAATATGAAATTTATATTTTTAAAATGTAAAGCATAATTAATAAGAATTTTATGTTCATTGTTAAAAAGTATAATAAGTCATAAAAAATTGTTAAAATTTTCTAAAGTCGATAAAACAGATTTCTGATAAGTGTTGCAGGTATAATGAAGATATGATCTTTTGTTGGTTCAACAGTTGCTATTGAACTAGCGCGGCGAATCTTACTTTTTTTCAAATATGTTAACTTATATTCGTAATAAAAAAGTATAACAAATAAATTATTTTATTATTAACGAGGATTTGATAGAAGCTAGAATTATTTTATTTATAGTCTTTTCATTGAATTTCTATGCATTTTTTATCATTAAAAGTAGAATTTCGATTTAATAAAATTACTGAAATAAGTGTATCTACAATGTAAATTAATTAAAAACTATGAAAATTAATAAAGTAATAAATCATTGTTTACAATACCGTTGGTTTCTTTTTTTTTTTCACACAACAATTCTTGCCCAAAACAATGACGTACATCAAGCTCCAACAACTCAATCAATTATCTGCAAAAAAAAAAAGAAGAAAAAAAAAAAAAAAACAAAAGAAATAAAGAAAAAAGCAAAATAAAAAACCACCACCAAAAACGTCACTCACAATTTTCACGTAAAGCGACTAATTATCGCGAATTTACGTACACGCATAATGCGTACGCACGTGAATCATCGCGTCTACACGTGTTTAAGTATAGTGAAAAATTCGCTCTTACATATCAGCACGAAAACCGATGGCGCGACGTACACACCGACGTCCTTCGCGGCTCCGAAGATGCCGACGAGGTATGACGACTGCATTGTGCATTGTGGATGTGGATGACTTCCGTTTAGTTGTATTCTTACGCGCGTTGTTTCTATGATCAAGACTACTTTTATTCTCTCTTTTACAACTGGTAGTATACATTCGCGCGTTTCACGGTATTGCAAATTTACGTTTATTTTTCATTTTGATGGATGGGATATGCGGATGATATGTATTCGCAGTTGGAGGGTAGATTCAATTTTCGATCTCGTCTATTCTGTTTTTGCCGTTTTTTTCTGTACGTTGGTTTACACAATTTCTTCGAGTACAGTCGCAGCATTCATTATCCTTAATTTTCTTGGTATCGTTATTTAGTTTTTTAAATTTCGACAATCTTCGGTATATTAAAGAGTAACTGAAGAAAAAAAAAAAAAAAAAAAAAAAAAAAAAAAAAAAAAAATAATTATTTTTCGTTATTCCGATGCAAACGAAATCACGACAAAACTCGAATAGTTTTATAAGGTTCACGTAACCGGTCGTTATTCAATGAGATTTAAATCAAATTTTTTATAATTTCTGTGAACGTACACACATATTAAGTCGTACAAAAATTGCGCGAAAAAAAAATATAGTTGATATCTTTATATCGTTGCGATATAATGCCAATGATCGAGATCCTTTGATCGAGCACCGAAAAAATTCCTTTACGATCGATGTACAATCGGCTTTGCTTTGAATTGATGCATTAATCAATTTTGTCATAATTTATTATCATTATTTTTAATTTCCAGCTAAGTTTTTAAAATTTTATTAAAAATAAAGTTTCCTCGGATTTGCGATTAAACAATTAGTTATGCATGAATATAAAATTAAAAAGAAAAAGAAAAACTATTTGATGAACACTTAATTACATCATTAGCACAACGTTATAAAACTTGAATAGCTTTTTTTTTTTTAAATTTTTGAAATTGCAATTTTTTATTTATCGCAATCACCAAGTTATTGCGTAATTATATATATGTATTTATTATAACACTCTTTTTTAAGTCAAAATTTATTTATTAAAATCGCAAAACATTACATTTTAACAAAAAATGTTATCTCAACCATGAAACAAAAATTAAAGTTCAATAACTTTACCGATTTATAATCTCACCGGTATATAAATTGACATTCGGCAACCAAATATTAAAAATTTATGTAGTATAATTATTTTATAATAAATTTAATTCTTGCGCACTCAAAATTATACATGTGTATATATATATATATATATATACATTCGTGTATTGCTCAATATATTTCTTTCTTTTTCTTTTATTATTTATGAATTTTATTCAAAGATAGCTATCGTTCACTTAACACGTTATAATTAACATCCTTACCTTATAATTTTAATTATCTTATAACGAAGAAAAGGCAATTTAATAATAGTTACAAAAAAGGAAATTAACGTTACGACACAAACTCTCTCGCGCCCATGCGTTTTATAATTTTTTTTTTCTCGTTCGCGTTATGTTGATTTAGAAAAAAATATATATATAAATTTTTTTCTCTCTCGGCACCTTAATTCTCACACAAGTACACGGCTGTCTTATTGTTAACTTTGCCAACTTTTTTCTTTAATTAATCGCATGTGTGAAATAAAAAAAAAATGCGAGAAAGATCTTCGTTGGGAATTGTTGTTGTACGTGACATTGACGAATCTATTACTTATGTGCATATATATATATATATATATATATATATATATATATATATATATATATATATATTTTTTTTTTCTCAAACATTTAAATATTGTCTATATTGTTCAATTGTCGTACGAACGTATCTTCAATAAATTTCAATAATCGTATTAACGAATAGCATAGGTAATCAGATAGCTCGCATCGTACAGTAAAGCCCCAATACTATTAAGATGCGTTTATCGTTACGTAAGCCATTGCATCGATGCTCAATAGTACAGTATCATTAGTAAGGCAACACTTGCCTTAACGCGTCAAAGTTATGGTTTTCCGTAACAGATTGCCGTTACGAAATTAATTCATGTTTACTGACCTCGCGCTTATACATGTATGCTTGTATATGTATACACGTTAGCAATGTAAGTTGTATTATTTGATGATTATTTACATACATCGATGTGTGATTAACGATCGAGTCGATTGATCGCAAGAATGAGAGAGTTAGTAAAAGTAAATCGGTCGTCGTTTTCGATTGTCTGTATCCGAGACGGTTTTCTTTTTTTTTTTTTTTTTGATTTTAATTTGATTGCGTGTGTTGTGCAAACGCGAGCGATTGAAGATAAACTTTTGAAGATATAGATTTTATTTTTTTGTTCGAGATTATTTTTAGACTCGTAGACAGTTAAAAAAAATTTTTTTTTTTTTCTCGAGAGCCGATGTAAAGGTTATATACGTTACGATAATTGTTAAAGTGAAATAATAATGTATGTATCCTATTGAGTATCTTAAAATAGATACCGATAACAAATAGTTTGAATTTAAAATAATCTTCAATCTTAAAAGTATCGATTAAATTTTACTTTTATGATCGAACTTTATTCAGCTTAATTTACCGCTCATTTTTTATTTACATAATTAAATCATTGTAAATAAAAATATTCGGACTTTAAAAGTTTATCTCCTAAATATTAAAAAGCTATTGTCCCTTCAATAATAATAGATAGTATAGTTGTCCTTACCGTCTATTTAAATTTTAGGCAAAGATAGAAAAAAAAAAAAAATAAATAAATAAATAAATAATGCGGCAATCGCTTAAAAGTAAATAAAAGGAAAAGGATTAAAGACGCAGAGTTAACGAATCCCACCGCAGGCGTAATTTATTTACGAGCGGCGTTTAAATTAAGCGGGAAATTCTCAAGCGTGCTTACGCATACCGTACGTAAATATGTATAAAATTTTCGCACGCCGCGTGAAACGTTATTGTGACGGGAAAAGTTAAGAAATCGCTCGGTGTGATTGCGCTTATTTGGTAATAACTTTTTCGATTTCGAAAAAAAAAAAAAAATAAATAAATAAATAAATAAATAAATAAAATGCACACTAGGGTGTCGGTTTTCTTTTTTTTCTTCTTCTTCTTATTTTTTTTTTTTTTTTTTTTTTTTTTTTTGTGTCGTTTATAATATTTCTTTTGCTTTATTTAACCGCTCATTCAAGTTTTTATTCGCGGTATTAAGGAAATAATTAGTTTGATTCTGAATTATCCAACACCCGACGAAAAAACCGGTATCGACTCCAAGTGCCTTTATCCGGGGATGCAATTAACGGGGGGTTAGCGAATTTTCTCGAGGCATTTTTTCCCTCGTCAAAGCCGGAAATTTAGCATTCGCTTCTGCGATCGATGTATCCGCGTTTTGCAAATTACATTTTCACGGTAATTTTAACGCATAGCCGGTATTTGCCTTTCCATGGCTTTTCGTATTTGAGTTCGTTATGGAAATTACCGTTGATATTCGCGAAAGCAAGCGTGGATTTAATCGTTAGAGGCATACACGTGTACCGCGCGAACGTTTTCGTCGTTCTAATTTATAATAAACGTTACGAAAACTTGGTTTAGTCTTCCTTTTATAAAAATTTCACAAGGATATATTGACACCTTTGTTAATCAATTATTCGGTAACATCGTTTAACGCGCAATGTCGGTTTTCCTTTTTAAAGTTCAACCGGATTCAACTGGTTCGGTTCGCCCTGAACTTGAAAAATTGCATAAAGTCCTATATGACTTAATGCAGAATGGAAAATTTTAAAATACAGTAAAATGGCAATGTTGATATTTAGTCTTTTAGAATGATTATTCTGTATGCTTTTTATTTAGCAGAATTTTAATATTATTTTATAAAATTTGATTTTTTAATAATATAAATGGATATAATTATATTCAACCTATTCAATATTTCAATAATCATTGTTACATAAAAAACACTTTTGTTTTAATTAATTCGAATAAAAAATAAATGGTTTGTTAAAAATTATTTTTTATATAATAATGAATGTTGATTTTAAGCAAAGATTTTATAATTTTCTCACGTTATTCATTTATTTATAAAAAACGATATAACAACGTCAACGAGATTTTTTTCTAAAAGTCAAAAAATAAGTTTGAAATAAGTATACAATCAAATTTCTTACGATTTCACACATAGTTAATTAATTAATTACACGGAATTTCGATCTAATGGAGATTGATAGTGACTTATGTTACGAAAACAAAATAATTTATAGTCAAAAATTTTAGCGCGTAAAAACCTTTGTAGAAAATTTATCAAACATCGAAACTCATCAAATGTAATTCCACAATATAAATTCAAATAAATAAATTATCGTAAAAACCCAAAAAAAAAAAAATACGCAGAAGAAGTAATCAAGATAAGAAACGGTACAGTACACACGTACAAGTCAAAAACAGATGGATACTGAGAGAGAGAGAGAGAGAGAGAGAGAGAGGCTGAGTGAACTCGCACCTCGCAGACATCCTTTTCGATATTCGCGCGCGATATTTGCCATTCACCTCGAAGGCCATACGGCGGAGATATACGAGAAATGCACCTCGACTCGATCGATCCTTTTCAACGAGGCCGAGAAGTGGATATATACGAAAATACGAATAAAATATAAGATATACACTTTAACGATATCTTTCTTTTTTTCCTTGTACGCAATTATTCGCGGTTTATACTTTTTCTTTTCGGTACTTATAGAGCTTCTTCTTTTTTTTTTTTTTTTTTTTTTTTTTTTTTTTTGAGAAGAAATGATTGTGCTTTTTTTTTCGGTGGGACGTGAGTGCATTATCGGGTTGAAGGATATTTTAGTGGCCGAAAGGATTCGGAAGGTGATTTTTGCGAACGTTGGAGTTGCCTTACCTAACGGGGCGTTTTCTACTGAATCGCACGAGTTGTTGCTTTTTTTCTAAATTTATGTATTATGTACTTATCTGCTTTTTTCATACTTTACTGTATAGAACATTTAAATTCAAATACTTAATGATTTAAATATTCTATGAGGTGTGCATTTATGAAGGTATTAAAAATTTTCATATTTAATTTATCTGAATTAAGGTTAATTTTATTATAATGAAATAACTATCAGTATTTATTCAACACTAAATTTTGAGGTCGCTCTGAGAAATATTACACAATGTAAAAAAAAAAAAAAAAAAAAAAATAATGCATATTTAATACTTCTATTATTAGATTAAGCAATGCGACTATTTTATTTTCAGAGAAAATTACCTTTTTTTTTTTCGCAATGATGGACTCTTTTTCTCAATGATCGAATATGTATCCATGAAAAAAAATAAACGTAGAACAAGTCTGCGAATATGTTTCTATATTTGTTTCGATAAAAATTTTTCATATCGCGTCATTATTCAACAAAGTAGTAAATGCTTTATAAAAAAAAAAAAAAAAAAAAAAAAAAAAAGGATAAAAGCACCGTTTAAAAAGATAATTATAAATTTACAATTATTATTTACAATTATTACGTTTATTAGTTTGTTAAAATTACTAAGTTTTTCAAAATAGATAAACGTAATTATAGGTTGGCTTAAAACCCATTAAATTATAGATTTTTTTCTTAACGTATAATTATTCATATATCCTTAGAAACTAAAAATTGAACATCTTTATCTCACACATGCGAATAAACTAATAGCTACTGTCTAGTTATAATTGTCGATTAATCGTTGCACAGCGCTTGCCGTGTCAATTTCAATGCGTAACAAATCTTTAATTGAGTTATTATTATTTTATTTTCGTCATTTATATGATATTATTTAAATTCGAGGAAAAGAAAAAAGACGAAAAATACTACGTAAATTAAATTATATTTTAAATTTTTTACGTTTATTCAAAGATTAGAATTAAGCAAATAGTAATAATACCGATGTCAATTTGCGTTCATTCGTACACGTGTATTTAAAAAAAAAAAAAAAAAAAAAATGTAGAAGCAAGATTAAGTCTTAAAATTTATTGCTTCGGTAGCTATGTATGTATATAAAAATACCATAGGGATAATTCATATTTTCAAGCGAAGCAAAACAAACATACGAAACGCGTCTCTCGAAAAAGATCTGATTTTCAACATACCGTTAAACACATGTACCCACACACATAGAAACATTCGCGGTCTCACCTGCGGAAGGCTAGTTCATTCGTTGAGCGACATCTCTGACGTGTGTCTATACATCCGCCTCGCTCTTCGTTTTCACGCTCGAGTTGTCGCTTCTCTCCTATATTACAAGAGAGAGAGAGAGAGAGAGAGAGATGCAGGTGTTAAAAGTCGGAAAAATCATTGACCTATTTTCTCTCTCTCTCTCTCTCTCTCTCTCTCTCTCTCTCTTTCTATCTCGAAGCGCGTTTACATCTTAATGAGGAGAGAACGGAAAGAGAAAAAAAAATGGTGAGGATTTCATTAGCGAGGAATTTTTCTTTATTCCGTGAGCATAAGTTTGTATTTGTGAAGATCCTTCGTTGCTCGAGCTTATTGAGAATGTAAGTTTTTTTTTTTTTTTTATCTTTAAGAAGATTCCGTCGAGAATTTATGAATTATTTTTTGGTCTCGTTTTCTAGATTTGCTTGAGTTTATTTCATGGCGATGCTTCAAGTTAATATCGTAGTTTTAAAAGAATAAATTTTCCACTTTAACGCGTAGACGAAAATTTGTATATAAGTATTAATTAATACTTTTTGACAATTGACTGAATATTTAAACGTAGATAATTTGTTAAAATTGATTGTGTATACAAAAAACGTAGTCATGAGTATACGATCAATATATTTGTTTAACTTACGTAACTAGCGTTAAGATCTAATTTTTATTACTTTAAGATGCTATTTAAACTCAATAAATAAGTTTAAAGAGATTAAAAATTCTTTGAAAACATTGTAAATTATTTTTGATTTATTAGGTCTTAAATTTTACGTTACGAAAATTATCTATCTTTTCTACAAAGAAAGACATCGTTTAAAATTACTTTTCAGTTCCGCGTAAATGAGTTAATTAAAATTTGTAAAATTAATCTTTGGTTTTAATAACTCACGCATAAAAATTGAAAATTATAAAATATTTCTCAAAGCTCGCGTCGCACGATGATACGAAATTAAAAAAAAAAAAAAAAAAAAAAAGCTGCAGCATTATTACAAAAATTTAACGCAAAGCGAGAATCGAAGGAAGAAAAAATTTTTTTATCTCTCCCGTGTACGTAAACACGAAGCTTGTAAATTTTGTTTTCACCAAACCATGCGTAACGCCATTCCATCTTCCGCGTTTGCTTGCATTTTTATAATAAACTACGCGGCGAACATATCATGCGCTTCGAATTATTTTTTATTCTCTCACACATCGCACTCGAAACGGTGCGTATATACGCAATAGCAATTAACTTTTATAAACTCGTCTCGTGAATAAAAGTCGTAAAAAAATCTTTCTCGCGTAACAATGATCCACGAATAAACGTAGTATGACAATTACGTATGTTAATTAGAGAATAAAAATAAATAAAAGAGAAAAAAAAAAAAAAATAATAAAAACAAACAAACTTAACCTGTCATAAATCCAAAAAAAAAAAAAAGAAAAAAGCACAATCTCACGATTTCGTCGTCGCGAGACGCGTTTCGTCGCGTCAATTTTATTCGGAAAATTCCGAGGATCGCACTACGCGTAATATCGCGTAACGCGCGTCTTTGATAAAAGAACGAGCGAATTCGAGCGATCGGATTTTAAAATATACCGGCCGAGAAGACGAAATAATATTATTTATGGTGTGGATTACGGTGGTCCTAGCTATTTTTAACCTTGAATCGCACCGGCAATTGAAAAATAATACAATACATCGCGCGTGTATTGCCACTGGTTAGAGATACAATAGAGCGAGATATCTTGCAATACGTTACTTTCGCACAACATTTACTTATTATTATTATTCGTGTATACGTCCAACGAGATCGATCGATACATTGATTATTGTCGATTTTATGGAAGGGCGTGAATAATAAAAGTCGTTTAAATGACGCGCGTTGATTTGTGCATTTCTATAGTTATAAATATTATAATAGCAAGGCAATTTTTCTTGTTTGTTTTTGTTTGTTTGTTTGTTTTTTTTTTCTCAAAACGCGAAAATTCGAATGTACCGATCGACTATCTCGTACGCGAACGTTCGGTAACTTAACCAGCATTGGTTACGCGTTTTATCGAGGGAAGAAATTTGGCAATGGTCGTCGTGAAAATATTTTTAAGACGAAGTTCATTGTCGCGGTACGTATTAATTTCTGTGTCGCGCGATCGGCGTATATGTTATTTATTTTTATTTACTTTGTCGTCTGCACTGCATCTTTCTTTATCGATGTTATCGTTTGTTAGCTGTGGATTATAATGTAATGACTATGTTTTAGCACGCATTTGGTATGAATGGTAAACGAGGTTTATATAATTTGTTTCAAATATGAGGCATACTTTTTAAATAATATTTAATGTTTATGATGAAAAAGTTTGAAAATGATTATCGATACCATTTTTTACGTTTGCTTATGATCTAAGAAAACTTACCCTTTTTCCATTTCGTCAATTTTTTTTTTTTTTTTTTTTTTTTTTGTTTTTGTTCTTGAGACAATGCTGAAATGATTGCCAAATAAAAAAACTTAAACGATTATGCTTAGTTATTAAACTTTTTTTATTGTGATTTGTAAATTTTTGTATTTTAGTGTTGATTTTGCTTTTTTAATCGATGTTGAAAGTATCAAAATATTTCCATAACAAGTATCGCATAAAATATTCTTAAGAAATTTCAATGTAAAAAAAAATTAAAAGTAATCAGGATTTCACTATAGATTATTAAAAATTATATCTTAGCTGTCTCGATAATAATTGTAGATATATCATTTAAAAAATCGCAAATTTTATAGCGATGTATGAAATATTGCAACGTTTAAAAGTTTACGGCGCATGTAACATAAACGTTCTGTATTTGTACTATTGCTAAATCTCACTTTAAAATAAAAATTTATCTTCTATCGGTTATAATTTTCCTTTAAAAAATGACTTTGAAACTTACGACGGAAATCTCATTGTAAAATCACATCTTAAAATTTAAAATTTTCGATCTTTAAATCAAAAGGAGAACTTTAGGAATTTTACAATTTGTTGTAAAAATTTTACGACGCATATTTAAAACTTATTTATATTGAGATATTATAGATTAATATATAGATAAATCAAGTATAAGATTAGTCGTCATAATAAGAAGTACACGGCTATCGTGGATGAGAAAAATCTTTTAGCGATAGTCGCGAGGTATTTTTGTTATTTATATAAGTTCGACATTTGTATATTTGTTATAGATTTTTTTCAAGCGTAAATAAAATAATCGTGTTTTGTTATCATTGATGATTTTATTTACGTACTTCGTATGCAACGAATGGATCTACGATAAATGTTACATTCCATTCAAAAGTGTATACACACTTGTGTATAAGTCAAAGTCTATCGGTACTCGAAACAAGATAAATATTTTTAATCAATTGCGTATTTGACCAAACCATAAATTGATTCTTTCTTCCCTCTCGCTTAGATTATTTCGCGATAAATAATTAATTATAATATTTATATTTCTTAATTAGCGAGATAATTAAACAATCAAAAAATTACATTTCGAGGAAAATTTTATATGTCTCGTTTACGCGTACTTTCTACATGTAGATATATATGTATATAACATCATGTACTACCGAACGAAATCTCAGTTAACACGTTCCCTGCCGCGTGGGGCGTGTATGCGCCCCACGCTGAACTTTCCGTTCAAGCTATTTGGTATTATCATTGTGAAATGAAGAATTTTTTAAAAATTCATTATAGTATTAAGATGCCCATAATTGACTGCAATAATGAATTTTTAAAAAATTCTTCATTCTACAATGATAATACCAAATGGCTTGAATGAAAATTTCAGCGTGGGGCGCATACACGCTTGATATTTTACAAAGTCAAATCGCCAAATTTTTTTTCTCCTACGATCGAGAAAAGGATTGTGATATTTTCTAAAATCAAATGACAAAGAAAGGCATCTATAAGCGTTAAAAAAAAAAAAAAAAAAAAAAAATATTTAATTCACAAATAATAAACGCGCATAAGTATATAGAAGAGTTGTCAATTTTCTCTAAATAATACTCGATTAAATTCGCGTTTCGAATGAAAGGGAAAGATAGATAGAGGGAGAGAGAGAGAGAGAGAGAGAGAGAGAGAGAGAGGTACGTTCTCCGTGGACGTCGAAGGCACCTTGGATACTCTCGAGTCCCCCACAGTTGGTCGGGCGCGCGCGCATAAACCTCGAATAAGCAGACCGCGCGCGCTGTGAAAAACGCGCGCGTTAACGTCTCTCTCACGTACACGTATATACACACATAAAGCTCGCGAAGGAGCCGCGAGTATAAGATGCATGGAGGGGGAAGAGGAGAAGGCAAAGAAGCAGGGTTTCCTAGACGATAGCTATATAGGCGGCTAAACGCCCGGTCGCGTTTCCAGTTTTATTGTATCTCCGGTGCGGTTGTCTCTCCGACGACGATATACGATATACGATACACGCACGAACACCGGGAGACACCAGCTCGGGCGCGCGCGCGCGTCCTCCTATTCTTATTATCCACTGCCATTTTTTTCTTTTTTTTTTAAATTTTTTCTTTCTCGTATATTTTTGTTTTTTTTGTTTTTATTTATTTATTTATTTATTTATTTATTTACTTTTTTTTTTTTTTTGTTCTTTTTTCTTTTGCATTCGCGCGATAAAGTTTTGTTTTACTTCGTCTCGTACATGAGGGAGATGCCACTGCAAGAGAAATTTGGTAAAATCGACGATGAGAAAAAAGAGGAGACGGCAGCGCGAGGAGGTAACCCCTCGTTGAATCTAGCCGCCGAGGATATAAAACAAGTTGCCAAGGCGATCGGCAAGGATGAAGCGACAAAGGACAAGGACGTCGATTTCGACGATTTATTGCCGCATATCGGTGAATTTGGCACTTATCAAAAGATTCTCTTTTGTCTTATGGTGCCGTTTGCGTTTTACGTTGCATGGGTATACTTTTCGCAAATTTTCATAACTCTCGTGCCCGAGGAACATTGGTGTTTGGTGCCCGAACTTATGGATCTTCCTGTTGAAAAGAGGTTTGTGATTTCTTTTTTTTTTTTTATTTTTTTTTTATTTTTTCGTTTTTCGTTAGTTTTTGAAATTTTTAATGACGCACATCCTTGTTTTATTTACGTTTATTTTTCTTCGACAAAAGATCTTTTAAGAAATTTATTGAAATATAGTTTTTATTCATTTTTAGAAAAAAGAATTTCAAAAGAGAGATTTTAGTGATAAATTTTTGTTGCAACAATGTGAACGTGATGTTTATAATTTTTTAAGACACCGCTTTTAGCGATGAAAAAAAATAATAATAAAAATGTTTTTTTGAAAAATTAATCTTAAATAAATAATTTATCAAATTATTCGTAGCGCAAGCTTGAATCAAAATGTGATTATCAATTTCATTATGTTTCATAAGTCATTTTCGCATTTTTTACATTTGCCATAATGTGTAATCGATGCAAAATTTTTTAATAAAGCGACTTTTTTTTTTTTTTTCGTAAATTGAAATGTATTTTATTTCTGATATAATTTTTTTCCGAGTGCAAATCTTTTTAAAAAATTAGACTTTTGCTTTGTTATTATATTTTTAAACAAGGCATTTGTAAATAATTAAAATAAATTTTAATAAACGATTAAAAAATTTTAATATAATTTAAGGATACAGGTTTGAACAATGCAACGAAAATTTTCAAGAATATTAAATTTTTTTATTTAATAAACCAACGCATACATTTTAAAAGATTGAATGATATTGTAATCGATTAACAAAGTAAACTCAGAAGCATAAACTTTCACTTTTAAATACCATCAACAACAAATAATCGCTCCTTTGAATGATTCAACGCGCGGAAAATAAAATAAAAAGTAGAAAAAAAAAAAAATAAGACTTAAATAGAAACTTTATAAATTTTTCTCGCACACCTAAATTTATATAAATCTTGTAAAATATTTCACAACCGACGATATTCACGTCGAATCGCTTCCGCGCGCTCGAGTATTTGCGAGTTAAAAATAGTTATTTCGTTGCTGTGTATGCGATATGAAGAATTTATCCAAGACTTTATAAAAATGTGAGGCTACTACAGCACTTTATATATATATATATATATATATATATATATATATATATATATATATAATGCTGCTGTTGCCACCGACGGTGAAAAAGTCGCCACCTAATTTCGCTTTTTAAAAAAATGACCGTGACTCGAATGCTCGAGAGCCTATTGATCCGATTACGGACACGTATACTCTGTAATCTTGATTATTGTTGATAATTCGTGTTTTACATACATCTACTTAGATAATGGAAGTAACGAGCGAACGATATCAAAATATAATTTTCTTTTTATTTTTATTTGCATTTTTTACATTATGTATTATTGTTTAGATATGAGATAAACGGCATGTAATAATAATTTTGTTGAATTTAAAATTGACGTACAAAAATGGACAATTTTAATTCTCATAAACGAGTGTCCTTTGAGATAATGAAAAAAAAAAAGTTATTTAAGAGTTGGGAACATTTTATTAAAATTATAATTTATAAAATTGTACACTGCATTATGTCAAAATTAACTAGGTAACTTTTCATTGTTTAAATCTAAATGTTTAATATTATATATATACATATATATATATATATATATATATTTGAAAAATCATCTAATGTAATTTATTTCATGTATTAAAATCAAATATTTTCAACTTAAAAATAAAATATTATCTCTGTTACTCGTTATAATTGTTTGAAGGAAATATAACATTTAATAACGACAATAACTAAATTTTCAATTACATTTGACATTGATCGAAAGAATATAATTTCGTTTAAATACCGTTAGTTGATGGAGTTTATTGTTTTACTCCTCGCGTGAATTAACTCGTGGTTGTTTAGTTCCTTTTGCGCCTACTTTTCAGTAATAGCGCGGGCGGACGATACAGCCATCCGCATTACTTTCTTGTGAACGACTAAACGGAAATGTTCTTTAGGCGCGTTTCTAGCTTAGAGATTTGATATTTTATAACGTTTGTAATTTCGAAGTTATTTACGGAATTTTCCGAATTTGTCGCTGTCTTCGAAACGGCTCGGACCACGGATTGTAAATAAGGTGTTAGTACATGCAGAGGTAGAAAAAAAAGGGACTATACGAAGGATAGGTATCCGAGGCGGTTATCGGTCAATCGAGGGGCTAAGCTTCGGTACAGCCGTTCCTCGGAGGTCGTAATTTGCAAAAAGGAGTAAAAAGTATGCTCATCTATGCGCTCCACGAGGAGCTAGCCATCGATACATCGGCTTTTATACTCGCTGGACCGCTAGTTTTTCGGCGGCTGGAAAAGCGGTGTCACGAATTTCGACGAATCGGAGCATTCACCTCATCCATATCTCGTCCCTAACCTTGACCTTCGTTACATTGCGTAATGTACAGGAGCGCGGGTTCAAGAGGAAAAAGTTTGCACCTCTGCTTATGCTCGCTACGCGAAAGAGAGAGAAAGTGCATGGTGCGAGATAGCGTTATCTCTGTGTCGTTTTCACGAAAAATTAACTACCTTCTCTTTCTTTCCCATTTACAATTTTTATTATACATAATATTCGTAAAATATACTATAATTAATTTAATTATTCTACGTATATATTATTATAACGTTAAATGACTTAAAATAACAAAGACTTTATTAATGCCAAAAAAAAATTACAGATATCTATATTTTTCGGATTGTTCTAGCGCTAGTCGTCTATCTTTTTTTAAATATCAAGCGCTCGGCGCACCTGAGTTTTAGATAAGCGGTATATACTGAGGGAAAGCGTAGTCGAAATTTCTTCTAGCTATATTTAAAACCTTTTCAAAAAAAAATTTTTTTTTTTTTTTGAATACAAATGGACTTAACAATACTAAAAGTCTTTGTAGTTAACATTATAATCATGTAAACAGCGTTTCGATTCCACGTAACATTGCTACAAATTAAATAGTTTGTAATCGATTTATTCACAAATCAAAAATTTACAGTACATTATAACGAGTAACAAAATATATGTATATATATAAATTTCATTCACCCTCGAAAACCAATAAATCGTCAACACATATACGTCGAATCATATCACTTGAATATATATATATATATATATATATATACAACACAAAAAATCGTCATCCGCTCGGACGTTCATTCCTCCGGATAAAGCAAAAGCGCGTAAGAAAGGCAATCATTAAACGGCTCGACTGATAAACGACTCACGCGTCCGTCAAAAGCAAAGCGCGCGGCTATCGCGTTACTTACGCACCGACGACATTCCTTGGCAAACGATTCGCGCGCGCGACTCGACTGAAGAGCTTGCACGCGTGCTCAATCAACGGCTCGTTTTCTCTCTCTCTCTCTCTCTTTTGCTTGATTTGTAGTGTGTGTACGCTTGTGCGTGTGCGAATACATGACTCAAAGTGTCACGTGTAAACTTTACGACGACACGAGAGTATAGTTACAAGCAACGCGAAACAGTTTATCGACGATGTTAATGTCGGCTAACACCGTTGGGATAACGATTTTTATTATTAAGATGAATGCTCGAAAACTACAAGTTTGCAAGGGAATTCGTTGGGGATAGTTTGATTCAGAAATTTGGTTTTTAAAAAATATTATGTTTTTATTAATAAATTTTATACGATTATGAATTGTATTTTGTACGATTAATTAAAATGAATTTCCGCACATTTATTCTTGTGACTAACTTGACAAAGTCAAAAAATTAAAAAAAAAAATGAATATTTAATTCACAAAAAAATTGTTTTAAAACCAATCGAACCTGTTTAAGTAGAAAATGGCAGAGTTGCGTCAGACGCAAAACTATAATTGTACATTTATCGATATATTAATCATTCTTTTTATATTTTTTATATCTTGTATGAAAAAAAAAGCTTTTTCATAATTTATTTTGCATGTAGTATTCAAAATAATTTAGTATTTAAAACAATATTAATATATCATAATTAAAAATTTTTAGTCTTCGAGTTTATAGATAACAACGAACAAAAAGCTTCAATATCATTTGTATTTGTTTGAACGATTTCTGTTCAGGATTTATTACAAAGATCACAAAACTCATTATCTTTTGCACGTTAGAAAAGATAAAAAAAATCGAATTTGCAAATAGAATAATAAATGAAAATTCATAAATAATAATTGAAATTGTAAATTATAGCAATTTTTCTACAAAATATTTGTATCGCTCGCAATTAAAGTACATAATTAATGGAAATAAGGCAAATTATTTTAATGCTCTTGATTAAAATTTGTAAAAGCCAGAAATTTTTCGAAATTATTACTTACAAAATGATTAGATCGTTGTAGAACGGTTGGATGTCAAAAACAAAAACAAAAAAATAACCGATTTTGAAAAGCGGATCACGTGCTAATGCAAAATCTATGGAATTTGATGAAAAACCCAAATTATCAAATAAACGCATAATCACGAGAGCGTTGCGAAAGCATCCGTTTAAAATTTTTGCGCAATTTTCGTTGCTCGAGCGCAATGTATAAACGAGGAATAAAAAAAAAAAAAAAAAAAAACAGAATAAAAGATAAAGAAATATCTTACGCATATTATGATATATTCTGCGGTATCGTAAAGTCATTAATTATTTACGACCTATCATCGAATCATCTAAAAAGTATCGCTCGAATGATAATAATTAAATAATAATAATAAATAGAATATTTAAATTTATTATAAATTATAATACCATATATAGAAAGTATGCAGTTTTAGATAACAATTTTTTTTTTTTTTTTTTTAATCAAACGCGTTTATATAGATTATGTAAGATTATTATCCTTTACAACAAAAAAAGAATGTAACATTTAAGTTTGATTCTATATTATCGTTACTTTTGGCATCGGTAAAAGTTTTAATAGCAATTAGATTGGCAGCAGACAGGAATGAAATAAATTTCGTTAAAAAATATACGATCCTCGTATTTTTTTTTTCTGTCAACTCAAATGAACTGTCGCGTGAGTTAACTTTTTCATTTGTTGTCGTCTGCATACGTTTGCAATGTATTCTTTGTTCTGTTATTTAAAAATGATTGTTCACATATTTTTGTTCAATTAAATATATATTATCTAGTGCGCATGCAGAATTAACCAAGAAAATTGTACGTTTGGCAATCCTATGCATAAAGTTTTGAAAGTTCAATTAAATTATTTAGTTTTTATATTAATGCTTAGAGCTAAATAACTTGATATTTAAAGTTCAGTAAGTAGTTACAAAAAAATTATATTTTCTAAATAAGTTTGTGGTAATTTTTTAATGTTCGAGATTATATAAAATAAACGCGTGCAAAATAAAATATAAATTTAACGTAAAAATTTCAAAATACCGTGTTACAATTTTTGCGTTGAAATAAACAGACACTGTTTGCATTTTATAAACATAGAATTATCTCGTTTTAAAATTAAGAGCTCATAAAATATGTACTCATAATCAACACGTGTATGTGTTCTAGAGTACATAGTCACATCATCTGAAGAACTTTGAAATCATTATCTTTGTATTTTTTTAAAATATTCATTGAAGTTTCAACATTTTTTATTTATTTATTTATTTATTTTTGTTCTTTAAAGAAATAACAATAGACCGATCGTTTGTTAAATTTAATTGAAATGAAAAAAAAAAAAAAACAAAAAAAAAATGAAAATTTCGTTATTAAAATGTTAAAAGAATCGATATTATCGATTGAAATTAATCATTTTTATTTATTAACATTATTAATCGATTTGAAATTTCATTTAATTTTAAAGAAAATGTCTAATAAATAGTCGAGAATATAATCCACTTTATCGTCATATTATATCAGCGGTAAAAATTTGATTAAATTAACATTTTAAATATGCATTAACCATTAAGTTGACGTTCAGAAAAAATCTTTCGTTGTAAATATATACTTGAAAAATATGATTGCTCAATGAACGCTATGCTAATAATTTTTAATAGGTATATAGATATTTTTTAACATGACACTTGAGTTATTAATATAATCAATGATTTACGCTACATAGCTTTAAAATTATAACGTAATGTATACCTAATTATGCTTAAAAATATTAAAAATTGAAAAAAAAATATTCCTTTTCTTTCTATTTATTTTGTTTTTAATATCAAATTTTACGCTTTACAAATATTTCCAAACGAATTAACAATCATTTATTAAATTTTCGCGAACATAAAACCGTTTCGTCTCCAATAAACCTTACGTTATAACAATTATTTATCCAATAGTTGCATCGAAATTTTACACAAATCGGTAAAGATTACATATAAATAAATAAATAAATCGCGTTGCCTCGCCACACGAATAAAACGCCTTTCAAGGCGCGCCTTTCATAAATGTATAAAATAAACTAAATAAAATGAACAAAAAACCATAGTCAACGCACTCGCGCTCACGTACGATTTTAATCAAGTAGCATTCCGTATCGAACAAAAAAAAAAAAAAAAATAATTAAGAAAAACGTTCGCTAAAAGTTGAGACGAAAAAAAGTAACGCGGGTGCAGGCGTTCTCCAAAACAAAAACAAAAATAAAAAAAAAACAAAAGGTTTATAAAAAAAAAAAAAAAAGAATTCGAAGCAGCGTCGTCAGCTGTAGTATAAAGGGGAGGAGAACGGATATACGACGAAGTAAGAGCTCCGATACGTGAATGTTCAAGGCTCACCTTACGATCTATGTATATATACGTGTCTACATACCGAGGGATAATTAGCGTTGTCCTTCTATGTGACATACGTCACTGGTAAGTACGTTCGTGTAACGTGGGTGCACGCGTATTGAGAGAGAGAGAGAGAGAGAGAGAAAAAAAGAGATCGTTGCTGACGCGAATTTTCACGAGTTTTATTTACATGCCTTTTTTTTTTTTTTTTTATTTACGTCCGGAAAGATAATTATTATTATTGTTATTTATGAATGCGATTTTCAACAATAGGTTGATATGGGCGTTCATAGAAAGAGACCGTTTTGTTAATTATCGTAGATTGATTAATCGACGGCGCGTGCGTTAAACAATGAGGCTGTATACGTACGTAGGCTTTTTTCTTTTTTTTTCTCGTCGTCGTCGTCGTCGTCGTTAATGCGCCGTACATACAGGAACTGGTAATTTAATGGCTGACGGTGCGTGTTTCGGAATAGAGACTGATTGATTTCGATTTAATTGTTTGTTGTTAAGTCTTAGCTGACGCAGCCTAAGTTTGACGCATCTGTTTTGTTAGTCTTTTTTTTTCTTCTTTAAGTCGTCTTTTCTTAATACCACAATTTTTATAGTAAATTTAGTAAATAAACGAAACATTATTTTTTTGTTATAATTATTTTTATATAATTATTATTATATTATAGAAGTATATTTTCTT
The DNA here is from genome assembly GCA_949987625.1 of Chalcis sispes. NCBI lineage: Eukaryota > Metazoa > Arthropoda > Insecta > Hymenoptera > Chalcididae > Chalcis > Chalcis sispes. The sequence goes on from OX465094.1 coordinate 72,450,076, forward strand.
GCTATAAATTTATACATATATATGTATATATTTATATTTTATCTGTTAGTTTATATATTATAATTGTAAATTTATAATTTCTTATACCGAACGTTAAGCAAAAGTATAACCAATAACCATTAGACGCAATAAAGAATTAAAATGCTTTGAAACTCCCATCTGTGTTGAATAAAATATTTCTTCAGCTATTTCAATTTAATTAGAATCGTTAAGATTAATTTGAAATCAAAATGTAAATAAATTTTAATTTAAAATTGAGATGTAAGAGAAATTAAAGTAAATTAAATTTTTCATTTGAAATTAAACATTTAAAATTCTGTATTATATCAATAAATAATTAATCTTTACTTCGATAAAAATTACAAAAGCTGTAATTTTTAGCAAGTACGACGGTATGCACTTCGATTATGTTCCCGTATAAAAATAATTGTATGTACTCCATATGTATGAACTATATACAAATATTGATGTACATTAATAGAATATTGATTATAATAAATATATATCGAGTCACAATATTAGTAAATTATAAGAATATTGTATCATTGTTGTATAAATATTGTTACATTATAGTTACAATATTGTTACAATATTGATGCGTTATTGATGCAATTTTCATAAATTATATACAATATTGTAATAAGCTAAATGTACATACATGTATTTTACACGTTTCTCATATGTCTGATATATATTTATAGGATACATAGTCATTTTTACACGGGTTAAATTTGAAAAATTTTCCCGTGTGCAAGATTTACTTCCATTCGGTATGATACATAATTAAACAATCATGTAACGATAAAATAATACATTTTGTAACGTAAGTCTACAATACACATTAATTAAAAATAACAGCCGCAGTTCGTACGTAAAAAGGATCGATTACCAAGCACTGAGCTTAAAATTGAATTCCTTAGCGACATCGTTATATATTACATTAGCGAGGAGAGATAAACTTATCGTTTGGAATTAGATGACGAGCAGAAAAAATTAAAGAGATATTAAACTCGCGAGTACTTGTGATGTGTCGAAAAACAACGACGATGACGGAAACAATGACGCGACGATTTGTATACGCGTCTTCGTAACGTCGCAATCACGCGCGTGTGTGTGTGTGTGTACGTATGTATTAACATACGTTACTTCGTATCGAACGTTCGTTACTTCGGTCGATAACTCGGAACTACTTACGCATAATGTGCGGGCTTATTCGGTTTGAGATGTAGTTTAACAAAAATTTTCTAACTTTATAACGAATGTTATATTGTTTATTTACTTAAATTTTCTTGCTTTTTATTACTAAGTATAAGAATTATAAAATTAAAGTTATTTTTTGTTCGTTGTTAAAAAAGCAGTTATGGATAATCAATTGTAATGAATCGTATTATAATTAATAAAATTATTATTAATGCCTTACGCATAATAAACTTTTAATATACCATTTCGTATATGATTGTCGTTATACACGTAAATCGTTAATAATCGATGACGATATCGATATTAAACAATTATATCGGTTATAACCAATATAAGTATATAAACAAAAGATTTTATTATTACGATGGAAAATTCGTTGAAAATAAATAAGTCATAGATAATGTTTAAATTTAACACGTCGGTATACATACTAGTAGATACATGTCTTACGAGGCCTTCGCGCGCTTAAACTTTCTTATAAAGCTATTGCACTAACTGTAGTTTTTCTAACTTTCCTCGAGGTTAAGGCATTGAACTCTTTTACTGTTTTTTTTTTTTTTTGTTTCTTTTTTTTTTCGATCTATTATTTTCTATGCCGCGTAAGTATGTTTGAATAAATGTCTTTCGTAATAATAGCGCTTACCTGTTGCTTCACGCAATGAGTAGGATATACTTTTAATAAGATACGAAAAAAAAAAAAAAAAAAAAAAAATTCATAGTTTTTTGTTTTCTTTTAACGTTATTTGATTATATGTGTAAACATAAGCGGTTATTTGTTTTTTTTTATTTGTTTTTTTTAATAAGATTATATTTATATTATTATTATAAGCGTACAATTTTCTTGTCAATGCAATGATGGTAATTACCACATTTTCAAATTCAAGTTCAATTTATTCAAACGTTTTTTCTTTGTATTTTTCGCCTCGAATAATTAAACTTGGCTAAGATTCAGCATTCGATATCCACCAAAGATTTAAACGATCTTTACATTATAAAGCGTTCCAAGCGATACGAAAATAATAACAAAAATAATTTATGGTAAACGTTAATAAAAATTTACCGTTCATTCGTCAAAACAGAAAGAAACGTAAAAAAAAGTAATTGACAGGGAAATGCAATTAGAAAATCCTGTCGTTGACAAAGTCTTTGGAAAGTTTCTCTGATAATTAAAACAAAAAAAAAAAAAAAAACAAAAAAAAAAAAAGAAAAGAAAAAATAAAAAGAACGTACAAGGCTACCGAACTGAGCGCATGTAGCGATTGTTCTTACGTAATTACGAAAGTGATTTCCAAATATAAATGAAGTGTTTCTTATATATCTAACGCAGTTCGAGAATTAATTTTTTTTTCATCCTCGTCTATTGAATTCTTTTCATCCAACTTTATAAATTTTAATTTTGCATTAGAAAAGTTTTTCCATTATTTGATTGCAATGAAAGATTTTTAGACGAATTGGTTTTTATTGTTAATAATAACGATGGGATATTGCGCAGAGTGTAATAAAAATTTATTATTTTGCATTTTATTGTATAATAAAATAATTTGTAATTATAAATTATATTGTAAGAAATCGATGTAGGGATTAAAATATGGTGCAAGTTATAAGATGTGTAACTAAAACATATGAAAAAAAAAAAAAAAAAGAAATAAAATAAAAATTAATTATTTTCATTTTAAAAGAAAGTATTATATTTTATTATTTTATAACAAACGATAAACTTTCGTTTTTAAAATTTTTTAACAAGCCGTTCTCACTATACTATGATTACTTTCATTGACCTGTAAATATTACACAGTAACTCGTTGCTTTCTTTGCTTTTTATTTTGTTTACGTAATTACGAAATTATCTCACGGTTGTGTAATTTAGCAAATAACAAATTTTTTTATTTTATCATGTCACCGACAAACTTTCTAAGCATTCGTTTGCTTAGAAAAAAAAATCAAAACTTTCTTATTACATGTTGTTTACTTTAAAAGTATACATTTAAATACATCAATCATATAAAACATATCCATCCTTCACTAACAACATCATCCTGTGACATATCTCAAATCAAACACATTTATTCATTATTTTTTTTTTTTTTTTTTTTTTTTTTTTTATTTTTTTTAAGTTGCGCTCTCATAATAAACATCGCGCATTCGCATATTAAACATTCATCTCGATGAAGAATCGAGACGTTAATTATACGCGCGCGGCGTTTCGCAATTTCCTTCTAGCCGCCACCGCGCTTAAAGATTGCATATATATATATATATATAGATATAGATATAGATATGTATATGTATATATGTATGTACGTATAAACCGACAAAGAATCGCGCGACTCGTTTAAATAGCGCACCTTCTAGTATATACATTATGTATTATACCGCGGCGAATAGTAAACGTATCGCCGTATCGATTTTATTAATTCATTTCCGATACGTTTGCATAGTTTGTATACTATCGTCTTATTAATCGATATACTAGCGCGAAATCGATAAAAAAAAAGAAAAAAAAAAAAAAAAAAAAAAAAAACGTAAGAAGCAAAATAGTGTTGCAGGTTAACGGTCAATGACACTGATTATTCACGTTGTTAATGGTTTATATTGATCTAGTAACGTTTGCGTCGTCGAACTTGTTACATTTATACATATACTTATTGAAGTAAAGTAAACGAAATAATGCTTTAATGCAATGTATCAAAACAATAGCAAATCTTGTCTTGAGATATACATTACGATTTGTGTTTAATTCAATCTCTCCTGTGCGTACATATGTATGTGTGCACATACATGTAGCACCGCAATGTACATACCGTGGTTTATTTATTTATATTTATTAATACTTTTGTACCACTTTTTTTATTTTATTCAACGCATGCAATTAATGATAAGCCAATTCAATTTTACGATTTATTTAGCAGCGAGAAAGTAAAATAAATTTTATCGGCATCTTTAGATTTTGATCATTTCGTGACGATATCGATTTTTATTAAAAGTCATCGATTATTATCGACTTTGAAGTTATAGTTTATATACATTGCTTTATACATCGACGCATTCTCATTCGATGTCTTTTTAACGATTAACATCTATTTATAATCGTATACGAGTTTATTCGAGAAAACGCAAGGCACTTCATTAGCCGCACGGAATTCTTCATTGACTGAATTACTCGTACTTAATGCACGATTCGTTGATTCGCCGCGATTCTCGGTTTTATTTCACTATGTTATTGCACTCGCATTACAAGGCATATATTACGGTAGTGTGGCGTAATAAAGCGGTTACATGATTTTTTTTTTTCTTTCAATTTTTTTTTTTTCTGCTTGTAATATTGTATAGGCCGATTTTATTATCTGTCCTATTCAATAATTATTTTAATTACATGGTCGTTGGGTTATGCTAAATTTAAATATTTATCAATTGCTGATAGCTAAAAATGAAAAACGTTTTTTTTTTTAACAGTACTGTGGATAAACATTCTGAAATATTTTATAAGCAATTTATTATTTTCGACTTATTACAAAAGTTTGAACATATAAACATGCTTTATTCTTTTTAATTAAGTTATCATTGGAATTTAATGATCCGTAAAATTTTGTGATCAAATTTACAATATCGAAAAAAAATAAATAAATAAATAAATAAATAAATAAATAAATTTTAATATTAATTTATTTTCAATATTTATAGAGGATTTTATTGGCTACCATTATTTATTGACTTTTAAACAACTATACTTAATGTAAAATTTATGTCACCAGAATAATCGCATAATTTTAAATAAAATAATTTAACATGTATTAAAACGACTCTGATATTAAAGCAATTTTAATTAATCTGCATTAAGTATTACCCATTTATTTATTTATTATTATTATTTTTCTTTTTTAAAAAGAAAAAAAAAAATCTAGGTGCAAAGTAACAAAACGTGTTTAACTTTAAAATATGCACGGTTGCGTGACTAATAAAATTTCATACAAAAACCATTATTTATCCATTCAAACCGTTGAAGGAGAAAATAAAAAGGACAAAAATGAGAGAGAGAGAGAGAGAGAGAGAAAAGTTTAAAATGCACGTAGAAACGTTAAAAGAAACTCATACTCATACGCGTTTTTTGCGCAATTTTCACGGCTTTAAAAGCTCGGCAGTAAACGTATGTGTACGCGTAAGTGAGTTTATGCATAACGCGCCATAAAAGTCAAAATTTTAATCATCATCCTGTACAACCGCATTCGTTAAGCTTTACGCGCAAGCGATTGCATGTGGAAATCAGCGCATGCAGCTAAAGCAACGACGTGCATCCTTTCCTTGCCCGGGAAGTTGATATACCGAGATAATATCCATGCGATAACCATCGGCGAAACCTTCGCCGAGGCAATGAGAGCGTGAACGTGAAAATGTCTCGCGCGAATTATCGAAACATTTATTCGCGATGACTATAAACTGGATGTATCGGTCTACTACGTGAGATCGGTAGTTTCGTCTGCTTTTAAGATATTTGGGATGTATCTGGCCGTATCGAGGATCGTTGATGAGAGGAAAGATTGTGCGGTACGATGTGGTGCGTTAACTTTTTAAAGAAATTCGAATAGATATTTTATTAAAAAAAAAAAAAAATTTTATTTCTAGAAAATAAATTATCGATAGAAAAAAAAGACATCAATTCGAAGTTTAGTCAATAAATGTTCTTTATTTTCGCAAATTAAATTTTGCACAAAGAAAATTCTTGTTAATCCAATTAAAATCAAATCCCTCGCATTGTTAAGCGCTTGTTTCAGTAATCAACGTATATCAATGCGTGATTTATAATTTCTGTGAAGAGATCGATCGATGAATAACATTATTATGCGATTAAACGATGCTAAGCGAGCTTTTAAAATTTATATATGCCCGATGTTTTTAATACGCGAATTAACAAATTTACAAGTGAAAAATCTTGCCGACGTTTAAAAAATGATAAACTACGCGAAGTGCATTTTTTTTTGTCGCTTTCGCACTTTGTTGCTTGCTTGTTAATGCGTTCATTTTTTTTTTTTCTTTGTGCATTGTGCTACATATCCCATCAATCGTACGTAGAAATATTAAAAAAAAAAAACTAAGAAAAAACGAAAAGTGTTTAAACGTCAACCATCGTTTTCATTGTCGATTAATCAAAATGCTTATTCAACGATAAGAAAACATCGATTACTTTGGCCTCTTTTATTATTTACGTGTATATCGCGCTTAGTCCAAAAAAAAAAAAAAAAAAAAAAACAACCCAACATTGCAGAGCATTGACCCGGTGTATTTAGTTCTATATCATACTTGTGTTATTCGTTCAACGAATAATTTACGTGAATTAAGGAATATAATAACGAAGAAGTATTTAATTAAAAATAATATTTTTCTCACGCTTTTAATTTTATTTTCATTTTTTCATTCATTTACAAAAATTATTCTATTCCATCAATTTTCCAATCGATGACATTTGAATGCATTAAAAAATATATTTATCGCGTTGCACGAAAATAAAGAAAAAAAAAAAAAAAAAAAGAAATCAATTTCAAACGATCAATCGAACCTTTTACAATCAATTTACCTTTTATAATCGCGAAGAAAAATAAAAGACATTTTTAAATAGTCATTTACTTTAAGCGACAACTTTTACTCAAAGTCCGGATAATTAATCAATTGCATCGATTAATTGCACTTTACCATTAGAAGATAAAAGGTTTTCGCGCCTCGCCGATCTTTTAAAAGCTCCTTGCCTTTACAATTTATTTCAATTGCTCTTAAAGGCTCTTTTACCCTCTCTATCAATCTTCTCTCTCTTTCTCTCTCTCTTTCTCTCTCTCTGTTTCTGTTTTATTGCCAACTTGTTTTGCTATCGCTCCTACGTGGCGCTCTTTCGTTACACTTGCGAGTCGTTGGAGTTGAATAGCGAAACGAACTTGGATCGGGACTGGTTTCTTTTCAGTTTGTTTTTTCGAAACAGCGTTGCGTAAGGTTCAATGATAGAAATTTGTTTGATTGTATAATGTAATGTACGTTTCTTTTTTATTTCTTTTGTTTTATAGTAGTTCAGCGAGCTAATTATTATTTTAATTTCTAATCGTTGATGAATTTTTTTTATGTATTTAGGTGCACTATTTTTAGTTTATTAGTTTGATTAGAATATTAAAATCGTTAATAAGAATAAATTATAAAAATTTTTCAAAAGTGGGATAAATTTTTATTTAAAACGTATAACATATATTAATATGGATTATTTAACCATACGAATTTACGCGTGAAAAAAAATTAATGTTTTATCGATATACATTATAGTAACTCGTAATCTACGCTTGAGCAAATTTATACTTTTTTGAAACTTCAATTTTTAAAAATTAACAAACAATCGTATAAAAATTAATAAATTTTATTCATAACAAGTCATTCAACAAATGGATTATACAAACAAAATATCTAAATAAAAATTTTTTCTTAAATATTATCAAAATCACCCTAAAAAATATACGTCCGAAGTAATAAAAAAAAAAAAAAAAAAAAAAAAAAAAAAAAAAAAAAAAATTCTCAACATATGCACGCATATTCTTTTACAGAAAAGCTCTTGCAATACCACCGGAGATCCACGGAATGATGGAAGGTAGAGCCAAGTGTCGCATGTACGACGTTAATTACACGGATGTGTTGAGCCGCGGTCTCGAGGTCGCCGATCCCGACTGGCCGACTCGTCCATGCGATCGCGGCTGGGAATTTAACTACACGGTGATACCCTATCCGACGGTCGCTACCGAGGTAATTTATTTTCCCTCTTGTTTCTTTAATTTCTTTCTCTCTCTCTCTCTCTCTCTCTCTCTCTCTCTTTGTTTATCCGTTTGTTTTTTTTTTTTTTTTTTTTTATAAATTACCCGCTGTAAATCGAATTTAGAAAATAAAATTTTTATTAAACCTTGCGAAGGGGGCAATTTTTTCATAAACCTTTTAACGACGCGATTACGGCGACGTAAACAACAACTGCGCACGAAAAGGAAATAAGAAAAATTCATAAGCTCGTTAACGTCAAAAAGGATCTCGTAATCGCTACTACTTTAGTAAACCATTGCACAAAACATATGTATTTAGTAGTACTATATATCGAACTTAACAATGAAAACTAATACGTCGTCGTTTTGTGTTCTACTTGATTCGTCTTTCGAGCTCATGCAAGAGATTATCTCTCCGAGGACTTTATTATCTTAGTGCAGTTTAGACGTATTATGCAAGATATTTTATCATGACGCATAAATGTCACTTAAGTTAGGGTAGTCAATTTAATCGCAAGCGCTGCTAAACTTCTGGCAATTTTCGTCAAATTTACATAATGCATGTGAAAATAAACTCTTTTTTTCGACTATATAAGAGTCCTTTATATCTAATAGAAGAAAATTATTAATATATATATATATATATATATATATGGTATGTTATATGGTTAATTTTCAATACTTATCGATTAAAACTGATAATTAAATAAATCTTAATAGAGAGAAATGCGAAAGAGAAGCGTAAAAAGACGATATAGAATTACACTTATTTCACACAAAGTAGTTCGCGAGTTTGCGTAATCGCGAAAATGTATACACGTATACATAACTTCATGCGTGCATAAGACGCTTAATAACGCGGCTTTTGATGTACGCGCACATAGACGTACTCGTACGTACTCGTAAATCTAAACGCGCGCGAAAGGGCTTTGCGTGCATACACGCGGTATTAAGTTCACGCGTGAAGGAACTAAGAGGATTTCATTTCGCGACTCCCCTCGTATCCTTTGTACTCGCGAACCTTTTGCCATTCGTTGGGCGAGTATTACGACCCGCGTCTTTTGTGTATACGTGTATTTAGTCGTCAGTATTATATATATATAAACCAAGAGAGAGAGAGAGAGAGAGATGCGGCGACGACGTTGTTGCTTATACATGCGCGGAACTTTGGATTTTGTGAGATACTTTGGAGAAATCGAGCGAAGTGCGTTGATGAAACAAGCCGTCGCTTGGGATTATGTTTATGAATGCGCGTAAACCAGTGCTCGTGCAAATTTTTTACGAAAAATTAACGATTATAAATGAGATTTTAATTGTTAGACGCTTCGCATCGTTATTTTTTAAATATAATTTTTGTTATTGGCTTAATAAAAATGCATTCAAGTAATTACTTACTCGATATATTAAATGTGTGATTTTTGTATTATGAAATATAATTTATTAAAAAAAAAAATAAAAAATAAAATTCAAATTTTAATTTAAATAATCGCAATAATTTATCGACGAAATTTTAAATTAGTCTACTATTTTTTTTTTTTTTTTTTTTTTTTCGACTAATTACTTTTCCATCTTTCGCGCTTTTAAAGTAATAAGGTATTGCGTAATCGTTGCAAATTATTTTTAGAGATTATTTTAAAATAGTTCAATAACAATATTTAATAAGTCTCGAACACGCATATAGCTATGTCGTTTACTACACTGTTCGTGTCATTGATGCGAGAGAAAAAAGAAGAAAAAAAAACGTTAGAATAATTGAACGGTGAGAACTTGGCTACATAAGTATGATTGTGAACTCTACGAAGATGGTATTATTACGAACGGACCTCAAAGTCTTGCGAAAGTAAATCTAGATTTAATTTAAAAATAGAATAATCAACCTATTTGATAAAGTTTAAACTCGTTTTGTCATCTTTTTTTTTTTTTTTTTTTTTTTTTTTTTTTTTTTTTTTTTTTTTTTTTTTGCACTTTTAATAATTTTAATCGCTTATTCGTTGCATGTTCTATTAACAATCAATTGTGCTATCCGTTCTTTCAATCGTAATGTAACGATAAAACTGTAAACTAAATATATTATCTTTTACACCTCGCCAAATTAAATTTATTGAAATAAAAAAAAAAAAAAACAAAAAAAAAAAAAAAGAAGAAGAAAGAAACGAAAGATAAAAACTAATATACCTAATAAATGTTTATTAAATTAATTTACAGCTAGAATGGGTGTGCGACAACGCGGCATTGCCAACTTTCGCACAAAGTATCTTCTTTGTAGGTGCGATATTCGGTGGTTTGATATTCGGTTGGATTGCCGATCGTCACGGGCGAATTCCAGCCCTCGTTGGCACTAACATCATCGGCTTTATCTCCGGCATCGCAACGATATTCGCCGGCAACTTTTGGGAATTCGCCGCGTGCAGATTCTTCTTTGGTTTCGCCTTCGACAACTGCTTCACCATGATGTATATTTTGGGTAATTTTTTTTTTTGTTTTTTTTTTTTTTTGTTTTCTTTTTTATTATTTATTTATTTATTTATTTATTTATTTATTTATTATTATTATTATTATTATTATTATTATTTTGTTTTTTTGATTCGTTAATTTCTAAAGTACGCGAAGACTTATTTTTCACCCAAAAAGGTGCGCAAATAATTATCTATAAATTAATTAGGTAAAGAGTGCATAATTATATTTAATGATATTGCATTATGTGTTGAATAGAAGCTTGGTACATTAATCACAATTTTCGAACGCGCTGATTTACTATTAACGATTTAATAGTATAACCATTATTTTAAATGTTTTATTCACCACCATTATTCAAACCATTATTTAGTAAATAGTTAAACGACTGATAAAGTTTAAATAAAATAGATGAAAAATAATGATTAAACAAGAATGCAGGTATACGTCAACGTATAAATAAAACAATCCAATAATAATTTCTGGGCATCGTCTCAACCACTGACCCCATCTCTTGGAACAACTTATAACCACGTCCATGAGAATCTTCGAAATACCAATCTCTGTATACAAATACATCTCGTATAAATTTTTAATCGTCTTTTACAAAAAAAAGGGCTTATTTTACCTGGGCGGAAATTACACACACACACACACACACACACATATATATATATATATATATATATATATATATATACACCTATATTTATATAGAGCGTGTATTCGAACATGAAAACATTCACTATATATATATACACATAGAGCAGTCGCTTCCACCACTTTGTGCGCTCGGTAGCCCTTCTTCCGGTAAAGAGCGTCGAGGTCGTGGCCTCGACTCTCTCTCTTTCTCTCTCTCTCTGTCTATCTCTTCGGCTGTTCACTTCGCGCACTTCTTTTGTGTGTACGTACATTTACATAGATCATTCGTTTTTGCTGTTTTCTTTTTTATTTCATTTTCTTTTAGCTTATGCACGCGGTGTCTTTTTTTTCCTTTTTTAAACTCGCGCACGAACGGTTTAGTGAGTGGAATAAAAAAAATTTGTGGGTTTTTGGTAGTCGTTGAATCGGATATGGTTAAGTTAAGTTGGAACGCGTACGTGATCGATAGTATTATCGTTGTTGTTTATTTTTGAGAAATTTTTATGTTTTGCTTTTATGTTTTCCAAACGTATATATAGATATATATATAAGCAAAATTTTAATAAAAATAGATTTTAAACGGTATTTATAGATGCCGTAAAAATATTCGATCGCGAGTGTAAACTTATGTTAACGAAATAAATACGTAGATAATGCAATTACCGAGTTTCTCATTAATTTAGCGGCGTTGTGTCAAACGCGGCTATTCGACACTAAAGTTAATAAGACACGGAGTAACCGTAAAAAAAAGAAAAAATAAAACGATTAAATTATTATCATTACCTACGTTCTCTTTCGTCATGTATACAATTACAATAATTATTGAAATATTCGTTAGAAATCGATAAAATTTAACGTCGCAAAGAATATCATTTAAAGTTTCTTATACCACCGCAAAATTTCTGCATATATTATATACTCGATAAATTTATTAACGAGCGTATAAAATATTAATAACACGCGGTATACGTGTTTCCGGTAAACGTTGTTATTATTGCGAAGGAAGAATCGATCGCATGCATCCGATGCGAACAATCGATGCGTGAAATGGGCGCGCACAAGAGAGAATAATTTTACCGGTTTACTTATCGATAACTGATTTTTCGAGCGATTGTTGTAATATTAAATTATTACATTGATATAATTAAAAATTTACAATGCGTTATTGTTAAAATAACTTTTTTCTAATCGCATAAGTGTGATAAATTCTTTTATTAACTTCTAACATAAAAAATATAAGTATAAATAAAATTAATATAATATTTATAATAGTAATCGTTTAATCCACTCACAGTTCTGGAATACGTCGGTCCAAAATGGCGCACCTTCGTCGCCAACATGTCGATCGCGCTATTTTTCACGTTCGCCGCTTGCGTCTTACCCTGGATCGCTTATTACATCGCGGATTGGCGATTGACCTGCGTGGCAACATCGACGCCTTTGATCCTGGCGTTGGCGACGCCTTGGCTGGTGCCCGAAAGCGCTAGATGGCTCGTTAGTCAGGGTAAGATAGACAAGGCCATGACAATTTTGCACAAATTCGAGCGCATCAATAAGACTAAGGTGCCCGAACAGATTTATAAGGATTTTAAGGTAAGAATCGTTTACTCATGCGTGTGTGTGTGTGTGCGTGTTTTTTTTTTTTTTTTTTTTTTTTTTTTTATTTTCCTTTGATTATTGTAGTACCTCGACGTGAATGGTGTTGTCATCATTGAATAATTTCATTTACAGGATACGTGCGCCAGAATTCAAAAGGAAGAAGAAGCCGACAAGTCTTACTCGGTAATCGATTTATTTCGCAGTCCGCGATTGCGAAACATTACGATTCTCTTGGTTGTGATATGGTGAGTATCATGCGCACAAATAATTTTATAAGCGCACTTTCAACTTTCATTCACCCTTGTCGATTTCCCGTATCAATATCGCGCATGTGTGCTATAAAAACAAATCACTTCTCAATCGGTGCATACATTGAATAATACTATAATACAATAGTATAATCTAATGTACGTATAATTGTGTAATACGTAAAAATACGTAAACATTGAAATAAAAAAAAAAAAAAAAAAAAAAAAAAAATGTACAGGATGGCGATATCGCTCGTGTTCGACGGTCACGTGCGTAACGTCGACAATCTCAAGCTCGACGTATTCGTAACGTTTACGGTGGCATCGGCGACCGAGCTACCGGCCGATACATTTTTGACCCTTGTGCTGGATCGATGGGGAAGACGTTGGCTCGCCTGTGGCTCCATGGTTATTTCGGGTATATTCAGCGTTTGGGCCAGCCTCGTTTCCGACAGTGAGTATTTACCGAGCGTTAGTTAGTTCTTTTTAACGCTAAAGATATACTCATAGATCGCCTTTCTTGTTTTATCCACGCGTATGCGCGTGTACTCATATGTATAAATTGTGTTTTCTTTGTCGACTCGATTTTTGTATTATATTTTCGAGGAAGAAAGATTGACGAAAAGATTTCAAATTTCTCATAGATATAGATTTAGACATTATTTTCATTTTTCTTTTCGTTTTAATGAAAATTCAACATAAATTATATTAAACCATGGATTTAAAATTAATTAAAAGATTCAATTAAAAAAAATAAAATAAAAAAAAAAAAACAATCTTATCTCATCCAGACATCTACTCTGCCACGCTTGCGATAATGGGCCGTTTCTGCGTAAACATCTCCTACAACATCGGGCTGCAATACGCCGCGGAGCTTTTACCAACGGTGGTGCGAGCCCAGGGTGTCGCCTTGATTCACATAATGGGATACGTGGCGAGCATAATAGCCCCGTTCGTCGTTTATCTCGGCTTGTTTTCCGAAATTTTGCCCCTCCTCGTACTCGGTATACTCGGAATCGCCGGTGGTATACTCGCACTCTTCTTACCCGAAACTTTGGACAAGGAATTGCCCCAGACTTTGCAGGACGGCGAAGAGTTTGGAAAGGATCAGGGTATCTGGGATATGCCGTGCTTTATGAAGTAAGCTTTCCCGTTAGATTTTATCTTCCTTTTTATTTATTCATTTTTTTTTTTTCTTTCATTTATATGCAAAATAAGAATTTTTTTATTTTTATATAAATTAAAAAGACATCAAGTATTTACTTTATTAATACGATCTGAAATTTAAATTTTTTGTAACTATTAAAATACCCATAAAATAAACAAAGAATATTCGATTGTACAATCTATGATTAACACTGTCAATAAAATCAACAGGAAAGCCGACGATCTAGAATGTCCAGCACCAAATCTCCGAAGAAGCTCGACCATACGAAGCTCGAGGCGCGCGACGATTCGAGGTGAAACATTGAGAAGCAGCATGATTCAAAGATCGAGCATAAGATCACGGAAAAGCGTCGCTGTTCCTTCACTCGAAGAAGAAAGGCTCTAGACTATTGCTTCGCCGTTTGTTGTTGTTTTTTTTTTTTTTTTTTTTTTTTTTTTTTGGTCAATGCAATACCGAAATTGATAAAAAAGTCGAGAATTAGTCCATGGAAAATTTTCATCTTTAAGAGTAATCGATGTAGAATTTAATAAATTGAGCGCAGTGAGAATAAATCCTTAGCCTTTGATCGAGTGGTAGGAATTGTTAGGATGGAAAGGATATAGTATTGCTTTCCTTGTGATATAAATCGATTAATTTTAAGATTTTATTCTTATTTTTATTTTAATTTTAACGAAAAGCCATTCGCGTTATTGTTTTTAAAAAAAATTTTCGATGAAACCG